>JARGYO010000212.1:4299895-4779895 GCA_029206835.1 Rana muscosa
CATAAATTTTTCAACTCTCTATGTAAGAATATATATTTGTAAAAATTAATATTTTTTAATGTCACTACATAAATTAAAATAAAGATATATTATATTATGAAATTAAAGCGTTGTTGTCTTTTTTTTATATTTTTAATATAAATCTAAATTTTGTTCTTCACTAACTCAGATTTTTTATATAAGCAGTAGAAATGCCAGGATGCATGGCAAAATTTTGTTCAAACTGCACTACTCCAGGAAATAAAGAAAGCAAAGTAAGTTATTTTGCTTTTCCAAAAGAGGAACAGAAAATAAAATTATGGCTGCACAATGCTGGAATGGACACAGGAATGGTAGATGAATATATACCAATCATCAAAGCGGACATTCGTTCAGATATTTATCGGATGTGTTCTTCACATTTTGAAAGTGAGTGCTTTATTATGAGGGGAAGTCAAAGGAGATTAAGGCCTGAATCTGTTCCTACCATGTTTACCGAAACAGGAACTACCGAAAAATCTGGAAATAAATGGCTTAATCGTTTGAAAAAAATATGGATGACACAACACATGAAGGCTGGAACCTCTCAGACAGCCATGGAGAGTGCTACATGTACTTGCCAATGTCATGTTAGTAGTCAATGTAAACAAGTGTCAAACAACGATGCCAGCACACAAACTGGCCGTGGACATTCTGAATTTGTGGAATCTGAGGTTACAAGTGATACTATTTTTTTAGAACATTCATATTGCAGTAAAGAGGATCTTTTAATGACACCACTACTAGTGTCAACACCAAAAAGTAATCAAAAGACAAAAGAAGTTCAATCGGTGATCTCTTTTTCGCCCGCTTTACCTGTCTTGTCTACCCCTTCGCTAATACCAGGAAATAGTCAATCAGCCTTCAACCCGTATGTTGAAAGTCCAGAAGTTGGGACTAAAAGAAAATTGGCTTATCTGGAGGATCCGAGCTTTCACGAGTCAGATTGTGATACACCCCAAAAAGGCGATCATAGTCTGTGTGAAAGTGAGGTGGAAATTGAATCAGAAGATGCACTTCCTCATCCCTTGAATTTGGTCAAAGAGAAAAAATTTATTGTTTTCGAAAGCTGCCTTGATAAACTACTTTATGCGATGATTTGCCCTGAACCTGGGTGTTTTTCAAAAATCCGAAAGATTGAGAAAAACATAATTGGCACAATGATTTCTGTTCACTCAATCTGTACAGATTTTCACCGGTCAAAACTTTGGGAAAGCCAGCCCAAAGTTAAACATTATTCGGCTGGTAATATTATGCTTTCTGGGGCAATAACTTTAACTGGAGGAAGCTACGCAAAAGTAAGAGAAATGTTTGATCTCTGTGGCATACAAATTTTTGGAAAAACTTCTTTCCACAGATCTCAAAATGCTTTTGTTTTTAAAGCAATCGATCATAGTTGGCAAACTATGATTTCTAATGTCACTGAGGAATTGTTAGGAAAACCAGTGTTCTTGTTAGGGGATGGGCAATGTGATAGCCCAGGGTTTTCAGCAAAGTATTCTACATACACGTTCATGGATTTTAGTTCAAAGAAAATTGTGGACTTTGAACTAGTGCAGGTGTCACAGACCACTTCTTCTGTTGCGATGGAGAAGTTTGGATTTATTAAATGTTTAGATCGCATAATTGACAATGGATTGGATGTTCAATTTGTGGGAACGGATCGGCACACTGGTATTCGTAAACTACTTTCGACAAACGAAAAATACAAAAACATAAACCATCAATTTGAAATGTGGCATTACGTGAAAAATATACGAAGAAAATTGATGCAAATTTCAAAGAAAAAAATAAACCACGCAATTTTACCATGGATTGGACCCATTTTGCTGCATTTCTATTTTTGTAGTAGACGTTGTGAGGGAGACGAGACGCTTTTCAGAGAGCTTTGGCAATCTCTACTATATCATGTAGTAAATGTTCATGAATGGGAAATTGACGGTGTACAGCACAAATGCTTACACGATCCACTCAGTGTGGATTCTCATCCTGTTCCCTGGATAAGCAAAAACACACCTGCATTTCATTCATTGTCCACAATTGTCTTGGATAGTCAATTGGATAAAGACATAAAGCATCTAACTTTTTTTTGTCAGACAGGGGTTATTGAAACATACCACAGTATGATTCTTAAATATCGGCCCAAAAGAATTCATTACAGATTTGATTCGATGGAAGCAAGGACAAAATTGGCTGCTTTATGCCACAATCACAATGTGGTACGAAACCCCGCTCTGACAAAAAAAAAAGATGAAAGTGGACAAGAATTGTTTGTTGAACGTAAAAATCTGGAATTTCCATGAGGTAGAAAAAAATGGGTTGTGCGTAATGTTTTTGAAAACATGAATAACGATCATCTTTACATTATGCTATCCGACATGATTAGCATTGTTGAGGGTACACTAATTTCTTCTTGGGAATCCAAAAACAAACTCATGCCAAGAAACATTGCCCCAATTGAAAGGCCTGAAACAAGTGTGGCAGTAAAGGAACAAATGTCACGATTTCCAAAAGTTGCTAAATAAGCCTACAATTATGGAATTTTTGGTGTACATATCTGTATAGTTTTCTGTGTTAAAATAAACAATATAATATAAATGTAAATTTTTTTTTTTTTTTTATTAAAAATGTTTTTATACACCTTTTTTTGTGTTTTTCAATAAATAAAAATTTTTGCTTTTGAAAATTGGTGTGTTTAATTTCAAGATTAATACGTATATTTCAGAAGTCTGTACAAATTATATAACTGTAGAAAATAAAATTTTAAAAATAATTAAAGAAATTTATATACTATAAATGTTTTTTTAAATTTAACAAAAATTTTTTTATAATAATTTAACAAATATTAAACATTGAAACACAATTAAAAAAATAAAAATTCATGAAATGCCATTTCTGATGCATCATAATCATCAGAATACATAAAACCAACATAAGAACCATTTGGATCGGGAAATACTTCACGGATTAATTTTACAGCGCAAGATGGAATGACACGTCTGTTTCCCTTTCCAAGAAATCCATAAGTCCAGGCAATAAAAGACCGATATGCTGTTTTACGCAAACGTCTATAAAAAAATATTTAGCGATAACTGAGCAAGCTGATTGGCCCGATTTTCTTGAGTATTGTCCTTTAAAAATAAAAATAAAATAATAGTCATATTAAAAAAAAAGGGATACATACATGCAGTGTGAAAACTGTTGATAAAAAAAAAGGTACGTACCATTTCTATTTGATGTGATTTTTGAATATGAAGCTGTGTATTTAATTTTGACAGAAAAAGCAAAAAAATTAAATAAATTATTTTTAGCTTGCAATATAAATATACTTATATAAAATTAAAGAATTCTCTATCAGAAAATCTAAATTAAATATCTATTTTTAAAATAAAAATGACAAAAATAAAATATATAGAAATATAGATATTTAGAGATATAGTTTTATATATATATATATATAGATGTATATATGTGTGTGTGTGTGTGTGTATATATGTATGTGTGTGTATGTGTGTGCGTGTATGTATGTATGTATATATATATATATATATGTGTATAAATATACATATCTATCTACGTATAGTTATTTAATAAAATATGATGAAAAACTATTAAAAAAATTACATATGTGTGATAAATATCTACGTGTGGGTATGTATATGTGTATATATACATACATATAAATATCATATATATATATATATATATATCATATATACATCTATATATATATATGATATATATATTCACAAATATTTAACTTGAAATGAGCAGATAAAGTAAAATTATCCAGTGTAATTGCCTTTTAGTTTTATTTGAGAAACAGATACTAATTATGTACAAGGCTAGAATGTTATCTTATCTCAATGTAAGATAAGTGGCAGCTACCCAAACATTAAAAGGTCAGGGCTTAGTGGAGTCAAATATCAATGTAATGATCATGAAATTCAGGAAAACACACACACATTATATATATATATTTATATAGGTGTGTACATATATATTTTTATATATATATGTATATATATACACAAACACACATATCTAATAAAATATATATATATAATTTAATATATTTATATATCTAAATAATTATATATATATATATATATATACACACACATACACAATTTTAACCAAGTTTTATATATATATATATAGAGGTGTGTACGTATATATATACACACAAACACACATATCTAATTAAATATATAATTTAATATCATTATATATATATATATACACACATACATACATATACACACATACATAATTTAATCAAAGTTTTATATACGTGAAATATATATATATACACAAATATACTTAAAAAAAAAAAATATTTTATGTGACAATCTTTTTGTTATATATAAATATATACTCTTACACACACACATAATAAATTAACACATGTTTATATATGTATGTGTATATATATATATATGTATGTGTATATATATATATATATATATATATATATATATATATATATATATATATATATATATTCACATACACAAATATACTCACAAAAATACATTGCTTTTTTTAATATCTATATATATATATATGCTCTGAATTAAATAATACTATTTTATAATTGCTTAGCCAGATAGGGAGGAATAAACATTACCTGCACAGCTGTGTCTCAAGAGTGTTGTTATCCGTTCATGCTGTTTATTTTTCTTTCCCTTGCATCACATCTGGGCGTGTAGTGGGTGTGAACTTTAAATGTTTATGCAGGTTGTCATGGCAACCTGCAAGTGTTGACGGCGCTGCTCGCCGTCAACACTGCGCGTGCGCGAGATCAGCGCTGAATGCCGGGAGAGAGGAATTGTTCTCTACCCGGAAGAATATGCTTGTGGGCTTCAAGATGCCCACAAGTAAAATGGGAAAATAAGGAAGAGTTTTATAAACTGTTTTTTAGACGGAAAAGTGACATGGGCTGTTTTAAAGAGCCGCGGACGTGAGTACATACACTGCTAATGATTTGCATTACAATGATTCTAAAAAAAAAAAAAAAATGCACCGCAGAACCTCCGCTTTAAAGGGTATGTAAAGGTAAATTTATTTTTAAAATAACAAACGTGTTATGTAAAAAAGAGGAAAAATGTGAATCGCACTGCCCAACTCCTCTTATCTCAGCGCTAGGAGCAATATAAGATCTACAACAGTGAAAATAATCAATGTATTAACATAAAAATGAAATATATAAATAAATAGACAATAGGTGTCCAACAGCAGCCACTTAAAATAATAAAAATTGTAAACCAAGTGATGTGTCAAAAAACTGTATAACAAGAGACAGTAAAAATTGCATCAAAGCAGCGCTAAAATCAGTTAATGAAAGCCGACGTATGAATAAATATGTAGCAATACAAAAGTGGAAAAAACATGGATGGAGCAAAAGAACCTATGCCTAAGCATAAAAAAGTCCGTAACATGTATCCAATGAGAGTCTATAAGAGGTGGGAAAAATTAATCAAAAAAACTTTGCACACGATGAGTAGTCTTTCACCAAAGATAACTTCACGCATATGTTCCACACACCCCTTAGGGGTTTAAACTCACCACAATGATGAAAAAACTGTGCCTCAACGATATCCAAAACGAACTGCTCAGTCAGTGTGTCTCAGTAAACTTCCGTCATCCAGGGACATAGGAAGACAAAGGCTCCACATAGTATAATTCAGTTTCAAAATGTATTTATTAACCACTTAACGACCGCCCACTGTAAATATACGTCGGCAGAATGGCACCGACAGGCAGAATCACGTACATATACGTGATTGCCTTTGTATAGTTGGGGGGTCCGATCGGAACCCCCTTCTTAACAGTGGGTGGTCGTTTTACCTTCGGGAGCGATCCGGCATGAGGGGACGGCCGTTCGATTCCGGCCACCCCCTCTCGATCGCTCCCGGCGAATGAGAGCGCTTCCCCTGCCTGCCAGGAAGGAGGAAGTGATGTCATCTCTCCTGCGGCGCTCACATATACCGAGCGCCGTACAGGAGAAGATGCAGGTTAGTACACAAAACAGCACACTGACACCAGGACACATAGGCACATAAATCGACCCCCCCAGATCACCCCCCAGCCCCCAGTCACAGTGTCACTGATTGCAGTGACCATTTATTTAGTGATCACTGCAATCAGTGACATTTGTGACTGTAAAAGTGTCACTACATTTAGTTTTAGGTCCAGTGTAGCCCCCTAACCCCCCCTAATAAAGGTTTAACCCCCTGATCACCCCCCAGATAACCCTTTCACCCCCTAGCACTGCCGTCACTAAGCAATCATTTTTCTGATCGATGTCTTAGCGTCGGTGATGCTGATCGGTAGCCAGTATTTTTTTTTAGGTTCGCCACAGGTTTTTATAGCGTCGGGTACCCCCATATATTACCTAATAAAGGTGTAACCCCCTTGATCACCCCCCAGGTAACCCTTTCACCCCCTAGCACCGCCGTCACTATGCGATCATTTTTCTGATCGATGTCTTAGCGTCGGTGATGCTGATCGGTAGCCAGTAATTTTTTTTAGGTTCGCCGCAGGTTTTTATAGCGTCAGGTACCCCCATATATTATCTAATAAAGGTTTAACCCCCTGATCGCCCCCCAGGTAACCCTTTCACCCCCTATCACCACTGTCGCTAAGCAATCGTTTTTATGATCGTTGTCTTAGTGTCGGTGATGCCGATAGGTAGCCAGTAATTTTTTTTTAGGTTCGCCGTCAGGTTTTTATATAGCGTCAGGTACCCCCATATATTACCTAATAAAGGTTTTAACCCCCTAATTGCCCCTAGTTAACCCTTTCACCAGTGATCATCATATAAGTGTTACGGGTGACGCTGGTTAGTTAGTTTGCTTTTTATAGTGTCAGGGCACCCGCCGTATATAACCCAATAAAGGTTTAACCCCCTGATCGCCCGGCGGGTGATATCAGTTAGGTTTTAGCGTCAGAGAGGGTCTGCGTCACACCCCAGGCAGCGTCAGGTTAGTGCCAGTAGCGCTAACACCCACACGTGAAGCATACACCCCCCTTAGTGGTATAGTATCTGATCAGCTCAATATCTGATCTGATCAGATCTATACTAGCGTCCCCAGCAGTTTAGGGTTCCCAAAAACGCACTGTTAGTGGGATCAGCCCAGATACCTGCTAGCACCTGCGTTTTGCCCCTCCGTCCAGCCCAGGCCACCGAAGTGCAGTATCGATCGATCACTGTCACTTGCAAAACACAACACACATAACTGCAGCGTTCGCAGAGACAGGCCTGATCCCTGCGACTCCAGTGCTGTAGGAGGTGATTTCACCACCACAGTTAAAAAAAAAAAAGCATATATGCCGAAGCATTGGGGCAGCAGGAGCGGAGGAGCGATTTTGCTCCTAATGCCGCGTATATACGGTCGAAATTCCGACGGAGGCTTGCCCGTGGAAAAGTCTGACCATGTGTACGCGGCATAACTTTTGCGAGAAGATTCCCCCATGCTTCGGCATATATAAATGGTGCATGTATGCCCATCATTAGAAGTGGGTGGATGAAGGGCGGTATTCTAATGGTGGGCATACCCACCGATCAATCTTTTTTTTTCGTTCAGCCAACAGGCTGCATGAAAAAAAAGATTACAATACATGTCCAACAAGGACCAGCAACGTACTGGTATGTTGCTGGACTTTGAATGTTTATACCAGAATGATGCCTGCGGGTTTAGGTATCATCTTGGTATCATTCTTTTCAGCCAGCGGCCGGCTTTCATGTAAAAGCAATCCTAGTGGCTAATTAGCCTCTGGACTGCTTTTACAAGCAGTGGGAGGGAATGTCCCCCCCCGGATATAAAAAGCGCCATTGGGAAAGCATTTTATCACACCGATCTTGGTGTGGTCAGATGCTTTGAGGGCAGAGGAAAGATCTAGGGTCCAATAGACCCCAGTTTTTTCAAAAAAGAGTACCTGTCATTACCTATTGCTATCATAGGGGATATTTACATTCCCTGAGATAACAATAAAAGTGATAAAAATAAATAAATATGGAAGCAACAGTTTAAAAATAAAATAAAAAAGCAAAATTAATAATAAAAAAAAAAAAGCACCCCTGTCCTGCCCTGCTCTTGCCCAATGGCGAACGCAAGCGTCGGTCTGGCGTCATATGTAAACAGCAATTGCACCATGCATGTGAGGTATCACCGCGAAGGTCAGATCGAGGGCAGTAATTTTAGCAGTAGACCTCCTCTGTAAATCTAACGGGGTAACCTGTAAATGCTTTTAAAGGCTTTTAAAAATGTATGTAGTTTGCCGCCAATGCGCGTTTGTGCGAAATTTTAAAGCATGTCGTGTTTGGTATCTATGTACTCGGCCTAAGATCATCTTTTTTATTTCATCAAACATTTGGGCAATGTAGTGTGTTTTAGTGCATTAAAATTAAAAAGTGTATTTTTTCCCAAAAAAATGCGTTTGAAAAATCGCTGCGCAAATACTGTGTAGAAAAAAAAAATGCAACACCCACCATTTTATTCTGTAGGGCCTTTGCTTTAAAAATATATATATAATGTTTGGGGGTTCAACATAATTTTCTTGCAAAAAAAAATATGTTTTCATGTAAACAAAAAGTGTCAAAAAGGGCTTTGTCTTCAAGTGGTTAGAAGAGTGGATGTAAGCTTCCTAATGTTGTGTATAAAATGCCAGAACAGTTCAAAACCCCCCCAAATGACCCCATTTTGGAAAGTAGACACCCCAAGCTATATACTGAGAGGCATGTCGAGTCCATGGAATATTTTATATGTTGACACAAGTTGCGGAAAAAATACAATTTTTTTTTTTTGTCACTAAATGATATATTGCTCAAACATGCCATGGGCATATGTGGAAATACACCCCAAAATACATTCTGTTGCTTCTCCTGAGTACGGGGATACCACATGTGTGAGACTTTTTGGGAGCCTAGCCGCGTACGGGACCCCAAAAACTAATCACCGCCTTCAGGCTTTCTAAGGGTGTCAATTTTTGATTTCACTTCTCACTGCCTATCACAGTTTCGGAGGCCATGGAATGCCCAGATGGCACAAACCCCCCCAAATGACCCCATTTTGGAAAGTAGACACCCCAAGCTATTTGCTGAGAGGTATTGTGAGTATTTTGCAGATCTCGCTTTTTGTCACAAAGTTTTGAAAATTTAAAAAAAAAAAAAAAAAAAAGTTCTTTCTTCATTTTCAAAAACAAATGAGAGCTGTAAAATACTCACCATGCCTCTCAGCAAACAGCTTGGGGTGTCTACTTTCCAAAATGGGGTCATTTGGGGGGGGTTTTGTGCTATTTTGGCATTTTATGGCCTTCAAAACTGTGATAGGTAGTGAGGAGTGAAATCAAAAATTTGCGCCCTTAGAAATCCTGAAGGCGGTGCTTGGTTTCCGGGGTCCCGTACGTGGCTAGGCTCCTAAAAAGTCCCACACATGTGGTATCCCCGTACTCAGGAGAAGCAGCAGAATGTATTTTGGGGTGCAATTCCACATATAACCATGGCATGTGTGAGCAATATATCATTTAGTGACAACTTTTTGTATTTTTTTCTTTTTTTTTTGTCATTATTCAATCACTTGGGACAAAAAAAAAAAATATTCAATGGACTCAACATGCCTCTCAGCAATTTCCTTGGGGTGTCTACTTTCTAAAATGGGGTCATTTGGGGGGTTTTGTACTGCCCTGTCATTTTAGCACCTCAAGAAATGAGATAGGCAGTCATAAATTAAAAGCTGTGTAAATTCCAGAAAATGTACCCTAGTTTGTAAACGCTATAACTTTTGCGCAAACCGATAAATATACGCTTATTGACCTTTTTTTTTCTAAAGACATGTGGCTGAATACATTTTGGCCTAAATGTATGACTAAAATTGAGTTTATTCAATTTTTCTTATAACAAAAAGTAGAAAATATCATTTTTTTTTTCACAATTTTCGGTCTTTTTCCGTTTATATCGCAAAAAATAAAATTCGCAGAGGCAATCAAATACCATTAAAAGAAAGCTCTATTTGTGGGAAGAAAAGGACGCAAATTTCGTTTGGGTACAACATTGCATGTCCGCACAATTTACAGTTAAAGCAGCGCAGTGCAAAATTCTGAATTCACCTCTGGTCCTTTAGCTACCAAATGGTCCGGGGCTTAAGTGGTTAAAATGACATAAAAGTTCCATAAATCCAGATACTGCAATAGTTCCCACAAGGGATCATATGGCTCAGTGTCAGCATAAGGTGCATATGTGTGTCACACAGCTCGCTCTAGCTGACAACCTAAAAGAACCTCATAAGCCGCTGGATGCTATCTCCGTGTTAAAAAAGCTTCCAGCGTGATCCCCTAATTACTTCCTGCTTCTCCACAGGATTTTTGGGAAAAAAAGCCTCTGTTAAAATGTCTGAGCGCCGTGAAATCACTCCCTGACCGGTTTCATCCTTACGATTTTGTCAAAGAGGTATCTTTGTTTTGTCAAACATGTTATACTTGCCTCCACTGTGCAGCTCATTTTGCACAGAGTGGCCCCAAACCTGGTCTTCTGGGGTCCCTCGGCGGCTGTCACAGCCCCCCCGCAAGAGCTCCTCACCTTCATGCAAGCTCACATGGTGATGAGTCCTTGCGGGCGCACTCCTGTGATACAGCCGGCGGCCATAGCCGCTCACTGTATCCATCGGCCCCGGCGTGCCACGTCATTGGATGTGATTGACAGAAGCGCAAGCCAATGGCTGCACTGCTTTTCAATCAACTAATAAATGTGCCGAGAAGCAAGCGCGTTCACGGCGCAGGACTTTCGAGGGGTCAGGTAAGTAAACGGGGGCTCGGGGGGGGGCGCTAATCCGCAGATTTTTTCACCTTAATGCATGAAGATGAAAAAACTTTTACCTTTACAACCCCATTAAGTATTGGGGTGAGTTTGTGGAATGCTGCACACAGAAGGATTTTTGCCTTCATACATAGCGGGGGTCTCCAAACTTCAAGCAAAGGGCTAGTTTATTGTGCTTTTTAGACTTTAGGAGGGCCATATTGTGGCCAGCGGGGGCAGAAAATGACCCGGGCCCAGTATCGGTGAGAATAAATATGGCCTAAGGGTTGGTGGTCAGGAGAAGTAGTGCTCCTATAAGGAGGAATAGTATCCCATCAGTGGAAGAAACGGTGCCCCCTTGTTGGTGTCAGTGGGAGGAATAGTACCCCAAGGGTCTGATAAGTGCTAGCAAAGGGCCACATATGGCCCTCGGGCTGGAGGTTGGAGACCCCTGATGCATGTGGGTGTTTTTTTATGTCACACAGTGTTTGCACAGCAGTTTTTCAAACACAATTATTTTTAAACAAATACACTTCAGTGAACTTTAATGCACACAAACACAATATAAGCCCTGGTTCACACTGGTGCGATTTGACATGTCAAATCCCATTTAAAATCGGCGATATTTGCCGCAAATTGCCGGCAATGGCACCGTCCTAATCGGTGCGACGCCGCATCTGCGGCGCTGCACCGATTTCAAAAAGTAGTTTCTGTACTACTTTTTGCGATTTCAGCCGCGATTTACATTGACATCTGTTTCAGATGTCTTTGAAATCGGGACTGCCAGCGGGAGTGAAATCGTGCAAGTTCAGCTGAACTCGCAGGCTTCACTCCCGCAGCCCCAGTGTGAACGTGGGCTAATACCCAGTTCTTTGTTGATGTTATGCTGAGTAAATTGATGGCTACCATGTCACACTTTAACCACTTGCCTACTGGGCACTTATTCCCCCTTCCTGCCCAGACCAATTTTCAGCTTTCAGTGCTCTAATCGCTTTGAATGACAATTACTCAGTCATGCAACACTGTTTTTCTTTGTTTCTGTTAAATTTTGCAAATTAGTCATTTCTCTTATCGTCCATGGACTGACACAGCTTCTCTTACACTTTACACGTGGGTTATGTCCCTGCTTGCAGGAGACGACCTAGGCAGAATGTGAAATGTTATACATACATTCTAAAAAGCCAGAGCTGAACAGCCCCGCCCAGGGGGGGCGGTCCCTCCAGACATAACCCTCCCATTGCAGTCAGCAGACCTCAGTTTTTTTCTGCCTAGCAGAAGAAGACGTGGCTCTCTCAGGAGCCAGTCTCCTGGAAGATTTTACTTTTAAAATGTTATTCCTTTGGGAATTTTATTATTTTATTTTTGAGACCTTCAATCAACTGTCGGCTGGGCAACAGGTTGGGTACACTGGTATCTTTGTAGTCTTCCCTGTCCGACCATCGAGCGTGCTGATCCTCGCCTTGTGTGCGTGAGACTCGGTTCACGACACGCCCCATGACTCCAGTGGTGGCTGGGTTGCTTTTATGCTCCCGCGTTCCTCTCAAGATTGAACAGTACCTGTCTGTATCTTTCGCGGTGGACCGGGCCGACAGCTACTCAGTACTACTCTGTGATAGGTCTGTCTGAAACAAGCCAGTGGGTCACTCTGGGACGGGGAAAGTAGTCTCTCCTGCTGCAGGTGAGTACATGCTGGTTGTGTTTCTTTATATGGGGGGATTCTCCCTGTCTCCCCCGTGTTATGCGGCTCTCTGCACCTTGTACTGGTGCTGTGCTGTGTGCGGGTACTTTGGGGTCGCTATGGCCTGGCGGGGGGTGCTCATGTCTGTGTTGTGACTCTGGGAGAGAAGCAGTGTTCTGGTGTGTGAGTGTTTGACTTTATTGTGTGCGCCATTAGCGCTGTGTGGTGATTTAAAAAGCACACTCGACAGCCATCTTGCCGTGGATCAATGGCGCAGTAATGCATGCTGCCGGCGGCCATTTTCTTTAAGCCGCGGCGCTTTCACTTTCGGTTTTGGCCTCTATCGGCGCTGCTGCGGCGCGAATCTCCTCACAATCTCATCTCCTCACACTCTCCTCAGGCTTCACTCGCAATGCAGCGTGGTTTCTTACAGCGGAACTGAGCGGTCCTTAAGGGTTGGGGAGTCCTCTGGGTATCCCCTCCTCAGCCTCAGTGCAGCCAGTGGGTGGACTGTATTATGCACTGTAATGGTGTATAAGGTCTCAGAGGGTGGCAGTATGGAGTCTAGTTCACCTGTTTCTCCAGACTTGTCAGAGGCAACTGGCAGTGCTCCTGCGGTCCTTAGCGACTAGTTGTCGGCAGTCCTGGAATCATCCTTGTCAGGATGGAAGCAGTGTGAGAGCGCAAGGGAGCTGTAAAAGCGCCCCCTCCCCACACATTCTCCTGTAGGGGAGTGCTCTGTCTCAGATATGGGCCTAGCTACTGCGGCTCAGGACCCTAGCTCTGAGGATTTTCATGTCTTTTGAACAGGATATTCCTTGTTAGGAAGACCCCCGTTCTGAATAACTGACAGGGTGCTTGTAAGTGAACTCATTGATGCTGTGAGGGACACTCTCAAGCTGAATGTTGAGGCTGAGGAACCTCGGGTGGAAGCTGTCTCCTTTTTGGTTCCTTTAAAGCCGTTTATTTAAAAAAGGTCTTTCCATAGGTGCCTTTTTTTTTTTTTTTTTTTTTTGATACATTCATTGACCAAGTCTGGGATAAGCCGCAGCAGACTTTGACGGTCCTGCGGCGCCTAGCATTAAGGTGTACCTCTTTTGAGGAAGACCTGGTTAAGGAGTGGGCTCTCCCCCCAGTGGTCGACCCCCCCGGTCGCCCGTTTGAATAAGGCAACCACGCTCCCTATGAAAGGGACTCCTGCTTTTAAGGATCCCACTGACAGGAGGTCAGAGGTGGTGAGTAGAACTATGTTTACCTTATTGGGGTCTGCCCTACGCCCTATAGTGGCAGCGACACTTGTGTCTCAGATACTCACAGGATGGGCAAAGATTTTGCACCAGACAGTACAGGAGCATAATCTCCCTCCTGAGACCATCACCCTGGCTCACCAACTTGCGCAGGGTTTAGTCTCTGTGTGCGATGCCACTTTGGATACGACCCCTTTTGAAATCTGGGGCCTCTATCTCTGCTGTGGTGCTGCGTCGCCTTATCTGGCTGAAATGCTGGTCGGCCGACCTAGCTTCCAAAAAACTCCTGGCTGACTTGCCCTTTAAGGGCGGTAGACTGTTTGGGGCCGCCCTGGATGACATTATGGATGTCACAGGGGGTAAGTGCACCTTCCTTCCTCAGTCTGTTACGGAAAAGAAGCCCCACCGTAAGCTGGGCCCTTCCTTTCCGGCGAAGAAGAAGTTTTTTCGTCAGTCAGAATCCACGAGTAAGCCCGCCCAGACTGGAAAAAGTGCGGCTGGGGGACATTAGCGTCCCTGGGTGCGTAAGCCTACCAAGAAAGCTCCCAAGCCCGCCGCCGCATGAAGTCTTGCCCCTGCCCGACTCTGGGGTGGGGGGACGTCTTTGCAGGTTCACGGTTCGGTGGACCTCCCGGATATCCGACCGGTGGGTGTGCGAGGTGGTCACCTCAGGATACAGGATAGAGTTCCGTTCCTGGCCCACAGACAGATTCTTTCCCTCAAATCTCCCTCTCCTTCCTACCCGTTGGGCGGCCCTCCTAGGGGCCGTACAGGGTTTATCAGGTCCGGAGTGATTGTGCCGGTTCCGTCACAGGAGAGGTTTCAGAGGTTCTACTCGAACCTGTTTGTAGTCCCAAAAAAGAACGCGGTTCGGCCAATTCTGGACCTCAAGGCCTGAATGCCTTTGTGATGGTACAAAGTTTCCGTTTGGAATCCATTCGCACGGTGATCGCTACACTCCATCAAGGGGATTTTCTGGCGTCCTTGGACATCAAGGACCCCTACTTGCATGTTCTGGTGACTTGCGCAGATCGGAAGTTTCTGTGCTTTGCCATCGGCGAAGTCCACTATCAATTTGTGGCTCTTCCTTTCTGCCTAGCCTCGGCACCAAAGGTGTTTACCAAGGTGCTTGCTCCGGTTCTAGCTTTACTGAGACAGCGAGGCATTGGTATCGTGGGCTATCTGGACGATCTTCTAAGAGCAGACAATGGCTCAGAATTAGAAGAAAGTGTGACTATCGTCAGTCAGACCCTCAGGGACTTTGGGTGGCTCCTGAACATTCAGAAGTCGGTCCTGGTCCCGACTCAGCATTCGGAGTATCTCGGTTTGATCCTGGACTCCTTGGAGCCAAAGGTATTCCTACCCCTGGAGAAGTTACTGACATTTCAGTCTGCAGTGCGGGTCCTGACGTCCCGAAAAGGATCGTCAATCCGTTTTTTGTCTGAGAGTCCTGGGACTCATGGTAGCCTCGTTCGGGCCGTTGAGTATGCCCAATCACACACACGGGCACTACAGTAAGAGATCCTGTCCGCTTGGGGCAAATCCCTGTTGTCCTTTGGATCTTCAGATCCAGATGAGTCACCCAGTCAGGGCGTCCCTGGTGTGGTGGTTGAGGTCCCCGGCTCTTCGGTCCGGGAAGTCATTCTTCCCCCATCCAGTGGACGGTGATGATGCCGGCCTGACGGGCTGGGGTGGAGTCTGCGAAGTCCTGTCAGCCCAAGGGCTTTGGACTCCGGACGAAGCCCGTTTACCGAGCGGTGTTCTGGAAATACGGGCAATCAGACTGTGCCTCTCCTCGTGGTCGGAGAGACTACAGGATCGCTCCCTCAGGATCCAGTCGGACGACGCCACGGCGGTGGCGTATGTCCACCATCAAGGGGGGACTCGGAGCTCAACTGCGGCTTCAGAGGTCGCCCGCGTCCTAAAGTGGGCCAAAAGCAGCGTGCCGGCTCTGTCGGCCGTCTACATTCTGGGCGTAGACAATTGGGATGTGGACCTGCTGGCCTCTCGACTCAATCGCAAGGTGTCGAGGTTTGTGACCAGGTCTAGGGATCCTTGGGTAGATGCCTTGGATCCGTTGGTGGCCCCATGGGGTCATTATCACCTGATATATGTTATCCTTCACTGCAGCTGCTTCCTCACCTGCTGCGCAGGGTGGTGGCCGAAGGGATTCCGGTGATCCTCTTTGCGCCGGATTGGCCTCGGCGTCATTGGTACGCCGATCTGGTATGTCTCATCGCGGACGTTCCTTGGCGGTTGCCAATGAGGGGGGGACCTTCTGTCTCAAGGTCCTATTTTTCATCTTGTACAGTCTCTGGCTTAACGGCATGGCTATTGAAAGCCAGGTGCTGAGAGACCGAGGTCTCTGGGATTCGGTCATTTCGACCATGTTAAGGGCACGGAAGTCTCCCGCCAGAAAGATATATCACTGTGCCTGGGAAGCTTACATCGCTATTTGCGAAGAGCTGGACTGGTGTCCACGGACGTATTCCGTCCCCAGAATCCTGCGGTTCTTGCAGCGTGGTGTGACCCAAAAGCTTGCTTTGAGTACCCTTAGGGGTCAGATTTCGGCCTTGGCAGTCTTCTTTCAGCGACCGCTGGCGGATCTTTTCTTGGTTAGCACCTTGTGCAGGGGGTTCGCCATGTGCTCCCTCCTGTTTAAACCTCCTCTCCCTCCTTGGGATCTGAATTTGGTGCTCTCGGTTCTCCAGGAACCTCCCTTTGAAAATATCAGATATTCCCCTCTTGACCTTGTCTCAGAAGGTGGCCTTCTTAGTGGCCATTACTTCTGTTAGACGGGTGTCTGAGTTGGCGGCCTTGTCCTGCAAGTCGCCCTGTTTGGTCATCCATATGGATACGGCGTTGTTGCGTCTGCGACCTTCTTCTTTCTTCTTTTTCTTCTTCTTTCTTCTTTCTTCTTCTTTTTCTTCTTCTTTCTTCTTTTTTTTTTTTTTACCAAAGGTGGTCTCGGCCTTTCACCTAAATGAGGACATTGTCCTCCCGTCCTTGTGTCAGAGGGTTTGCGTTTCACACATTGGATGTGGTACGTGCCTTGCGGGGTGTACCTGTCTGCTACTGCTTCTATTCGGAAGTATGACTCACTGTTTGTGTCTGTCTCTGGTCCAACACAGGGCCAAGCGGTTTCGTCTGCCACCATTTCTAGGTGGATCAGACAGACCGTTATACAGGCCTTTGCCTTCAAGGGGCGGGCGCCTCCCCTCCTGGTTACAGCGCATTCCACCAGGGCAATTGGTGCTTCCTGGGTTTTCTGGCATCAAGCGTTGGTTGCACAAGTGTGCAAGGTGACGACCTGGTCGTCCGTTCATACCCTTTCAAGATTTTATAAGGTTGATGTGGCTGCATCTTCGGATGCTCCCTTTGGCCGCAAAGCATTGCAGGCTGCTGTTTAATGTTGCAACTCCTCCGTTGAGGAGCTCTGCTTGTTTGGAGTGAAGTTTTGGTTGTTCCTTTTACTATTTTGCTCCCACCCTTCTGATACTGCTTTTGGGACGTCCCACACGTTTACAGTATCCAGCTGTGTCAGTCCATGGACGATAGGAGAAAATAGTATTTTTGTACTCACCGTAAAATCCGTTTCTCTGAAGTCCATGGACTGACACAGCACCCACCCTTCTTTTCAAGGTTTGTACTGCTTTGTTACGAACTGAGGTCTGCTGACTGCAGTGGGAGGGTTATGTCTGGAGGGATCGCCCCCCTGGGCGGGGCTGTTCAGCTCTGGCTTTTTAGAATATATGTATAACATTTCACATTCTGCCTAGGTCTGTCTTCTCCTGCAAGCAGGGACATAACCCACATGTAAAGTGTAAGAGAAGCTGTGTCAGTCCATGGACGTCCAGAGAAACGGATTTTACGGTGAGTACAAAAATCCTATTTTTTTCTTCATACATTTTGACCAAAATTCATACTGCTAGATTTCTGTGGTAAAAATAACCCAAATAAGTGTATATTTGGTCTGTGTGAAAGTTTCAGCCCTGGTTCACATTGAAGTGATTTGACAGGTCAAATCGCATGACAAGTCACAGCCTATTGCTGGCAATGGCACCGTTCCAATTGGTGCGACGCCGCACCGATTTGCAAAAGTAGTTCCTGTGCTACTTTTGCCAATTCTGGGTGCAACTTCGATAGACATCTGTGCATGAAGTCGCACCTGAAGTTTCATAGACATGCGGCTTTGAAATCATGTAGCTTCAGATGAAGTTGCACGATTTCAAAGCCATGTTTAGTTTGCGGTGCGAATTGCAGCTCCGGTTTCCCTGCGAAGATAAATATATTTCATTCAGCGGTTGCTTTCCGTTGTAGCTGCGGATCAGCTGACCAGGGAGAAGGGGAGGTGTAGTGAGGAGTGGGAGAATTTTTTTTTCAGAACGGAACACATCTGCAAATTGGATGTGTTCCCATTGAAGATTATGTGCCTGCAATTCGCACTGCCTAGAAAACGCACCAGTTTTTTTGTGCAATGCGGATGCAACGCACATATGTGAAGCAGACCCATTGCGTTCTGCGAATTGGATGCGGTGTAAGCCGCATCCAATTCACATATGTGTGAACCCAGCCTGAATGAGGGCATAGCGTCTACAAGCTATAGTGCTAATCATTAAAAATTGATGACAACTGATCTACTGACGCCATGTCTCATTTCCTGAGACACTAACAAGCCAGGAAAGTACAAATACCCCCCATGACCCCTTTTTGGAAAGTAGACATTCCAAACTATTTAGTAAGAGGCATGGTGAGTTTTTATTTTTTTAAGTTGTCGTCATAAATCATCAGAACAAAATAAGGCCCCATGCACACGAGACGCTGTTATTTGCTGTTGAACGCGCGTTCAGAGGCAGTTGGACGCTTTTTTCAACTGCCCCTGAACCCATTCAATGTTATCCTATGTGTCCATGCACATACTCTCGTTTTTGGGCGTTTACAAGCAGTTGCGTTTAACCTCGTTTTTCCAGAAGCAAAAAAATGGGTTCAGACGCAAAAGTTTTCCACGTTTCAGACGTTAAACGCGGTACCGGCGTTTTGCCGCGTTTGTGTTTTTAAAGGTGACCTATTTTTTAACATTAGAAATCTCAAAAATGATGGCAAATGAAGAAAAACTATTAAAAAATATAAAAGAAAACTGTAATTGCTTGCATTGCATTGTGGACAATCCACAGCTTGTGGCAGGTAACGTGGCAAGTGGACAATCAACAACTTGTGCCAGGTGACGTGGCCAGGTGACGTGGCCAGTGGACAATCCACAACTTGTGGCAGGTGACGTGGCCAGTGGACAATCCACAACTTGTGGCAAGTGGACAATCCACAACTTGTGCCAGGTGACGTGGCATGTGACGTGGCCAGTGGACAATCCACAACTTGTGGCAGGTGACGTGGCAAGTGGACAATTCACAACTTGTGGCCAGGTGACGTGGAAGGTAACGTGGCCAGGTGACGTGGCAAGTGGACAATCCGCAACTTGTGGCAGGTGACGTGGCAAGTGGACAATTCACAACTTGTGGAAGGTAACATGGCCAGGTGAAGTGGCAAGTGGACAATCCACAACTTGTGGCAGGTGACGTGGCATGTGACGTGGCCAGTGGACAACCCACAACTTGTAGCCAGGTGACGTGGCATGTGACGTGGCCAGTGGACAACCCACAACTTGTAGCCAGGTGACGTGGCAGGTAACGTGGCCAGGTGACGTGGAAGGTAACATGGCCAGGTGACATGGCAAGTGGACAATTCACAACTTGTGGCAGGTGACGTGGCAAGTGGACAATCCACAACTTGTGGCAGGTGATGTGGCAAGTGGACAATCCACAA
Source organism: Rana muscosa (assembly GCA_029206835.1). Lineage (NCBI taxonomy): Eukaryota > Metazoa > Chordata > Amphibia > Anura > Ranidae > Rana > Rana muscosa. The sequence goes on from JARGYO010000212.1 coordinate 4,319,454, forward strand.
CTTGTGTCAGGTGACGTGGCCAGTGGACAATCCACAACTTGTGGCAGGTGACGTGGCCAGTGGACAATCCACAACTTGTGGCAGGTGACGTGGCCAGTGGACAATCCACAACTTGTGGCAGGTGACGTGGCCAGTGGACAATTCACAACTTGTGGCCAGGTGACGTGGAAGGTAACATGGCCAGGTGACGTGGCAAGTGGACAATCCACAACTTGTGGCAGGTGACGTGGCCAGTGGACAATTCACAACTTGTGGCAGGTAACGTGGCCAGGTGACGTGGCAAGTGGACAATCCACAACTTGTGGCCAGGTGACGTGGCAAGTGGACAATCCACAACTTGTGGCAGGTGACGTTGCAGGTAACATGGCCAGGTGACATGACCAGGTGACGTGGCAAGTGGACAATCCACAACTTGTGGCAAGTGGACAATTTACAACTTGTGGCAGGTGATGTGGCCAGGTGACGTGGCAAGTGGACAATCCACAACTTGTGGAAGGTGACGTGGCAAGTGGACAATTGTGGCAGGTGACGTTGCAGGTAACATGGCAAGGTGACATGACCAGGTGACGTGGCAAGTGGACAATCCACAACTTGTGGCAGGTGACGTGGCAAGTGGACAATTTACAACTTGTGGCAGGTGATGTGGCCAGGTGACGTGGCAAGTGGACAATCCACAACTTGTGGAAGGTGACCTGGCCAGGTGACGTGGCAAGTGGACAATTCACAACTTGTGGCAGGTGACGTGGCAAGTGGACAATCCACAACTTGTGGCAGGTAACATGGCCAGGTGACGTGGCAAGTGGACAATCCACAACTTGTGGCCAGGTGACGTGGCAAGTGGACAATCCACAACTTGTGGCAGGTAACGTGGCCAGGTAACATGGCCAGGTGACGTGGCAAGTGGACAATCCACAACTTGTGGCAGGTGACGTGGACAGGTGACGTGGCAAGTGGACAATTCACAACTTGTGGCAAGTGAACAATCCACAACTTGTGGCAGGTGACGTGGCCAGGTGACGTGGCAAGTGAACAATCCACAACTTGTGGCAGGTGACGTGGACAGGTGACGTGGCAAGTGGACAATTCACAACTTGTGGCAGGTGACGTGGCAAGTGAACAATCCACAACTTGTGGCCAGGTGACGTGGCAAGTGAACAATCCACAACTTGTGGCCAGGTGACGTGGCAGGTGACGTGGCAAGTGGACAATCCACAACTTGTGGCAGGTGATGTGGCAAGTGATACGCTAAATACAAGTGCACTGCTGCTCTCTCAGCTGCTGCTACTCACTCTGGTCTCACAAACTGGCTGAAATGGTTAAAATTTACTGTTTTTTGAGCTTAGGGAGGGTCTATGATGAAACGCTTATAAACGCAAACGCGGTAAAACGCGCGTTTTTAAACGCCGATTTCAGCGTTTAAAAACGTGTCTTCAGCAGAGTTTGCACCTGCGTCTCGTGTGCATGGGGCCTTACACCCGAGAGTCCTTAAAGCACTGTCAGGTTATAGCCAGACCGCTAATCCAAATCTTTATGGACAGCATACTGACAGGATTGGTACTAGCTGATTGGCGAAAGGCCCACATGGTACCAATATTCAAAAAAAGGGCAGTGATGCAGTCATGTCCATAAATATTGGGACATCGACACAATTCTAATCTTTTTGGCTCTATACACCACCACCACAATGGATTTGAAATGAAACGAACAAGACATGCTTTAACTGCAGACTTTCAGCTTTAATTTGAGGGTATTTACATCCAAATCAGGGGAACGGTGCAGGAATTACAACAGTTTGCAATGCATCATAGCTATGATTTAAACACTAGGAATAGTGTGAAACGCGTCAGTGGTCCAGTTTGCTGTGGCTTGTAGTGTTGTTTTTGATTTTACCAATAAAGGCAATGTTTGTTTGGAGTGCGGCTGTCCAAAAAAATATTTATTTTTTTCTATCCTGTTTGTGCCGCACAGTGGCCGCTGTACAAGGTCCCGCCTCCTATAATACACGCTGTCATTGCTCCGCCTATCGCAGGACCTTGTACAGTGGCCGCTAGAGGAGGGAGGGGAGGATGGGAGTGCTGGGATGACACCCCCCTATAACGTGTGACACCCAGGGCGGACTGACCCCGTTGGCACAGATGCCCTGCCCTTCCCGCACACTAGAGCTGCACGATTAATGGTATCTTAATCGCGATCTCGAGTCACCCCGCGATCTCCGGCCTGGATTACCTCGATTTTTCATATCTCCCCCGGGATGTAGACTGGACCGAGGAGAAGCCGTCGGAACCAGCGTGGAACGCAAATGGCGCCGATATCATAACTGACGTCAGCAGCCTGCGCCGCTGGATGGATGCCTGGGCGTGGGCTTCCTTCTTTCTCACAGTTCTGTACAACTGTAGTGTGTATCCATGCGCCACCCAGTGGACAGCATCGTTCTTGTCTCCTCCTACATGTCGTCAGTGGTTGATGTCTCTAGTGGTTGCTGGCGTTACTGCTTCTGATAGATTTAAAAATTGGGATGTTGATGCTGCTTGTATAAAATCCAGCTGAATGCAATCAGTGAACAAATGTATAATTATATGAATGTATAAAAAAACAGACCAGTGATATGTCTATAATGTTAAAGACCATATAACTCCTATGAAAAAAGCAGAATCAAAGTTTGATTCTGCTTTTTTTTCATAGGAGTTATATGGTCTTTAACATTATAGACATATCGCTGGTCTGTTTTTTTATACATTCATATTTTCAAATATATTGCAGGTTTGTTTGTTTATTGGGGGGGGGGGGGTTCTGCCATTCAGTTTTTGAGAATCTTGAGAGAATCAATCTTTTTTCTAAGCAAAAGGATCGTGATTCTGATTTTGCCCAGAATCGTGCAGCTCTACCACACACCCACACTACCTACCACAGCTCACAGTCCTGCAGGATGCAGCTGCTAACAGGAACGGTGTTCCTGCTGTGAAAAAATTACAGGAACATGATTCCCGCAGGACTGGAGCCCTGAACCATCCTATTAACTACTTCCCCATGTAGACATTGAATTCCGGGGGCGTGGCCCAGATGTGGAAGGGTGTGAGAGTGTCTCCGTGAGTGTGTGAGGTCTCCGCTCCACACCCCCCCACCTTCTGTTTGAAAACATGCCCAAAAAGTAGGACTAGGATGGGATAAGCAGCCCCGCTACCACCGCCAACACAACATATAGCTGCCGCAATTTCTTTCACCCCAACCTGGCCGCTCCTATATGTTTTTGCGCTGAGGGGAAGGAGGACGCCGAGTGAAGCATTGAGCTGTCGAATCTGCGAACCGCCGAATCGTCACTCTAGCTGTCCGCTGCTGCAGGGACGGTCGTGAGAGGACTGGGAGCACCGCTGTGCCGCGCTACCTTGCCTGCCTGTGTTGTCTACGAGGACGGATGTGAGAGGACTGGGAGTTCCGCTGTGCAGCGCCGCCTCATCTGCCTGTCTTGTCTGGTCTGTCCCGCATGTAATTACTGCATGTAATTACCCCGCAGCCATCCATCCATCCATCCATCCGTCCACTTGCTGTGCTGGAGGAGAGTGGACACAACTTCTGGCGGTAAGCAGGGGAAGGAAAGTGGGGTCCCGGGAACACACGGAGCACACAGACCCCTCTGGGATTATGAGGCCCCCATAGTACTAAAACAGAGCCTGTGTGAGCGGAGGCAAAGTGGGAGGCAGACGCTGAATACTGGGGGAGCTCTGAGGTCAGACCCAGCCAAGAACACACAGCCCATTGGAAGCTCACAGGAAGCATTTCTCTTCTCCCCTAAAGAGATGGCTTAAAGGGGCATACCCCTGAGGCTGAGTGGCGGGATCTGGAAGGGGGGGACAAGAGCCCGTTATACAGTTATACAGTAGTCCCTTAGGGCTAGAGACAAGTATGAGCTATATCAATGCATAACTGTAGAACGGCAAGGACCGCAGGGAGGATGGAGTAGGAGAGCGGGATAGCCGGACACCCCAATCCCAGAGACACTTCATATAGGAGAGTTCTGTCTTTTTCATCCATCATTACTAGTACCGATAATACCCAGAAAATATATACAATATACCTATACCCAATAAAGGGGTCCTCCCCCTCCCCGGTACATTGATTGAGTCATATATAACTAACATAGATAGTTTGCAATACTGTGGTATTGCGACATTTTATTATGTCCGGGAAACGGGGAGTAGAGGAGCAGACAAAACAACATCAGACACCGCAGGAAGGAGCCCAGGTCACACGCTCTGCAAAGAGCCAGGCAAGTCAAGCAAAGGCGGCAGCAGCAGCAAAGCTAGAGCGATTTGCTCGAAACACCCTCTCACCAGCAAAATCTCAACAGTTAGCTCAAACAGGAACCTCGGTGGCTAGGAAAAGTCAAGGCAGTGGTCAGGCACAGGTATCCGGGAACCTGGCAGCAGCATCAAGTACAAAAACAGCCAGTAACAAAGGGCAAGGGGCAGGGAAATCGAATGTGATAACTGCAGTAACAGCGGTAACAAGCAGCCCCAATACAATAGAGGCGAATATGGAGGATGGCACGAGAGAAAGGGAGGAAGAGCCCACACTGAGAGACCTTCTGCATGCAATAAATGCATGTAGGTAATCGATAATCGGCCTGGATACCCAGTTGAAAGGTATAAATGAGGAGCTAGTTGCAATGGGGGGGGCAAGCTGAAAGAAAGGCCAAAAAAAGGTGAAAAAGAAACTGCCCCAAATGTCTCCTTAAGCCACCCCTCCAGGAATAATATAGGATCAGCTCCCTCACTCCGTTCGGGCATTCGAAAGAACCACTGTTTTAGAGAAAAGGCTAAGCGCAGTGGAAGATGTGCTATTCCCGCTTAGACAAGACATTGCAGGGATGAAAAAACAAATGGACAATCAGGCCACCAAAATCGATGAATTAGAAAATAGGAATCGGAGAAGTAACGTCAGAATAATAGGCATGCCCGAACGGAGTGAGGGAGCCGATCCTATATTATTCCTGGAGGGGTGGCTTAAGGAGACATTTGGGGCAGTTTCTTTTTCACCTTTTTTTTGGCCTTGAGCGCGCCCATCGAGTCCCCTTCAAACCCCGCCAGGGAAGTGAGCGTCCAAGACCGTTTTAATTTTAAAAATGTTCAGTTATAGGGACAAAGAGACCCTACTCCGGAAGGCCAGAGAAATGGGGGAAATCCTATATAAGGGGAAAAAAAATTCATTTACCAGGACTTCTCCCCAGAGCTGCAAAAGAGGCGAGCGGCCTTCATGCCAATTAAACATATTCTTACTATGCACTCCTATACCCTGCCCGCCCTGCCCCCCTTCCCTTTTTTTTTTTTGCATAAATAAATAATGGGTTGGGGGAAGGGGGGGAGGGAAAGGAAATATTAGCTAAAGCACTAGTAGAAGCACTTTAAAAGAGAAAAGAATACACTAATTAGATTGAAATGGGGTAGACCTGAAAAATCCAATGTAATAATGGGTATAAACAATAAATCACAGGAATAGCACTAAAAGGTTGGTGGGGGGAAGGAGGGTGTGGGACCCCTAGAGTGGGGGTATAGAGAGATGTATGACAGAGGGGATGAGTGTAGAGTAGAGGTCATAGGCAAAACCCCGAGGGTAGGCCCAGCTGGGCAAAGGGGGATGGTAAGGGAGGGGGGGTTGAGGTAAATAGGGTAGGCCGAGCTGGGTTAAGAGGGAGGGGGGTGGAGGCAAAAGGAGGCAAAAGGGTAGGAGGGAGAGGGGAGGGGAGCTGCATCACAATGGATTATTGGAAAATATCACAAACGCAAGGCCTGCTATATATGTTCCACATGTTCACTAGACACTGCCGCTGATTGGCGGGAAAAATTGGGGAACCTTTATGGAAGTATATTTTATATGTGTATCCTACCAGGGACAGATGCCTATCATAAGGGCAAATGAATTTTGATTTACTATTTTTGTTACTTTTGGTGGTATATGCACAGTTCTTTTGTTTTTTGTTTGTATAATGGTTAATAAGAATAATAAGGGTATAATATTAATGACATGGAATGTTAGGGGTTTGGGGAATAAGAACAAAAAAAATGCAATGTTTAAATACTTTGTTAGAATGAAACCTCAGATAATCTGTTTACAGGAAGCACATATGCGACCTCACTCTGTCCACCTTCTGTACTCTCGCAGATACCCGACACAATTTCATTCTATGTACACCTCATACTCCAGGGGAGTTAGTGTAATGGTCTCTGCTGATATTTCCTTTGAATGTATCCAACAGAAGGTGGACAGAGAAGGCAGATAAGTTTTTTTGCTTTGTAAACTTAATGAACTAGTGTGCATCATCGCCTCAATATATATCCCTCCACCATTCTCAGCGACCCCTCTTAGAAGCCTAGCGCAATTCATGGCCCTATCTCCGGACGTCCCGGTACTAGCATTGGGTGATTTTAATAATACTCTGGACACATATCTGGATAGAATGTCTTTGACACCAAGAGTGCCGAGGCAGACAACCGGCAAGACGGCTTTTGCCTCCCTACTTTCGGAATTAGGACTCCGTGATGTTTGGCGAGAGAGACATGCAGAGGATAGAAGTTATTCATGCCACACATGACGGACTTTCCCGTATTGACCTGGGTCTGGGGAATGAGGCACTTATGCAGCGGGTAAGATACTCGGCCTATGAACCGCGCCTATTATCTGATCACTCCCCATTTTGGGTACGGCTGGATGTTACGGTCGCATCGGGCCGCCCGCTGTGGAAAGTGAACCCTTTTTGGTTAACCTTGTTCCCGTCTCAGGACAGAACGAAGGGGGCAATACGGGAATTTTTGCACTTCAACGGGGGATCTGCTAGTGCAATGGTAGTATGGGACACGCTTAAGGCATTTTTAAGGGGATGCCTTATCAGAGAGATAACGGGAATTAAAACCCGCTCGAGGGAATGGGAAAATAGAGTATGGGATGAAATGAGAGCGAGAGAACAGGCTCTAGTAGCCTGACCCTTCTCAGTCTAACCATGACTCCTGGACGGAGGCGCAATCCATGTACAATTCGTTTTTTTTACCCGCAGCAGAGAAGAGGAGATATTTTCAGCAGCAGAGTTATTTTGAGGAGGGGGAAAACACTGGTCGCCTCCTTGCCCTCATAGCTAGAGAACAGAGGGAATCCACTAACATTTCTGCTATAGGGGCAGAATCTGGAGAGAACTATACCCTTGGCTCTGATATTTTGGATAATTTTCAGCAGTTTTATAAGGATTTATACTCCTCCAAAACTAGCTATACTCCATCTGACCTGGCTCTGTTTTTACAAGCATGCCCTTTCCCGCAGCTCTCCGAGGTTGATAGGGAAATGCTAAACTCCCCAATTACACTTAAAGAACTGACGGAGGCATTGGAGGGGGCACCACACCACAAATCTCCAGGCCCGGATGGGCTACCGGCAGAGGTGTATTCCCACTACGGGGAGGACCTTTTACCACCCCTATTGCAGGCTCTAACGGAAGCAGCGGAAATAGGTAGTCTACCAGACAGTATGCAGGAGGCAATAATAATAGTACTTCCAAAACCGGGGAAGGATAAACTATTGTTGGATTCCTATCGTCCGATCTCTCTACTGAATGCGGATGTTAAGCTTCTGGCCAGCGTTTTGGCTAAGAGGCTATCTCAGGTAATTGACAGGCTGGTCCACCATGATCAGTCTGGCTTTATACCCACACGTTCCACGGCTGACAATATTAGGCGATTATACATGAATTTACAGGTACCAGTGGACAATCCAGGGGGTAGGGCCATTCTGTCACTGGACGCCGCAAAAGCGTTTGATAGTGTGGAGTGGCCCTACCTCGTGGAGATTCTGGAAAGGTTTGGATTGGGGGATAAATTATTAAATGGGGTAAAGGTGCTCTACTCTAAACCCAGAGCTAGACTACGTATTAACAATAATGTTTCCCCTCCATTTGAACTATACAGAGGTACCTGCCAGGGGTGCCCACTGTCCCCACTGCTGTTCGCCCTGGCGGTGGAGCCTCTGGCTATCTTGATCCGTAATGCCACGGAAGTGGCAGGGTTTCCTAGGGGCCAGAGGGAAGAAAAAATATCCCTATATGCAGACGACGCGCTTATATATCTAGGCGACTCGGCCGCCTCATTGCGGGCAGTGATGGGGATAATTGGGGACTTTGGAGGTTTCTCGGGTTTCACCATTAACTGGTCAAAATCAATCTTAATGCCCATAGATCAATTGACGGGACAGTTACCAGAGGGGGCAGAACAAATAGTTGTAGCGAAAAGCTTTAAATATCTGGGAGTGGTAGTATCCCCGGACCCGGCTGAGTATCTTCAGCTGAATCTGGGTCCATTGCTGGTCAGACAGAGAGTGAAATGTAACAGCTGGTGCAAGCTTCCATTGTCAGTAGTGGGACGGGCCAACTTAATAAAAATGGTATGGGCCCCGCAGCTACTGTGTGTTTTCCACAACTCCCCCATGTGGATCCCTAATAAGTGGTTTAAACAGATTGACACACTAATGTGGGAATTAATATGGAAAAAAAAGACAGCCAGGATCAGCCTAGCTACCTTGCAGTACGGAAAGGACAGAGGAGGACTGGCAATACCCCACCCCAAAATGTACTTTTTGGCTTCACAGTTTCAGCAGATGGCAGGGTGGGGGCGGGATGGGAGGGAGGATCCGATAGGTAAAATGGTGACCGTTTCCGCTCCCGCACTAGATGCGGCACCTCATATGGAAATGGATTTGCCAAGCATACCAGGCTCGGCACCTACATGCGTCCTTCTTAAGAGTATGGGGGGAGATCCAGAAAGCTTTGAGGATAGAGGGTTTGTTGCCCTTCACCCCGATATGGCATAACCAGAGGTACAGGAACTACAGGGCTTCACCCCCTGGAAAGAGAGGGGGATCTGGTTTTTCGCACAGCTATATGAAGGGAAGGTGTTAAAGACATATGAACAGCTATGCCAGGAATTCCAGTTAAGTCCCAAGGGCTTTTATCAATATCTTCAGCTTCGTCACGCTCTGCAGCTACAACAAAGAACACACTCTATGATAGTGTCATCATCACCTATGCTGAGGGAAGTTCTTGGGGCGGACACCCGGAAGGGATTAATATCAAAAATTTACATGGAATTGTTGTCCTTGATCCAGGACCATGCCTCCTTGAAGTGCCGAAGTAAAAGGGTGGAAGATATAGGGGATATAGATGGGAACCAGTGGGAAATGGCACTTGATTCTATTCCTGTGGTATCGGTATCTGCATCCCATAGACTATCACAATTATTCATTCTGCATAGGGCATATAGAACACCAGAGCAATTATATAGGTGGGGAGTAAGAGTCTCCCCCCTGTGTCCAAAATGTAAAGTACACAGGGGGGACTTTATACAGGGGGTCCCCTACTTACAACATCCGACTTACAAACAACTCCTACTTACAAACTGAGGGAGACAACAGGAAGTGAGAGGAAATCTACTCCTAGGAAGGGAAATTCACTCCTGTAAGCATTTTTATGGGAAAAAGATACCTCCACTGGAGCTTTATCACCAGTCCATGTTTCCCTAACATCCAAAAATTTTCAAAATCCATTTGTCATTGGGATGGAAAGTGAGGTGAAATCTTCTGAACAGGTGCACAGACAGCAAAACAAATGTTACAGGGGTGATAACCCTTCCCTATGTTATCCTAAAAGTATAAAAACTATTTTTTTTGGCTGAAGCTACCCCTTAAAAGTGTACCTGTTCCGACTTACAAACAAATTCAAGTTAAGAACAAACCTACAGTCCCTATCTTGTTTGTAACCCTGTACATTTAATATGGAAATGTCCAAAACTTCATAGGTACTGGGAGGAAGTCTCCCAGTGTCTTACGAGACTAGCCCAGGTACCTGTCCCCCTAAACCCTCTAGTGTACTTGCTTGGAGCCATCGACACAGAAATGCTCCCAAGAGTAATGTACAGCATGCTGACTAGATTGATGTATCTGGCTAGAAAACTCATTGCAAAATACTGGATGGCACCAGCGGTACCTACGGGGAAGCAGTGGATCTCATATGTAAATTCCGTGGTTCTCAGAGAGCGACTGATGTACAGCCGAAGGAAAGAAGCGGAAAAATTTGATATCATATGGAAACCATGGCTGGGGGACGCTAATTTTGTGCCACCTCAACTAGTAGTGGAAAGACTCCGGATGTAAAGATCCTTGGGGGCTGTAGGAGGAGAGGGTGGAGAAGAGAGGGAAAGAATAGCGTGATTAAGTAAAGGTTGCATAAATAGATAGGAGAGAACGTTGGTGGAGGAAGAAATAAATTGTGGTGATTAGATATAAGGAAGTAAAGGCGATGGATGTAGTTTTGGGGATGGGGGGGAGGTGGGATGGGGGAGAAAAAGGGAAAAGAGAACACAGTATTAGGATATAGTTCTATGTACACGATGATTGACACAAAAAATGTAATGTTTTACTGGATAAAATGTAATAAGTGTATGTATTGTAAGAATAATTTTCTAAATAAATAAATATCAAAATCGAACTACTTCCCATCTGGGCCAATTCTGGTACTTCGTTCCAACATGTAAAAAATAATAATTTCTCTTCATATACCCCCAGAGTTTTTTAAACAGATTAATGCGTTATTAACTGACTTTATTTGGGCACATAAAAGGCCCAGATTACAACATCGTTTAATGATCATGCCTAAACAATATGGAGGGATAGCGGTACCAGATATGCAGAAATATTATCAGACGGCTCATATGACGAGATTAATAGACTGGTGTAGGCATGCAAGTTTTAAAATATGGCCAAAGATGTAGCAATCACAATGTGAGGTCCCATTACGCTGTGCGGTTTGGTGCTTTGGAGATCTTGGCTCTTCTCTCAAAAAGCACCCAATCTTGGGCCCTACTTTGCGTATCTGTGCCCGAATATGCTCTACTAGGTTAGTACCATTGGATAATTCCCCCCTGTACCCCATTGTTGGGAACCCACATTTCCCTCCGGGACTACAGGAGGGACTATTTAGAAAACTTCTAGACTTGGTGTTATCAGGCCTCGCATTTTGTACAAACTATGGGGCTGTGGCCCTCTATAATGCGCTAACCTCTCCTTATGAGCATTTCAGTCTTGACTTTTGGAGTGGAGCCCAGTTGCGACACTTTCTTAACACCCTCCCACCCCTGGACAGATTCCAACGATCATTGACTCCCCTAGAACAAATGTGTGAGGAGACGGGCCCCTGCTCCCACACACTTTCGCAAATGTATGCACTATTGGTTGCCCCTCCCGACGAGTATGTGCCTCCTTTATATTAAGAAATGGGAAAGGACATTAAAGAGGACGTTTACTCAGGCACAACAGAAGCAGATTATAAATTTAGTGTTAAAATCCTCAATATCTTCACTGGCTCAAGAAACAAATTTCAAAATCATGACAAGATGGTATTGTGTACGCCTTCATTGCTTAATAAATACTCTCCGGTGATTTCGGATAAATGTTGGAGGTGTCAGGAGGAAACAGGGACATTACTCCATATTTTTTGGTCCTGTCCGAAGCTGGAATTTTTTTGGAAGGAGGTACGGCTGATAGCACAGAAATTTACTGAGTATAACCTCCCTGAAGATCCAGCACTATTCTTGTTACATGTCTCGAATATGCAGAGGAAAAAATATGGTAAATCAATCTTGAGATTTTTTTTTAACGTTGCTAGATCACAGCAGTGGAGAGACACGAGACCTCCAACAATCTCGGTATGGTTTACCCGGATTGAAGAGGTAAATAGGATGGAGGATTTGGTGCTATCTGCTCAAAATCAATATGAGAACTACTCAGAAACTTGGGCCCAATGGAATATATTTAAAGTTTCAGAGGAAGGGAAGTCTCTTTTTTTTTTTTTTTTTTACCCTGATCAGGTGTCTACATCTCCCCTGTCAACGGTTTTAGACGCCCTGGAATGGGTATCCACCCCCCCTTTTTTTTATTTTTTATTTTTTTCTTCTTTCTTCTTTGTTCTTATGTTGATCTTACTTTCTAGGGCAGGTTGTCCCTTATATGTTTCTATCCTTTATCTTTTTTAGACTGAAAATGGATTTGGGCTGGCCAGAGGGGCATACTTTAGTGGGGTGTAATAGGGTTCGGGTAAGGACCTATAGGTATAACCTGAAGTGGGCATGACCTCTTGAGGTTGCTTATACATGTGTGGTAACTATGGATGTATAACAATTTTATACCAGGTAATATACGCTAAAGCGTTGATTGGTGTATTAAGATTGTATAGTGTGAGATGTATGTCACTGTACCATGCCCTTTGATTAAATAAAATATTTGAAAAAATAAATAATAATTTCTCAAGTCGTCTTCCAGGACGGCACACTGAGAGATGACTGGTCCCACCTGACAGGAAACACAATCAATCAAAGAGGTTAAAACCCCCGCCCCTCCCCGTGCTCCTCAGTTTTTGATTGTGTTTCCCCACAGCAAAACCGTTCATTTTTTTCCTTTTAGACCCGATGCCTGGAACTGGCGGTCTCCCCCTGGGTACCTGACCAAAAGCTTGGGAAGCCTCTGGATTCGGTAGGGTATTCCTGCCCTCCTCGGGGTTCTCCCTACTTTCCTCAGGGGGGCAGCAATTAGAAGAACCCCCCTGAGAGCTGAAGAAGGTCCCTGGGTACAGTGGTGTACCCAGAACCTCAGGAGCCATCATCCTGCCTCCCCCCCCCTTACCTGTCCGGGCGTCCGTTCAGACTGGGTGCTGGCCGTCGGTTCTTTCCAGCCGTCCCCCTACTCCTGGGTCCCTGGTAGCTTGCGCGGGCTGCTTGGGAGGGCGACAAACACCCATGTCCTTTTCGGTCTTCAGGAAAATGGCGGCGTTATTACCCAATAGGGAAGGCTGAGAGTCAGCAGAAGCAGGCGCCCACATCCTCCTTTCGCTAGGCGTGGAGGCACCAGTTCACTACGGTGGATGTTTGCCTAAACCACCTCAGATGGGATTGAGGAACGTAAGGCATTGCCCCCCGTGTATATACTGACTGGTACAGTGCAGGACACAGCCTAACCTTGCAGCTCCCTATGGTGACAGCAGTTGGGGGGGGCACTTGGGCGGTTATCCTCCTTGCGTGTGGACCATAAGGATGGAAAAGCAAGCCCAGTGGCTGTGGCAAAAGGGGAAGATGACAACGGTGAGTACTTTCCTTTGCCTTGGGAATTTAGCTGCAAAATCCCCAATTCCAGCCAGATGGTTTCTGGGCATTTTGAGATAATCTCCCCTGGGGTCTGAATTCATACATGTCCGGTTGTGGTACATTAGTAGGGGTGAATATAGCAAAAAGGGGGGGGACTCGATGGATACAAAGAGTTCCTTACAGGCCATTTATACCACTGAACAAGTTATTAATTGTGCAGTGGTTGGAGGATTCAGGAGTAAGCTCCCCTAGTCAGCAGGTGCACTAGGTTACCGGCCCTATTAGCCCATCTGCTAGGAATCTGAAGTTGCTCCAAGATGCTTAAAAGCTGGCCTAACTTTCAACAATGTGGCAGGTACCAAGCTTCTGTGTGGCACAGTAAGGTTTCCCTTGTGACAGATCCTCCTTTTGGTGGTCGCTTGTATGTGTAACTTTTTCATAAGCTCTAACCTCCCACTCCCATTTTTTTTTTTTTTTTTAAAGGTACATTTTTATTAAGTTTTTTTTTCAAAACAAGACATACAATAGACAACAGACACACATGGAGCGAACATCGCCCAATCCAGTACAGTGCAAAAAAGGGATTTTTATAACAGCTTACCTGTAAAATCCTTTTCTTGGAGTACATCACGGGACACAGAGCGACTTAGTCATTACTAATGGGGTTATATAGATACCTTCAGGTGCTGGCACTGGCAACTTCCAAAACCGGAAGTACCCTCCCCTATATAAGCCCCTCCCATCCGGGAGCACCTCAGTTTTGTAGCAAAGCAATAAGTGTCCCAAAAAGAGGGGTGGGAGCTCTGTGTCCCGTGATGTACTCCAAGAAAAGGATTTTACAGGTAAGCTGTTATAAAAATCGCTTTTTCTTTTTCGTACATCACGGGACACAGAGCGACTTAGTCATTACTAATGGGACGTCCCAAAGCAATGCCAAATGAGGGGAGGGATACACTATACATAAGCTGGGCGCCATCAGGCATGAGGATCTTTTGCGGCCTGCAACACACTGCGCCCAAAGGCAACATCCTCCTGACTTCTAACGTCTACCTGGTAGAATCTAGTAAACGTATGTACTGAAGACCATGTTGCGGACTTACAGACTTGAGCCAGGGAGGCCTGGTGATGCACTGCCCATGAAGTTCCAACTGCTCTCGTGGAGTGCGCCCTAACTTTGAACGGAGGTGGTCTCCTTCTGTCAGGAAGGGCAAACCAGAAATGTCATTGACGATATCGGCGCCCCTTCGCGCATGCGCGATAGCGGTGCGCGCGCGCGGGAGCGCGCAGCGGCGGCTCATGGCGCCAGATGAGGTTATTTGAAGGGGCTGATGGCTGGGCTCTGTGCTGTTCGGTCTACAGCGTTACCTGAGACCTCTGACCCCTGTTTACCTGAATCCTGCTCCAGCTGACCCTTCCTGGTTTGTTTGACCATCCTTGCTGATCTGCCTGTACCTGACCCCCGGCCTGTGTTGACTACGTTCCTGCCTGTCCCTTCTGCTACCTCGTTACCTGCCCGTTGCCGAACCTGCCTGTACCTGAGACCTGCCAGCTGCCTAAACCTGCGCATACCTGATCCTGCTCCAGTACTTACCTGAACCTGAGACCTGCCAGCTGCCTAAACCCGCGCATACCTGATCCTGCTCCAGTACTTACCTGAACCTGAGACCTGCCAGCTGCCTAAACCCGCGCATACCTGATCCCGCTCCAGTACTTACCTGAACCTGAGACCTGCCAGTTGCCTGAACCTGCTCATACCTGATCCCGCTCCAGTACCTACCTGCTTGGGACTGGTGTACCCACGCTTCCAGCCCATCTGACCGCACCTGCCTGAGCTCCAGTTGTTAGGCCGTCAGTTGTTTCCAGATCTATTCCAGTCTCCGTCCCAGTTCCGGTCCAGCACACCACCAGCGACCTTTACCAGGCTCTCGTGCGACTCTACACTCCTGCGCCCCCTGTCTTCACTATCAGGGGTCGCGAGTGAGAGGTGTAAGGGAGGCCTCCCTCTGCATAATCAGACTCTTCCATCAGGTACGTGACAGTACTGAACAGCCAAGTCAGAGTCTGTGCAGGGAGCCTCTCCCATGGAGGGTTTCCGCTTACACCTCAAAGACCTCACCCAGACTGTTGAAATCGCACAAGATGCGTATATCCGACTGGAAGGAAGCATCCAGGCTCTTTCCTCACCTACCTCGGCCCCGCAAAGAGCTACTTCAGCCATAGCAATGTTACCTCCAGAAACCGGGGTTCCTACGCCTGAAAGATTCACCGGTGATCACCGATTACGAGGACAGAAGTCAGAGAGACCTGTGAGGTCGTCCTGTCCAGCCTGGAAATTAGCCCGAGCCCCTAACATCAGCAGCCTGACATCTCCTACCGCTGCTGCACCCACATCTGATGTCCCTGAACCCAGGCAACTCGGAGTGCCCCGTCCCTCACTTTCCCCTGAGGAACGTCAACGCCGACAACACGAAAACCTCTGCCTGTATTGTGGGAGACCCGGGCATTACGTGAGGTCATGTCCAGCAAAGACCCGCAAGGGTCGAATTATCTTCTCCGCCAGCACGCCCATCCTGCCAACCCACCTGGCTCTCCCCATTGTATTACAGCTTCCGGGAAGAAGTATTCCTGTCTCCGCTATAATAGACTCCGGTGCCTGTAGCTGCTTTATGGACTTGTCTTTTATTGCTAAACATCAAATCCCTTTGCAACCTAGGGCCCAGGGACTTTCAGTACATCTGGCCGACGGGTCTGCTATCAAATCCGGACTGGTGACTCAACAGACTATACCCTTGCCTGTGATCATTGCCGATAGTCACAAGGAATTATTACGCCTGGATGCCATTGCATCCCCGCTGTTTCCCATAATCCTTGGCATGCCGTGGCTCCAAGCACATAACCCTCTTATCAACTGGGTCGGAGGGGAGGTTAAGTTTCACTCTTCCTACTGCCTCAAACACTGCTTGCGGGAATTCTCTTCTGATCCGCCATCCTTGTTATGCTTGGACTCTGATGTTGAAACTCGCTTATCTGTACCAATTGCATACCATGACTTCTTAGATGTCTTTAGCAAGAAAGGAGCTGAAACTCTCCCCCCACATCGGCCATATGACTGCCCGATTGATCTCATCCCGGGTGTGGAGGTCCCTTTTGGAAGGATTTTTCCTCTGTCAGAATTGGAGCTTGTTGCCCTGAAAGATTATATAGACGATAATCTAAAGAAGGGCTTCATCCGCCCCTCCACTTCTCCAGCGGGAGCGGGTATCTTCTTTGTGGAGAAGAAGGATCGTTCCCTTCGCCCATGTATAGATTATCGTGAACTCAATAAGGTTACGGTCAAGAACCGTTATCCCCTGCCCTTGGTACCCGAATTGTTCCAGAGGTTGGGAGCAGCAACCATATTTACAAAACTGGATCTCCGAGGGGCATATAATCTGGTACGGATACGGGAGGGAGACGAGTGGAAGACGGCTTTTCGCTCCCGATTCGGACATTTTGAGTATCTGGTGATGCCGTTCGGCCTATGCAATGCCCCAGCAACATTCCAGCACTTTATCAACGATATCTTTCGCGATTTCCTAGACCTGTTCGTTGTAGCATATTTGGACGACATCTTAATTTTCTCTGCTTCCCGTGATGACCACCGCAGACATGTTAAAAGTGTATTGAGCAGACTGCGACAGCACGGGCTATACGCCAAGCTGGAGAAGTGCGAGTTCGAGCGACAAAGCATTACTTTTTTGGGACTAATCCTCTCCACCGATGGTGTCAAGATGGACCCACAAAAGGTCACTGCCATCTTAGACTGGCCAGCCCCAGTGGACAAAAAGGGCATCCAACGCTTTGTCGGGTTCTCGAACTTTTACCGAAAATTCATTAGGGGATTTTCAGCCATCATATCACCAATCACACAACTGACCAAACAAGGCATCCGTTTCCAGTGGTCTCCTGAAGCTCAAAATGCTTTTGAGTCTCTTAAGAAACTATTTACTTCCGCACCGGTTCTGAAGCACCCCGACCCAACATTGCCCTATGTACTGGAAGTAGACGCGTCAGAAACGGCAGTCGGAGCAGTACTATCCCAAAGGCGGGGACCCAAGGCTTTGTTACACCCAGTCGCCCTTTTCTCCCGCAAACTGTCTAACTCTGAAAGGAATTATGATGTCGGAGATAGAGAACTTCTGGCCATTAAAAATGCATTGGAAGAGTGGAGGTACCTTCTAGAAGGAGCAGCGCACCCGATCCTAATCTATACGGATCATAAGAACCTGGAGTATCTGAGGACTGCCAAGAGACTCAAACCACGTCAGGCTAGATGGGCGCTCTTCTTTTCCAGGTTCTCTTTTCATCTCATGTACAGGCCAGGATCTAAAAACACCAAACCTGATGCACTCTCTCGGATGTTCTGTGTTACCAGGGACTCCGCACCGCCCGACACTATCCTGTCCTCTGAGAACTTCCTGCTACTTCAGGGAGACCTGCTCTCTCAAATTAAACGGGCTTCTGTAAATGCCCCTTCATCTCTGGGAATAACGTTGCAGGCCAGAGATGATTTACTTTGGCACGAGGACAAAATATTCATACCAGAAAACCTACGTGTCTCTGTTTTGGGATTATGTCACGACCACAAATTAGCCGGACACTTCGGTATCCGTAAAACTGCTGAACTTGTGCAACGCACATTCTGGTGGCCTCAAGTGGAAAAAGACTGCAAGGGCTATGTAGAGTCCTGTACCACTTGCACACGAAATAAGAACAGCAAAACCAAGGCATGGGGCTTGTTGAAGCCGCTATCAGTCCCGAAGAGACCCTGGAAGAATATCTCGATCGATTTTATCGTGGAACTTCCTCCATCTGACGGGTTCTCCACCATCTTTGTGGTGGTGGATCGATTATCCAAAATGGCCCACTTCCTACCCATGAAAGGCACACCATCGGCCCCGGAAACAGCCCAAATCTTTGTGAAAGAAGTTGTTAGGCTTCACGGAGTTCCAGCAAACATCGTGTCAGACCGGGGGGTACAATTTACCTCAAAGTTTTGGAGGTCGTTATGTGAAACCTTGGGAATCGAGTTATCATTTTCTTCCGCATACCAGCCCCAAACAAATGGGCAAACGGAAAGAACCAATCAAACTCTGGAACAATACTTGCGGTGCTTCTCCTCATACTCACAAGATGATTGGGCCGCACTACTTCCGTTAGCGGAATTCGCTTATAACAATTCCATCCACTCTGCCACAAAACAGTCTCCATTCTTTGCCAATTACGGGTTCAACCCATCATTTCTGAGTAGTACCCTCCCAGAGAGTTCTGTACCTGCCGTTCTTGAAACCATAAATTTATTTGACACCAACAACAAACTTCTACAGACAACTATGACTAAGGCTCAGGAATATAACAAACAGGTCTTTGATAAGAAGAGGCGGGGAGAATTAATACTGGAACCTGGTGATCGGGTTTGGCTCTCCACTACAAATCTAAAACTAATGTGCCCCTCTAAGAAGTTGGGCCCTAAATTTATGGGACCCTTCCCGATTAAAAGAAGGATCAACGACGTGTCTTACGAGCTGGAACTGCCAGACTCCTTCAAAATACATCCTGTCTTTCATGTGGCTTTACTAAAACCTGTAACCCCTGATCCATTCCCTGACCGGGATACAGGCCCACCCGAACCAATATTAGTTAACGGAACAGAGGAATTCGAAGTCGAAGCAATCCTGGACTGTAGGAAAAAGAAATCAGATCCAGTATCTCGTCAAATGGAAAGGTTATGGCCCAGAAGAGAATTCGTGGGAACCCGAGGACGATGTCCATGCTGAAAGACTTATCCAGGCATTCAAGAGTTCCCATCCTTTGAAGCTCGCCCGGTTGGGCATCCGGAGGCTGCCCATTGGGAGGGGGCAATGTCAGGAAGGGCAAACCAGAAATGTCATTGACGATATCGGCGCCCCTTCGCGCATGCGCGATAGCGGTGCGGGCACGCGCGATAGCGGTGCGCGCGCGGGCACGCGCGGGAGCGCGCAGCGGCGGCTCATGGCGCCAGATGAGGTTATTTGAAGGGGCTGATGGCTGGGCTCTGTGCTGTTCGGACTACAGCGTTACCTGAGACCTCTGACCCCTGTTTACCTGAATCCTGCTCCAGCTGACCCTTCCTGGTTTGTTTGACCATCCTTGCTGATCTGCCTGTACCTGACCCCCGGCCTGTGTTGACTACGTTCCTGCCTGTCCCTTCTGCTACCTCGTTACCTGCCCGTTGCCGAACCTGCCTGTACCTGAGACCTGCCAGCTGCCTAAACCCGCGCATACCTGATCCTGCTCCAGTACTTACCTGAACCTGAGACCTGCCAGCTGCCTAAACCCGCGCATTCCTGATCCTGCTCCAGTACTTACCTGAACCTGAGACCTGCCAGCTGCCTAAACCCGCGCATACCTGATCCCGCTCCAGTACTTACCTGAACCTGAGACCTGCCAGTTGCCTGAACCTGCTCATACCTAATCCCGCTCCAGTACCTACCTGCTTGGGACTGGTGTACCCACGCTTCCAGCCCATCTGACCGCACCTGCCTGAGCTCCAGTTGTTAGGCCGTCAGTTGTTTCCGGATCTATTCCAGTCTCCGTCCCAGTTCCGGTCCAGCACACCACCAGCGACCTTTACCAGGCTCTCGTGCGACTCTACACTCCTGCGCCCCCTGTCTTCACTACCAGGGGTCGCGAGTGAGAGGTGTAAGGGAGGCCTCCCTCTGCATAATCAGACTCTTCCATCAGGTACGTGACACCTTCTCAAGCCATAGGCTTGTATTATGACCTGTCGAATCCACTTGGCTAAAGTAGATTTTGATGCTGCCTGACCCTTTCTGGGGCCTTCCGGCAGAACAAACAAAGTATCCGTTCTACGAATCTGAGCAGTGGCTTTTAGATAAGCTTTAACTGCTCTTACTACATCCAAAGAATGCAATAACTTTTCCTCTACCGAGGTAGGTTTGGGAAAAAAAGAAGGAAGAACCACATCTTGGTTCAAATGAAACCTCGATACCACCTTAGGAAGAAAGGCTGGATGAGGACGTAATACTACTCTGTCCTTATGGACAACCAGATATGGCTCCTTACAGGACATGGCGGCTAATTCCGATACTCTTTTAGCCGAACAAATGGCTACTAAGAAAATCAATTTCCTGGTGAGAAGAACCAAGGAAATGTGTTGTAATGGTTCAAACGGTTGTTTCTGTAGAACCGACAGAACCAGGTTTAAGTCCCATGGACATATGGGAATACTAACCGGAGGGCTAATACGCATCATTCCTTGTATGAAAGCTTTGACTAATGAATGCAAAGCCAAGGGCCTTTGAAAAAATATTGACAAGGCCGAAATCTGACCCTTAATAGTACTCAAGGCAAGCTTCCTATCTACAGCCCACTGTAGGAAGTCCAGAATCCTACCTATTATGTACTTACGCGGATGCCATTTCCTGGCCTCACACCACGCGATGTACGCCTTCCAGATCCTATAATAGATCTGCCTGGATACCGGCTTCCTGGCATTGATCATGGTAGATACCACAGGATTAGAGAGCCCTCTCTTTTTTAGAATGTGGGCTTCAATAGCCAGGCCGTCAAACCCAGGGCTGGTAAGGAAGGGTGGTATATCGGTCCCTGCGAAAGCAGGTCCGGACGATGTGGGAGGGTCCAAGGACTCCTCACTGACATTTTTACGATCTCCGCGTACCATGCTCTTCGGGGCCACGCTGGAGCCACCAGAATCACTGGTTTCTTTTCTACCCTGATTCTGCGGATTAATCGCGGTAACAATTGTGGCGGTGGGAATGCATATATCAGTTTGAACTGATCCCAAGGGAACACTAGGGCATCCGAGCCGCAAGCTAGGGGATCCCTTGTGCGAGACACAAATCTGTCCACCTTTGCGTTGAATCTGGATGCTAGCAGATCTACATCCGGTGTTCCCCACCGCTGGCATATTGCCTGGAAAACCTCGGGGTGAAGAGACCACTCCCCCGGGCATAATTGCTGGCGACTTAGAAAGTCCGCTCTCCAATTTTCCACTCCTGGGATGAAAACCGTGGATATGGCTGGGACATATCTTTCTGCCCATTCCAGGATGCAATTCGCTTCCCTCTGGGCTGCACGACTCCTGGTGCCACCCTGGTGATTGATATATGCCACTGCTGTGGCATTGTCTGATTGAATTCTGACAGGGGACCCTTGGAGTTTGGATGTCCATGTTACTAGGGCATACCGGGCTGCTCGTATCTCTAAGAGATTGATGGGCAGGGCCTCCTCTGCTTCTGACCACTTGCCCTGGAGAGACCATTGCTCCAGTACTGCCCCCCAGCCTATGAGGCTGGCATCTGTAGTGACCACCTTCCAAGAAACTGGACTGAAGGGTTTCCCTTTTTCCAGATTCTGGGGCACCAACCACCAATGGAGGCTCTTGCGAACGGAAGGGGACAGGGACATTGGTAAGTCTAAAGCCTGAACTTTTTTGTTCCAGGCTGACAGTATGGCCCTCTGCAAGTTCCTTGAATGGAATTGACCGTAGGGTACTGCTTCGAATGAAGCCACCATTTTTCCCAGCAGCCTCATGCACAGGCGTATGGATGGTTTTCTTTTTGTACCCACTAAGTGGGTCAAATCTCTCAAAGACGACACCTTCTCTGGAGGTAAGAAAATCTTTCTCTGATTTGAATCCAGCCTTAGCCCCAAGTATTCCAGACTTTTGACTGGTCTTAGAGCTGACTTGTCTCGGTTGATAATCCAACCGTGATATTCCAGATACTTGATTGTCTCGTGAATAGCTACTTCCAGTTTTTCCACTGAGTGGTCTATTAGTAGCAGGTCATCTAAATATGCCATTATCGTTACACCCCGTGTTCTTAGATTGGCCAATAGTGGGGCCAGAATTTTTGTGAACACTCGTGGTGCTGTGGCCAGACCGAAAGGTAAGGCTCTGAACTGAAAATGGCGCCCTTCTACTACAAAGCGTAGAAATTTCTGGTGGGCCGGAAAGATGGGAATATGCAGATAAGCATCCTTTATGTCGATCGAGGCTAACCATTCCTGCCCTTGTAGGGCGGTGGCCACCGATCGGATCAACTCCATCCGAAAAGTCCTGATATGTAGGAATTTGTTTAGCCCTTTTAGATTTAATATGGGCCTCACGTCCCCATTTGGTTTGGGGACTGTGAAAAGGTTCGAGTAAAACCCGAACCCGCTTTCTTCCAAGGGAACCTTCATGATTACACCTTGGAGCAATAGTTGTTCTAGTGCCAGAAGGAGGGATCCTCTCTTTTGGGGATCGCTTGGCACGTTTGACCTCATAAAATGGGCAGGAGGAGTGTCTTTTTTAACTCCAGCTTGTATCCCAGACTTACTGCGGAGATCACCCATTTGTCTCTGATGGTGTCCCGCCAGGTCTCTGTGAACAACTGAAGTCTTCCCCCCACCCGATTGAGTGGGGGCAACCCTTCATGACTTGGGGGGAGGTTTCGTACCTCTCTTGACCCAGGGTTTCTTGTTACCCTGTGATTGTCCCTGATTTCTGCCCCCTGGATTTGACCGCGGAGGCCGTCGGAACTGTTTCACAGCCGATGTGCCAGGGACTGGAGAAGTAGGCCTCTTAAAAGAAGGACTTCTACCCTTGTTCTTAACCGGCAAGAGTGTACTTTTACCGGCAGAAATTTTCTGGATATACTTGTCCAGATCTTCTCCAAATAAGCGTTCTCCATGAAATGGGAAGCTAATTAGCAATTTCTTACAGGGAGCTTCAGCAGACCAGTTTTTGAGCCATAGAAGCCTACGCATATGTACTACAGACAGCGTAAAGCGGGAGGCCTGTTGGATTGTATCCTTTATGGCATCTACCGCAAAACACAAGGCTCTCTAGGTAGGTCAGCTAGGGCAAGAGCCTGCTGATCTGGTAAGTCTCTTAAGACTTGTTTCAACTGATCCTTAACTGCTTGGCAGACCCCAATCGCTGCTACTGCAGGTTGTGTCACCATGCTTGCTGTAGAGAAAGCAGATTTTAGTAAAGACTCCAATTTTTTTATCTATTGGGTCTTTGAACATTGGAACATTATCTACTGGACATGTCAGTGATTTATTCACACAAGAGATGGCTGCGTCCACTGTAGGGACTCTCCATTTTTTATGAACTTATCCTCCATGGGATAGATCACCGGAAATCTCTTGGGGGGAGTAAATATTTTATCAGGATGCTCCCAATCCTGGTAAATAAGCCCTTCCAATAAAGGGTGGATTGGGAAGGAACAGGCAGTCTGGGGAGCTTTCAGCGACCCCAGCGAGGAGACAGTAGTGGTTGATGGCTCCGCAAGAGGCATTTTAAATGCTGATCGGACCATGTTAGTCAGAGACTGAACCCATAATCTTTCTGCCTGAGATGCTGAGAAAGGTTCTTCCACTGTTGATTCCTCTATAACCGAATCAACCTCATCCTGATCCCCTTCAGGTAGGTCGATCTCTGTGTGGGGCTGTTCCTCCACTAACAGGCACTCTGAAGGAGGAGACGGAGATCGGATGCGCTTTCCCTGTGACAGGGAAGCAGCGATCAATGCTGTTAATCTCTCTTCCAATCCTCCAGGTGGACTGGGGGCAGCCACAGCACCAGGTACTCCTGCGGGGTTCCTACGGCTACAAACCTCAGAAATTTCAGGGGAGATTGGTGCAGCACAAGCATGCCCAAAATCCTCAGAGCCCGATGGAGACCCCTTTGGCTTCTTGGAAGACTTATTTCCAGAGCGTCTGGACGACATATCCTTTAAGCACAAAGCTGAGGTATTCCCGTCGTCATACACCAATTATACTGGTAATAGTCTAACACAGTTGCTGCTATATACCAGCTGGTGTCCACTAAAGTGTCTTTCTATGGGGATGCCTGCATCAACCGCCTCTGTTTGCCACCGTTTTTGTTGCTAGCTCTGCTTGCATCCAGCTGACACTTGTACTGTGTCTTTTATCCATGCTGGGACGCCTGCACATGCGCGGAAGTGCCGCGGCGCGCATCGAGCGTCATCCAACCGCCCCGCCCCTTTCCTTTCATAGGAGGCGCGTGCACGCGCCCGCGCGCGCGCCCGTGCGCCTTCGGCGCTCTTTTTTGAAAACAAGCAGGGACTAGGAGCCAGGGCCCTTTTTGCCGGAGGGCCTGTGCGGTGGATGAGCGCAGCAACAGGGCAGAGGAAGTGGATTCCCACAGAGAAACTTACCAACTGCCTGGATCTTTTGACTTAAAAAAAACAAAGATCCACATGACAAGAAAAAATGGACCACAGCGGCCTCTAGTGGTTTAACACAGGTACCGCGGTCTCCCTTTTTTTTTTTTTTTTTTCTTGACTACTATTAAAATTTTACATTTTCCAGTAGTTGCAGGCATACACAGATATTAGCGGGAATACCGTTAGGTAACAGACAGAAAGACAAATTAGGCTTGGGGGTCCCCCAATAGAACCAAGTTCCTGGGGGCCCCCACTTACCTGTTCCCCGCCGCAGGACTCTGTTTGGTCCACAGGAGCCCAAACTTCACCTCTCACGGCAGGCATTGTATTTAAACCTTCAGGGACCGGGTTCCCAAGGATTCCACTCCCCTGGACCTGTATAGCACCCTGCACAGACAACATCTTGGTCGTGGGTATGACCAGAGCTCTGGATCCCAGGGTCCAGCCCTCCTAATGCCCCGTACACACGATCGTTTTTAATGTCATTTTTTAAACCGACGTTTTTCTCCTCGTTTTTTTTCATGTTTCCTCTCAAGCCTGCCTTGCGTACACACCATCATTAAAAAAAACGATCAAGCAAAGCGCAGTGACGTTCAACACGTACGACGGCACTATAAAGGGGAAGTCTAGTTCGAATGGCGCCACCCTTCATGTTAGTAAAGTTTGTTGAGCGACGATTCGCGCTTTTCAGTCCGTTACTGTGTAATGAATGTGCTATCTCCATTACGAATGCTAGTTTTACCAGAACGAGCGCTCCCGTCTCATACTTGATTCTGAGCATGCGCGTTTTTTTTCACGTCGTGAAAGCATACACACTATCGTTTTTCACGTCGTTAAAAAAAACGACATGAAAAACGACGTGAAAAAAGAGAGCATGTCCGGAATTTTTAATGGCCGTTTTTCACGTCGTAAAAATGCTCTGGAGCCTACACACGATCATTTTTAATGGCCATTTTTAAAAATTGCATTTTTAACGGCATGAAAAACGATCGTGTGTACGGGGCATAAGAGAGGCATTACAGGCAAAACCTTGCTCTTCTGTTGCAAGGCCCGGGTACCGACCGTTTAGCTATGAAGCTTTTTTGGTCGGATCCGGAACAGCTTACTGAGGCCCATAAAAGAACCTGTACGCAAGCCCAGTGAAAACACATGTTACTCTTTGGCCAACACCTTAGACACTGGCAAAAAACTGAGGTGCTCCCGGATGGGAGGGGCTTATATCGGGGAGGGTACTTCCGGTTTTGGAAGTTGCCAGTGCCAGCACCTGAAGGTATCTATATAACCCCATTAGTAATAACTAAGTCGCTCTGTGTCCCGTGATGTACGAAAAAGAAAAATGTTTTTTAGAAAGCTGGTAAACAATTGGCATATATCAGGAAGACAATATTCAGTCACATTTTGAAGGAGCAGGAGAGACAGTGCTCTCAGTATCAACCCAGTAGCCCCAAACCTTCCTGAATTTTTTTCGGACACCCTCTAGCCTCATATGTCAGTTTGTATAATGATACAGCATGGTTAATATTTGTGAGCTAGAAGGCAATAGTGGGCAAGGATGGAGGCTTCCAATGGAAGGTTATTGCTTTCTTGGCATAAAACAATACTATTCTCAGAAATGTTTGTGTATTCTCGGATATACTATCATCAATATAGCCCAGTAAACACCTTAGAGGATTACATACATTAGGTAATTGTGTCAATGAACTAATGAAGGCCGTGACCTCTGACCAGAACTGCCTGATCTGAGCACACTCCCACATTAAATGAAAGAACGTGCCATCAGCCATGCCGCAACGAGAGCATAATGCAGAGGGCAATCTATTCAGTTTAAATAGTAAGCATGGAGTAAAGTAGGATCTGTATAACAATTGAGTTTGTATTACCTTGTCACGAGAAGAGATGACAGAGGGAACCTGGAGGGGCAAAAGCTCCTGCCAGATTTCCTCCGTCAGCTCAGGGATATCCGCTCTCCAGCTGGCAGCCGTCTTGCTCAGCCTTTGAGTCGTGGAATGCAGAAGGGACCTATAATATGTAGAAACTAGCTTGGTGTGAGAGGAGTCGGTCAACATACGCTCCAGTGGGGAGAGCTGAATAGATATGTTGCGAAGACCAAACTACGTTGCTGCAGTGTGGCGTATCTGTAGGTAGAGTAAGTAAGCTGTGCGTGGTAGATTGTAATCTCTACGAAATTCATCAAAAGAACGAAACTCATTGAGAATAAATGCAAAATAGTTTTTACCCCCCTTTTCGACCAGAATCCCCCGTCAGATCTGCGGAAGAACTCTGGTAGAGTCGGGTTCCCCCAGAGTGGAGTGTTCGGCGAGTAAGTATTATTGTCAGCGAACGACTGTAGTTTTGTTAGCTCCAGTCCCAGAGTTTTGTTTCTGGCGAAGGATTGGATAGCCTCCCCAATTTCCTCGGTCGTCAGAGGAGCATCAATGTCTGACGCCTGTTGGGTCTGAAGTCTGGGCAACAAAATATCAGCAAGATAGTCATCCAATTCCACAATCGTGTAGTGAGCTCTAGTAGCATATAGGGAGGAGTAAAAGGAGATCAAGGCTTCCATGATCTCATTGTTCTGTTCTACCACTATGCCCTCTGCGCTCTTAATCCTGGGTATGCTGCATGGCTGATAGTCAGTCAGGTTTAGAAAGATATGCCAACAAACTGCTGTTCTTGTCACCAAACTCAAAGATTCGCTGATTCTGGTATAACAGCTTCTTCTGGGTGCGTTCCAAAAGCACTAGGTCCAATTTCCTGGACCCATGCTTCCAGGCAGCACGTGTCTCAGGAGAGGGAGTCGCGGTATAAATGGCTTCTGCCTCCCTGAGAGCCCCCTCTGCATCCATCAACTTGGACATGGAGGCCTTGCGTGTCTGACCAACCGCTGCAGCAAAAGAGCCACGTGTAGCGGCCTTAAAGGCATCCCATACCACTGGAACGGTTGCACTCTGTTTATTAAGTAGCGAGTATGATTTCATCTCTCATACATTGGTTCACCACGATCTCATCCGCCAACCACAGTGGGCTCAGTCGCCACAACCGATAGGAGGAGAGGTCCACCATCAAAGGAGAATGGTCGGACAACGCCCTAGGGAGGTATTTAACCTCTGATACCATGGAAAGCAGATCCGATGAGACCAGACACAAATCTATACAAGACAAAGTACCATGTGACTCAGAGTGACACGAATACTCCCTCCTGTCCGCATGCTTCCACCTCCAGACCTCCACCAAGTCAAATTGATTTAAGAAGGAACCCAGGGGAGTGGGGGCTAATGAAGAAAAACGTAACCTGTCTATGGAATTATTCAGTACTGTATTATAGTCACCCGCTATTAGTAAAGGACCCTCTGCTATCGCCAGAATGGAGGTCATAACCCTTTTCAAAGAACAATTTAGTGAAGGGGGGAGGGGCATACAGGCTTTTCACCTTGGAATTCAGTCCCCGTACATTCCAAGACACTAAACGTAGCTTAGACATAGGGAGGCGTAAAGCACATGACTAACCGTACCCACTTCCCATGGCCCGCCGGACACAAGCAAGGCCCGAAGTCCTGCGAACCAGGGGAAGTGCGCAAGGTATAAAACAGGTCAAAAAGATAAGGCAAGAGCATAGGAAATAAAGTGATCAGATGCATATCATAAGGGTCAGTTATACCAGCCTGTAAATGGACATGCACAAATGGATACCAGCACTGCAAAACAAAACGCATAAAAATAAAAACTTCAAACAAAAATCCCCAAACATCCCCACCCACCCTAACCCTCCCGGCTCCCAAACCCAAAACATATGAGCGCTTTGTTCCCAAAACTGCAAAGCAGGGGGGTCATGACACAGACCCCAAACTAACCAACCCTGAGGAGCGTTAAAGTGCCTTAGACGCGGGCCACCATCCGTGTCCGCACAGGACAAGTATTCTAGTTAACCCTGAATCTGAAGGAAAAAATGCAGCAGTCATCCAGATCAAACAAGTAAGAAACAAACAGTGTTAGTAGAATGTAGTTCGCCACTTTCATATAACTGTAAAGAGGGGAGTGAGATGATCATAGGCGTAAGGATATTCAGGCCTACCCCCCCTCTCAGCTGTCCGTTGCTGGAAAGGGGTAACGTAGGCCACATAAGGCATAAGGTGTAGCTATCAAAAAGTGCAGGTTAGGTACAATGTCAGCGCGGAGGGGATCTTTTGATTCTGATTCCGGCGCTCAGGGCATCCACCCAGTGAAATGCCTCCTTAGGATCCCTGAAGTAGGCCTTGCCCTGGTAAACAATCCTCAATCGAGCAGGATATAGCATGCCATAGGGGAGATGAAGTTCACGGAGCCTGCGTTTAATAGCCAGGAAAGTGGCCCTATGCTTTTGTGTTGCTGCAGAGAAGTCAGGGAAAATAGTAATTCCACTCCCATTAAAGGACACCCTTCACTTTTCTCTGGCAGCACCAAGAATTGCCTCCCTGTCCCTGAAGTGAAGCAGTTTGATAATCATGGCACATGGCTGGGCCCAAGGTGGGAGGGGGCGCATGGGGACCCTATGTGCCCGTTCAATGGCGAATAACGGTGAAAAGGTTGAAGCGCTGAATGTGGTGATTAGCCATCTTTCCATAAAAACCTCCGGGGTTCTACCCTCAGCCCCCTCTGGGAACCCCAGGAAATGTAAATTGCTCCTCCGTAAACGGTCCTCCATTTCAGTGAGCTTATCTGCTGTGTAATCCTGGGCCTGGCGTAGCTCCCTAACAGAGCCCTGTAATGGACTGGTCTCATCCTCCAGCGTGCTAATGTGCTGCTCAGCATTAGACACCCTGTGGCAGAGGTTATGGACATCCTGTTTTAGGAAGGATAAGTCTGTTTTTCTGGAGTCCATTTGGGTGGTCAGAGAAGCATGGTTGTGCTGGATGGCCTCTATGATCTGGGACAGGGATGGCTCCGCATGGCCTGCATCAGCAGTGTCCTCGCTGGTGTTATCAGGGGCAATGTCCTCAGCCGAAGGGAGTAGGAAAGGATCTTCCGGGCTTAGAACAGGGGGGGGGGGACAGTGTGACTCGCCCTTTCCTTCATGCTTTGGTTTCAGCGCTGAGGAGTATGAGGATGTCTGGCTGCGTGTGTCTGCAGCATGGTGACCGGCGCCATCTTGCCTCTGTTTGCATGGCGGGACGGATCCTGAGGCTTCCTCCATCGGTGGGCCGTATTTGACCATCTCCCGGTGGGCACAAGGTTCCCTGGATGCTGTGGGGACAAACAGGATCCCTGGATGGTGAACAGGTCAGTAGGATTGAGTCAGGATGTGTGCGGCATAGACGGAGCTCAGGCTAAGCACGTCCTCACATCCCGGTCGTTGGCCACGCCCCCCCACTCCACCTTTTAGACTGTGATTATATTATGGTGCGGGAGGTAAGAAAAACCTTTTTTGTTGGTTTGGGCTACAGTCGGCTCCGTGGCAGATCTAAGGGCAATTTACTATAAACCGCTTCATACATCCTTTAATTGAGGATTTTCTGTGCAAACCTATGCAAGAGCTACATGATTGCTTGTTTAAGGCCTGCAGGTAGCTATTTACCTTCAGGCCAAATTGGTGACCACCTCTTCTAGAGCCACACTGGCTTTACCCAATGGGGAGACCTTTTCTCTCAAGCACTTTGCCAATTGTAAGACACAAAGGGTAGTCTACCTCATGGCTTGCCAGTGTGGGGCCTTCTATATAGGGAAGACACAACAGGAATTAGGTAAAAGGGTGGACAAACACATGCACAGCATGAGAATAGGCAACCTTTATTTGCCCCTTGGTAGGCATGTAGCTAAAAAAACACCGGTACAGAATGCCTAGGGTATTATTCTCAGTGGTGGAGAGGATCCATATCCCCGCAGGGGCGGAGATTGGAACAAGGTCCTACTCCAGCGAGAAATGCGCTGGATTAGGCACCTTAAGGCAACCACGCCCCCCCAGGCTTAATGAGGTGGAAAGTTTCCGTCCCTTTTTGGAGGGTTTCAGCTCGGGGAAGACTGATTAGAGTTCACCCAGTGGTTCGAAATTGGTATGCTATGCTTATGGGCTTTATCTACCAGCATCTAATTTGAAGCCGACCCTTCCACCTTCTTTTCCCAGCTTCCATCTATGTACGGGAAATGGGGGGTGGGATTAGTTTGTAGATACAGAAAAATGCACAATATGGGGGGTTTTCTTCCTTTTTTTAATAATTTTATGATTTAAATTATATTTTCCAAGTCATCTTCCAGGACGGCTTACAGAGAGATAGGCTCCTCCCACCTAGAACAGGAAACACATGATCCACATCATAAAAGTCTTACTCATGCATTAGCCCCTCAGTATTTGTGTTTCCTCAGGCTAGACAGGCGCTATCCAAGGGATGTTTGTTATTTTTTTTGGGCCTTCATGCCAGGCGGCAGGGGCCCCCCCCCCGACGTCCATACCCAGTCAACAGGGGTAGTTCCCCTGGGGTATAAGTCAGTTTGGGGCCACTCAGGAGACCCGAAACGGGTCATGGGTAATGGTATGGGACCCCACCTCCCAAGTCGGGTGTATCCTCAGCGAGGTTACCTGTGAGGGTGGAGGAGGTGATCCAGTGGGTCCAGCCGTGGCACAGCAGGGTATCCTCCTGGCGGAGGCTCGGGCAGCCATAGAGCCAGTATCCTTCCCGGGCAGATAGATCTCCAGAGGGGAGTCTCTAGCTCCAGGACAGCGTGGCGCTGGGCGCACAGCTAGAGTGTCACTTCCGGCGCAGAAAACAGGAAGTGACACGACAGGAAGTCCCGCGGCAGCCATCTTGGTACACCCATTTGGAAGCCTAGTTGAAAATAACAGGCGTGCTGTGCCATGGGGCGGCGTTGGATCCACAGCGCTGCCCCGGACCTCCACTCCTCTCATATTTAAGGGACCCGGACCTAAAGATGGCGCCGCGCAACATGGAAGGATCCAGAGACGCAGATCTGGAGGCGCCATCGGTCGCATCGGGCCCTAAGGTAAGAAAATAAGGGGCAGACCGCTTCTTTCCTTTTCTTACCCCCCTGTGGGGGCGGCACAGGGGGAGTCTGTTTTATTCCAGAGACCGTTTGTTTCTCCTATGCTGATGGTGGCAGACGTCACATATTCTAGCATAGGCTCTAGTGGTGGGTACTTCTCATAATTGTTAGACTAGAATAAGAGAGTCCACGTGGTGTTTCTGGTTTGGGTGTTTACTTCAGTGTAAGTAATATGCAGGCGCTTGTCATTTACTGTATTGCAGGACAAGACCCACGAGCCCAGAGATAAAAAAGAAACACCTAGAAAAAGATGCCCAATATGTACCAGGAAGATGCAGATTGGGTGGAAAAAGAATGCTTGTCAGGACTGCATAGACAGACTTATCAAAGGAGAAACAGGCCCTGTTCTCAAAGGCTTTATGGACTCATTAAAGTCAGGGATGAAACAGACGTTTCAGTCCTTTAAGCCCACACAGCAAGAGACACTTGCTGAACCCAGCCCAGGTACTTCAGGCACCAGTACTACCATGAGGCCAGAAGTTAGGGCCCAGGTACGGGCAGTCCACCAGCATCGAGTCCTGGAGGACGGGGAGGACAACTGTCACGTACCTGGTAGGTGAGCCCGACGTGCAGGGAGTGGCCTCTCGTAGACCTCTGGCTCGAGAACCCCTGATAGAGCAGACAGGGGCTCAGGAGGGCAAAGGAGCACAAGTGCCTGGCGGGAACTGAAGCAGGGGAGGTAGAAGCAGCAGACTGCAGCTGAGGGTAACTGATGGGAGGCGTGCAGTGGTCCGCAGCAGGCACTTGAGGATCAGGAAGCAGACTTGGTGAAGACAGGCCGGGTCAGACACAAGCGGGCAGATGAGTACAAAGCAGGATCCAAGAATAGTTAAAGTCCGGGCCGGGTCAGAGTATCAGGCGGGCAGCAAACTGGTTAGAGGAGAAGGCAGAAGAGAAGTCGGGACGAGCCGTGGTCAAAGGCGGGCAGCAGACAGGAGAAGCCAAGGGAAGCCGGATCAGGTACCAGAGCAACTCGATCAGAGGTTCAGGTAACAAGGGTCTTCAGGAAACGCTGTAGACCGGACAGCAAGGATGCAGAGTGACAGCTTACTATAAATAGGCAGTCTTTGGCACCAAACTGCGTCATAGGCGCGCGCGCGCTATCACGCATGCGCCGAACAGGTCTTCCTGTGCATAGGAATTCTGAGACCCCGATTGCTGGGATGAGTGTGAGAACGTCTTTCCTGACAACAACTCAGGCTCAGCCTCAGAGCCTGAGGAGATAGACCCGAGCGAGGAAGGGCCAGAAAAGATGCAAAAATTCCTTTTTCCTTCAGAGGAGACAGAGGAGCTCCTGAAAGCAATCTACGACACCCTGGAACTGGAGTCCCCAGAGAACCAGGAGTTGTCAGTGCATGACCTCCTATATGAAAGCCTTCAGCCTAGACAGGGCAGAACCTTTCCGGTGCATGGATCCCTAAGGGAGACCATACTTCATGAATGGAGGAAGCCGGAGAAAGCAGTATTCTTCCCTAAAAATTTAAAGAGAAGGTTCCCCTTTAAGGAGGAGGATACAAAGCTGTGGGATAGATGTCCCAGACTGGACGCCTCCATAGCCAAAGTCTCTAGAGCTTCGGAACTTTCCTTTGAGGATGCAGGTATCCTGAAGGACCCAATGGACAGGAAGGCGAAGGGCTATTTAAAGAAGGCGTGGGAAGCTTGCTCCGCCAACTTTAGACCCGCACTAGCCACCACATGCGTGGCGCGTACACTTGACTTATGGCTTAAACAGCTCCGCACTCTACTGGAGTCAGACACTCCTAGGGAAGAGATCCTGGATGCTTTACCCACGCTAAGTAAGGCAGTGGCCTATATAGCGGATGCATCCACGGAGTCGGTCACATTCTCGGCCAGATCCACAGCCTTGGTTAATGAAGCCAGGAGGGCTATCTGGCTGAAGACTTGGGGAGGAGACTCTGTCTCAAAGACAAGACTCTGTTCCCTTCCGTTTGATGGAGATCTGCTCTTTGGAAAGGAGCTGGAATCCGTCCTAGAGAGGTCGGCCGATAAAAAGAAAGGGTTCCCTTTTCCCAAGAGGCAACAACAACAACAAAAGAGGAGTTTTCGTCCCTTTCAGGTGTCAAGTGAAAGGAACTCTCACCGGGGGGATAGGAGACGGAATAACAGAGCCCAAGACCAGAAAGGGGGTTGGCAATACAGGAGGGGAAGGGGCAGAGGAGGTTTCCTCTTTAGACCCTCCCAGCCTAAGAACACTTCCCAGTGACTCAGTCGGGCCTGTGGGGGGGAGATTGGGGTCATTCCTTCCACAGTGGCAGACCATCTCCAGCAGCCGTTTTATCCTACAACTGATCACATCAGGGTACAGGATAGAACTTTTAGGCTGCCCCCCTCAAAAAAATTTCATAACAAGTCTCCCAAGAGACGTAGAAAAAGCCACAGCTATGTCTTCCCTCCTGCAGAGTATGCTAGAAGAGAAGGTGATAAGCTTCATCCCCCCATCTCTAAGGAAAGAGGGATTCTACTCTCAAGTTTTTCTGACAAAGAAATCGTCAGGAAAATTTCGACTGATTCTAAATCTGAGACAAGTAAACATGTACGTGAAGTACAGACGTTTCAAGATGGAATTAATCTACTCCACCAGAGAGCTGTTAACCCCTGGGGTCTTCATGGTCTCATTAGACCTAAGGGACGCCTATCTTCACGTCCCTATTCGAGAGGAGTCCCAACAATTTCTCAGATTTGCAGTAAGAAAAGGGTTCAGAACCCTCTATTTTCAATTCAATGCTCTGCCCTTCGGACTAGCGTCAGCTCCACACATTTTTACGAAGATACTGGCAGAAGCGCTAGGGACTCTGAGATCAGAGGGAATTCAGATTATCCCCTATCTGGACGACCTACTGATTTTTGCAGACTCAGCAGACGAAGTCAGACGGAACCTGAGCAGAACTACCAGACACCTTCAGCAACTAGGGTGGCTGGTAAATCAGGAGAAGTCACAATTAGTACCTACTCAGAGCATTGTATACCTAGGATACCTGATAGACTCAAGGAAGTCCAAGATATTCCTGACGAAGGAAAAGGTAGAGACAATTTTGACAGAGGTGAGGAACCTCTGCACTTGTACAAGGACCTCAATTCAGAGCATAATGAGGGTCCTTGGGTTAATGACAGCGGCCATCCCAGGAGTCCAGTGGGCTCAGTTCCATGCTCGAGCGCTTCAGGCGTTCATGCTTTCTCTCTGGAATGGACAAACAAATTCACTTCAGAGACAGACGGAAATTCCGCAGGAAGTAAAGCTCTCAATAGAATGGTGGTTGATCCCTGCAAACCTCTCGGCTGGCCGACTCTGGTCCCAACACTGTCCTCTGGCAGTCACCACGGACGCCAGCGGGCAGGGCTGGGGGGCCCATTCAGGCACTCTGATAGCCCAGGGGCTCTGGAACCGGCAGGAAGCCTGCCTCTCCTCCAATGCGAGGGAGATGAAGGCGGTTCTAAAGGCCCTAGTAGCCTTTTGCCCATCCCTAAGGGGAAGACATGTGCAGGTCCTTTCGGACAACATTACCACGGTTTGTTACCTCAACAAGCAAGGGGGTACGAGAGTCCCGGGTCTGATGAGGATAGCAAGAGAGATCCTTCAATGGGCAGAAGAAAACCTGTTATCCCTATCTTCCATTCACCTAAAAGGGGAATTAAATTCTCTGGCAGATGCCCTAAGCAGAGAAACTCTGTCTTCGACAGAATGGTGCTTGAATCGAACAGTGTTCTGCACTATTTCTTCGAAGTGGGGAGACCCACAGATGGACCTTTTTGCTACAAGGCACAACAGGCAGGTGAAACAGTTCTATTCCCTACAGAGAGATCTTCTCAGTCGGGGCCTAGATGCCCTATCCCAGTCTTGGGAGGCAGATCTGGTGTACGCATTTCCACCGTTTGCCCTCATTCCGAGGATTATCCGGAAGATAAGAGGGTCCAACACAAAGGTCATCCTGATCGCGCCATTTTGGCCGAAGAGGTCTTGGTTCTCAGGTCTTCTAAGACTCAGCATTACAGAACCTTGGAGACTACCTTACAGGACGGACCTCTTATACCAGGGAGAAGCGAATCATCCAGAACTGAGCTATCTTTCTCTGACGGCTTGGCTTCTGAAAGGGAGCTGTTAGAGCTGAGAGGGTTATCGGCCAAGGTAATCGATACCATTCTTAGCAGCCGAAAGCCGTCCACTAACACAATTTATAATAAAATCTGGAAGAGATTTGGGGACTGGCGCAGTCTCAACAACAGAGTGTCAGGTGCCATGGTCCCAGCGGTTCTAGATTTCCTCCAAGCCGGACCAGATCTAAATCTTGCTCTTAAGGTTCAAGTGGCCGCCCTGTCCAACTTTTAAAATCAAAGACTGTCAGAAGAACCACTGATCAAAAGATTTCTTGTGTCCATCAGCCGGAAACAAGTCCCCAAAGCAAGGAGGTTATCAACAGTATTACAGGGTCTCGGTAGGGCACCATTTGAACCTATAGACGAACTACCCATAAAACTGTTAACCCTGAAGACAGTAGTTTTGGTGGCCCTAGTCTCGGCTAGGAGAGTCGGTGAGATCCAGGCACTTTCAGTGATCGAGCCTTTCTGCACCATTTTACAAGACAAAATTATCCTCTCGCTGGACCCAGCTTTTCTCCCCAAGGTATCATCTAACTTCCATAGGTCAGAAGAAATCGTGATACCCTCATTCTGCAGAAATCCAAAGAATGATAAGGAAGCAGGATTTAATAAAATAGACGTCAGGAGATGCCTGATTGCCTACATAGAGCACACCAAGGAGTGACGACGCTCCACCAGCTTGTTTGTTTTATTTGCAGGTCCTAACAAGGGGAAAGAGGCATCCAAAGGTACCATCACCAGGTGGATGAAGTCGGCCATTGCGGAGGCATACAAGGCAGTCTCCCGCACACCTCCATTAGGTATAAATGCTCACTCCACAAGAGCGGTTTCTACTTCTTGGGCTGAAAGGGCAGGAGCATCTCCCCTCCAGATCTGCAAGGCCGCAACCTGGTCCAATTTCCAGACTTTTGTGAAGCATTACAGACTGGACCTGCTTGCCAGCCAGGACCAGTCTTTCGGCAGGAAAGTGCTGCAGGCTGTGGTCCCGCCCTGATCAGGTAGTACTATATTGTCCTCTCTGTAAGCCGTCCTGGAAGATGACTTGGAAAAACAGTGTTATTACCTGTTAACTACTTTTTCCAGGAATCTTCCAGGACGGCGTCAGTTCCCTCCCTTTTTATGAGGTGAGTAGCAATGTAAAGCATATATAAGGATAGAGTTACGCTGATCCAGGTTTAATGATTCTGAGGCCTTCGGTTATTTGTTAAATACTGAGTGGCTAATGCATGAGTAAGACTTTTATGATGTGGATCATGTGTTTCCTGTTGTAGGTGGGAGGAGCCTATCTCTCTGTAAGCCGTCCTGGAAGATTCCTGAAAAAAGTAGTTAACAGGTAATAACACTGTTTTTTTATGTTGTCATTTGTACTGTATCGTCACCATGATACTTGACTAATATGTATAAAATACATGCGCTCTATCATTCTGAGATATCCCTTCGTGTTTTATGGTGAAAAAAATAAGAAAAAATCTCTCCATCTCCATTTCCTAATTTTATGCTCTCCCATCGGTTTTCAATGTTCATATCCGGTGCCGGGGGGGGGGGGGGGGGGGGCATTCACCTAGGTGGAATTGGCCCGCTTTCCCCCCATAGGCACCGGTGGTTTTCTGTCCCTGGTTCTTAACATCCCCAATGTAATTGGGGATCTTTTGAATCATTATCTTGGGTTTTTTGTACACTCATGCCCATTTTTTTTTTGGTTTCCTTATGTTGCCTTTGGCCCCAATCCATCTTTCCCTGTACTGTTTTTCTCTTCAGCAGGTTTTCCAGTTCCTGCCCCTTTCCAAGATGGCCGATCTGGCATTTCCTGTGATGCTGATCGGGCACTAGCTATGGTTTTCAGTGTATGCGGTGCTACCTCCTTTGATATATGCATCCGCATGATCATATGAGGAGCCCCACTAATCACTAGACAGACGGGACGGCTGTATCAGCCAATCACAATGGGGTCTCCCTTGATGTGCCGTGTCCTTCGTCGATCGCGGACATACCGCCCATTGGTACGGTTGTGTCAGGTGACCGACGTCTGACGCGCCGCGCCTCTGGATGTGCTGCGTTCGTTGTCGATCGCAGCGCACCGCTCATTGGTGCGGCTGTGCCATGTGACCTACATCGGACACGACACGCCCTCGGATGATGTAGCGTTACCTTGGAAACATGACTCACGGTGATACCAGCCAGTGAGTCATGTGACCATGTGGGAACCTATCGGAATCAGCAGAGAGATATAAAAGGATGGCAGAGGAGTCACCCGGCGTCATTCCATTTCCTCCGCAAGAAGGCAGAGGATCTCATACATGGAGCTCCCGTGCAATGAATGAATATAGGGAATTGTTGGATTCCTTTTTATCCTTTTTTTCTTTGGACCTGCAGTGTTATTTGGTGAGTCCGAAGGATTTTCTTATGAGAATAGGGAGGCATATATCTCTATTTATGTTTTCCCATTTCTCTTTATTTCAATTTCTTCTAAATTCTAATTGGTATTTTCTTTCCCTTTTTTCTGTGGAAGGCGCCATTCATTTGGATCGGATTTTTTGTATCCTGACTCCTAATATGAACAAGGAATGATGGTTGAGAGCATTGAAGTGGGACAGTGGAGAGGGGCATGCCCCAACTATATGATTGGAGTATGAAGTGCATGTATTTTAATGAATATGACTCGGTAAGTTTTGGTTCTTTTCTTATCCCTCCCTTCATATATATCTTGGAGGTGAAAATAATTTTTTTTGTAATTAATGGAATTTTATGATCTGTTTTAGATAAGAATGCTATACCCCTGATGAAGGACATTTAAGCTATTGTTTGAAACGCGTTGGAGGAAGCCTGCTTTGAGTTATCTCCGGAAGGTCTGGAGTGACCAATCCAGGCGATTGCATTCTATTTTCTCATGTTGCAGATTTTATGGATAGGATTATAACAATGTGTACTTTGTAATATGATTACCGTATATACTCGAGTATAAGCCGAGTTTTTCAGCCCTTTTTTTAGGGCTGAAAGTATACCCCTCGGCTTATACTCGAGTCAGTACCTCAAAATCGTGAAATTCTGCGGCCGGTGTCTATTGTTCAAATCTCGCGCCGTTCTCCCTGTCCCTTCGGCGATAGGCGTTTCCAGAAAACACTGTGATGAGTGTTTGCGCCTATCACGGAGGTCCTCTTGTCCGACGTCCGTGATTGGCCGAGCACTGAACACAGTGCCTGCTGGGAAACGGAGTCGGCGAATGAGAGGACCTCCGTGATAGGCGCAAACACTCAACACAGTGTTTGCTGGAAACGCCTATCACGGAAGGGACAGGGAGAATGGCGCGAGATTTGAACAATGGA
Organism: Rana muscosa; assembly: GCA_029206835.1. NCBI lineage: Eukaryota > Metazoa > Chordata > Amphibia > Anura > Ranidae > Rana > Rana muscosa. Next base: position 4,358,328 of record JARGYO010000212.1, read on the forward strand.
CGCCGCCGCGGAATTACAAGATTTTGAGGTACTGACTCGGGCACAGGGAGGCGGAATCGACACAGTAAGGGGGCACAGTGAGGTGACAGTGGGCAGTGAGATGGCAATGAGCACAGTAAGGGGGGACAGTGAGACGACAATGGGCACAGTGAGGTGACAATGGGCAGTGAGGTGGCAGAGTGAGATGCCAATGTGCACAGTAAGGTTGGGCAATGGGCACATCCCCCCCCCCCCCTCGGCTTATACTCGAGTCAATAAATTTTCCCAGTTTTCTTGGTAAAAGTAGGTACCTCGGCTTATACTCGAGTCGGCTTATACTCGAGTATATACGGTATGTAACTTTTCTAAATAAATATAATTTTTATACAAATATTTTTTGTTGCCTCAAAAATCCCCAACAATAGAGATTTTTTCACCTACCTCTTCTAGAAGTTGTCTTAATTGGTCTCTAGGACTGGGCTCATTTGAGACTTTAGTGGCTGATTAGCCCCACCTGTGTATGAGCTGGCTAGCGTTTGCTCAGTCTCAGGTAATGGATGTTAGGTAGGACAACAGCTACTATAATAAGGTGTCAAACCATTTTAGGATTTGTTCCTTCACTGGTCGTGAAGGGTTAGTATCTACAGCCCAGGCTATGCCTATGAAATATATTGACCCTGTTGATTATTTCATAAAGGGATACACCATGACTCCTTGGCTGCACACCAGTAGACCTCAGTAGTGAAGGTCTGTCCTTGCTGGGATGTTTTGTGGCACAGCAGAAATACACATTCAGATTGTGACATCTCTTCTCATAAGGGGTATATTGCTGTACATCAGAAATGTACTGCACTGAACCTTGTTTGGTGTCCTTTATATCCTAAAGGTACTGCTTTATTTGGCTACGGATCAGAAAAATACAACAGTGAAGGTGGTTTGTACTTACTGGTTTTGTGCTGCATGGCGGAAATGCACATCATTGAGTCTTGTGACATCTCTGCACATAATTGCTATATTGCTGCACATCAGACATACACAAGATTGAGGTCTGTCTGGGTTTTGTGTCCTGTATTACTGCCTTATTGATTGCTTTTCAAAAAGGCAGTAGTGACGATTGATTGTTGAGCTACATAGCAGAAATACAAATTGAACCTGGGCCAGGGATAGTACATATACTGCCTTTGGTAATCGGTGCAGCACCGCAAAGTGGCATTGTGCCAATTCAGACAGTGCTATTAACGGCAATGGCTGACGATTTTAGGCGTGCGATTTGACATGTTGAGTCGCATGCCAAATCATTTCAATATGGATGTGCTATCTCTATTCAGAATTGTTATATTGTTGCACATCAGACATATACAAGATTGAAGGTTGTCTGTCCTTTGTCTTACATATACTGCCTTATCGGCTGCTTATCAGAAAGGACATGGCAGTGAAGGTTGCTTGTCCTTTTCCGACTTGTTTTTGCTGCTCAGCAGGGAGACACATTGAGGATGGTGGCATCTCTGCTCAGTATTGGTATATTGCTACATAAACAAAGATTGAAGATTGTTTGTGTCCTGTATGTTCTATATTTACTGCCTTATTGCCTGCATATCAGAAATGCACAGCAGTGAGCGGTGTCTTTTCTGTTTCTCATTGTTCTACCTTGCTGCTTCTTATGGATACACAGCAGGGGGTTGTTGGCTGCACTCCTTCAGGGAGATTCAGCATTGGGGACCCCTCGCTTGTTCGACCTGAAAATTGTAAGTTTTCCCTGCGACCTGTATAATCTTGAGGTCTGTGGATCCAGAAATCAGGGACTGCTTGGAGGCGCTGCGACCTGGAGTCGCACAGACACGAATGGTACCTATTTGTAGCCATAGTGTATGACTGACTTTTCTCTTGTGTTTAGCAGTCGCAGGTTGGGTCGCACGGGTGTGGAAACCCTAAGCTTATCTGTCCCTTCTAGGTGAGGTTTTTCTACACAAGAGGAATAAGACATCATGGAGTTATTGCCTTACTTTGCAGTACACCAGAAAGATCGCAGCTGGGAAGGCTGTCTGTTTTTTTCTGTTTTTATGTTGCTGCACAGCAGAAATACTCAACATTTAAGCTTGTCTTGTGTTCCGTATTATTTTACCCTGTGGCACAGCAGAAATCCACAACATGGGAGTTGGTGTTTTTTCTGTGTTCATATTGATCTTATAACTGTATTTGGTGGTTCGTCAGAAATACGCAACATAGAAGTTTGGGTCTTTCTGTGTTATATTTATGGCCTTGTTCTGCTGTACTTCAGTAAAACGCCACAGTAAAGAGGGTTCCCGTCCTTTCTGTATTTATATCAGTTATGACCTAGCTAGCTGCACTTCAGAAACACGCAGCATTTAGGGTCTGCGTGTGCCTTGATGGTTTTACATATTGGCCGCACATCAGAAAACCAGACTGTGAGTACTGTTTGTCTACACTGAAGTTTAGATTTGGGTCTCTTCCCATATTTGATATATTGGTTTAGCTAGCCACACTCGGATACACAACATTATTGTCTATGCATGTGTCCTTTCTGTCTAAATCTTTTGTGCTGTGCCCACAATCTATGACCTTTTTTATTTGTGATATTAATAATGCACGAATCACCTTTTTGTATTTCAACCCTCCTTTTCCGTGGAGGGGCCAGGAGTTCTGGCTGCAGACGTCACATGTCAGAAAGCCTCAGCCCCTTACATTCAGGGGTGCCAGAACCATTTCCTAGGGTTTAAGCCCAGTAGGGTTATAGAACACTGGAGGAAGGCGATAAAGAATCACCCTGTTTAGTAAGTACTTGGAAAGTTCTGTTCAGAGGAGTATTAGGGCCTGAAGATGAAGTATAAAGATGTATTCCCGACCGAATAGGTTATGGCTCGGTGCATGGCCTTCATTTCGCCCTTCTATCAGGACTAGATGTACCATTAAGAGTTTTCTACTCTTGCTATGGACTTTAATCTCCTGAAGTAGGCACTCAGGCGTAAGTAAAGCCACAGATTGGGCATGCCTTAAACCCAGGGATCAAGCTTCTGTTAATATATTACCCTTAAGTAGGCTTCCCTTTATGCCGCGTACACACGATCGTTTTTCATGCCGTTAAAAATGGCATTTTTAAAAATGGCCATTAAAACCGATCGTGTGTATGCTCCAGAGCATTTTTAACGGCGTGAAAAATGGGCATTAAAAATTTCGAACATGCTCTATTTTTTCACGTCGTTTTTCATGTCGTTTTTTTTGACGACGTGAAAAACGATAGTGTGTATGCTTTTACGAGGTGAAAAAAACACGCATGCTCAGAATCAAGTATGAGACGGGAGCGCTCATTCTGGTAAAACTAGCGTTTGTAATGGAGATAGCACATTCATCACGCTGTAACGGACTGAAAAGCACGAGGCTGAAAAGTGCGAATCGTCGCTCAACAAACTTTACTAACATGAAGGGTGGCGCTATCCGAACGGAACTTCCCCTTTATAGTGCCGTCGTACGTGTTGTACGTCACTGCGCTTTGCTCGAGCGTTTTTTTTAATGATCATGTGGATGCAAGACAGGCTTGAGAGGAAACAAGAAAAAAAACGACGAGAAAAACGTTGGTTTAAAAAATGCCATGAAAAACGATCGTGTGTATGCCGCATAAGTCTTTGCTGATGCAACAATAAAAATTAACAAAAAAGGTTGTCTGTCAGGGGCCTCATTTTTTGCAGTTATAATTCCCTGAACAGGGTAGTAAGACAGGCCCTCTTATTGATCAGTCTAGTGTCCTTGTCTTACAACACAGGTCTCTGATTAATCTTTTTAGTGGCTCTAAGTAACCCCTACAGGCTCAACAGGCCATGGTTGTTAGATGTGTGAGGCAGGCAACATTGCTAACCTACAAGTTTATCATGTTTTCTAAAGCCATCTTTAATGGCCCACTAGTGTGTGTTTTTTTTTTGAAAGCCCATGGCGTGTGAAACACGCTCAAAAACTTCACCCGGTGGGGGCGTGGCCGGGATGTGAGAGAGAGGAGATGTGCGCCGCTGTAGCTCCCGCCATCCACCTAACGAATCCGCCGAAATCCTGGCTCTAACACCGCCATCCTGCTGAGTAAACACTTGCCTTCTGTTTGGGGAGCTGTTCCGGTTCTCCCCATGCCCGGTAAGCGTAAATTCAACAAAAAGGCAGCCTCCCACAGCGACCGGACCGAGCCGCCGAAGACTCGTGCGGCGGCCATCTTGCCTGTCATCTCCCTGCATCCAGCGTCTGTAGCGGTGCAAACTGACACCTGGATGGCGACAGCTATGACCCCCGATCCGGACGGCTCCTCTTCCACCTCTCAGGCGGACTCAGAGCTGCATGGAGCCCAGTCCACTGCTGCAATCCTGACGGCCATCGCAGACAGTAAGTCATCTGTGGAGGGGAAAATAGATGCACTGTCTATTGAATGTGGGTTGATCAGACATGATATGGACAAATTTAGAGGCCACCTTACAGAGGCAGAGCACCGTGTCTCAGCAGTGGAGGACACTACTGCTTCCACTGTTTAGGCCCTAGCTGACCTCCATCAAAAGGTCAAGGTCCTCATGGCATGCTCAGATGACGCAGAGAACCGCCTTCGGTGCAATAATGTGAGGGTGGTTGGGCTCCCAGAGGGCGCAGAGGGGCCTAACCCTGCAGTGTTTGCTGAAGCGTTCTTCAAGCAACTCCTGGGACTACAACATCTTTCCCCAGTATACATAGTGGTGCGTGCGCACAGGGTGCCCACTGGACCGAGGCCTGCTGGTTCGATGCCGCGTGCTTTTCTGGTCCGTCTGTTAAATTTCAGGGACAGAGATACGATACTGGCGGAGGCTCGCAAACATCCTGATCTGAAATACGACAATGCAGTGATTCACCTGTACCCTGATTTTTCTCCTGACCTACAAAGGAAAAGACGCTCCTTCACAGATGTGCGCAGTCGCCTACGAGAGAAAGGCCTGACATACAACATGTTGTACCCTAGTCGCCTAAAGGTCATCCACAATGGTTCTGCCAAGTTTTTTGAGTGTCCGTCAGATGCAGTCTACTGGTTGGATTCCATTGCCTAGGAGTGTGGTTTGTTACCTGGATGGGCCTGGCCGCCGATCTGTAAATGCAGACACTTTCCAAGATGTTACCGGGAGTGGTTGTGACTGTTATCCTCTGAATGGCTGTTTCTCCTATTGACAATCCTTGTCCCCAGCAGGTTGATCGTTCTGAGTGGACAGAGACTGCCTATCCGGTCACTGCGGGAGCTCAGGTACTGTTTGGGGGCGTTATGACCTACTGATACGTCTCCACAAAACCCTTTTCCTTTTTGAGTGGATGAACTCTTGGAAGAGTCCGCTAGTTTTTGTAACTGTTTTGGGACTTGAGTTTCTCCGGAAGTTCTTCCAATTTGTTCACCCGGAGCAAACAGGGAGTTGGGACCATAGACTGTTTTTTCTATTTAAAATTTTTTTTGGTTCTGTTTCCGTTTTTGGGGATTTTTATTTGGTTTTTGAGTCTTGCCCGGAAGGTTTATGCTGCTAGACCTACCGTGTGCCTTGCACAGTCTGTAATGATTTTATGCTGCTGTCTGGGGAGGTGTGGTTTTCTGCATCTCGGTTCCCTCCCCCCTACCTCCCCTCCAATTTCACTTATCCTGTCTACATGCCCTACAGACCACTACTGTATGAATGATTTAAAAATTATCTCATGGAACGTCCGTGGGTTGAATTCAAAGTTTAAAAGATCGATGGTCCTTCAGTACCTTAAATCCCAAAACCCTCATGTAGTCCTTTTGCAAGAGACCCACTTGACGGGTAGTAGAATTCTCTCCCTGAACAGAAACTGGCTGCAGAGAACTATACACTCTACATACTCTAATTATGCTAGGGGGGTAGCTATATTACTTCACAAAAAACTGGCTTGCTCTATTGAACATGTGGTTACTGACCCTCAGGGGCGCTATGTGATTGTAGTGCTTGACATTGACTCCCAGTTATTGGCTATAGCGAACATTTATGTCCCACCCCCTTTCAAGAGTGAGGTTCTGTACACTATCCTGGAAAAAGTCGCCACCTTTGGCCCATTGAAGCTACTGGTGGCTGGTGATTTTAACAATATCCTGGATTACACACTGGATACCTCCAATCCGACTCAGGTGCAGAACCTTGACTTAACACACTGGGCAGACTCTCCGGTGCTGGAGGAGCTCTGGCGTTGGAAGCACCCTGGGGAGCGAGGTTTCTCCTATCTCTCCCATGTCAGTACCTCTTCCTCCCGCATTGATATGGCCTTTGCCAACCCAGCTCTACTCCCCCTGGTTTCAGAGGTTAGATATCTGGCCGGGGGGATCTCTGATCACACCCCCCTACAGGTTACACTCCGTTTCCTACGGGACGTCCTGCGGGGGTTTGGAGGTTGCACTCGGGGTGGATGGAGGAGTCCACGGTGGAGGCCTTGGTCTCGCCACACCTGAAGGACTTCTGGGAGTACAATGAGGGATCAGCGGACTCAGCAGTCGTGTGGAATGCCTTTAAGGCGTCGACTCGGGGGGTGTATGTGTCTGCCATAAAAGCTGCTAGGGTGGAAAAGAATGCCAAATCTCAGGAACTCCAGGCTCATGAACTAAGATGTGCAAAATCTAATGCTGATTCACCCTCTCCCTCTACTGTGGTTGAGTTACAGAAGGATAGACGGGAACTACTGGTTCATTTCCAGGGCCTCACTCAATGTGTGTTTAAAAATAGGGCTGAGGAATTATTTGAGAAAGGAGACAAAAATGGAAAGTTATTGGCCATCCTGACCGCATATTCCTGGGCACATACAGTGGTACCATGTATCCGCTCATCAGAAGGCAATTTGGTAAAAGATAGAGAGGGTATCGTGAAGGAGTTTGTCTCCTTCTATTCTGGATTATACTCTTCTATCCCACCATATGACCTCAAGGTTTTGACGGACCTGCTGGACTCTCTCCATATCCCGGTGTTGCCAGAGGAGGTGGCTGATGGTCTTGAGGCCCCCTTTACGGAAAAAGAATTGGCAACTGCAGTTGCCTCCTTCCATAATGGTAAATCGCCGGGCCCTGATGGGATTCCTGCAGAGTGGTACAAAATGTATCTGGAGCTGCTGTCACCTAGGCTTTTGCAACTCTATGGGGATTGTCTTGATGCTGAGACCCTACCGGTATCATTTTATGGGGCCCATGTTGTGCTGCTGCTCAAGCCAGACAAGGATCCTCTTTCTTGCTCCTCCTACCGGCCCATAGCACTGCTCAACATGGACCTCAAAATACTTACCAAGATGATCGCCAACAGATTAATGAAAATACTTGACCACTTGATTTCACCAGACCAAACGGGGTTCATGCCTAAAAAAAAAGCCACGGACATTAACATCCGGAGGGTATATACTCATACTCAACTGACCGCTGAAAGTTCGTCGGGGGGAGCTTTGGTGTTTTTTGACCTGGAGAAGGCTTTCGACTCCATTGATTGGAGGTACATGTCAACTGTGCTACAACGTATGGGATTTGGCCCCACGTTCCTTAAGTGGATATCGCTGCTCTACGACCATCCAGTAGCTGCCCTCCGCCTTAATGGCGGGGTGTCGGAAGTCTTCCCGGTGTCCAGGGGCACCAGACAGGGGTGTCCCCTTTCACCGGGGCTATTTGCACTGGTTATGGAGCCCCTCGCAATTGCGTTGCGCTCGTCCCCCCAAATTCAGGGGATCAGCGTGGGTACTCTGACTGAAACAACAGCCCTTTATGCAGACGACCTGGTACTGTTTATTCGTGACACGGGACCTTCCCTGCAGGCAGCACTGTCGCTCCTAGGTAATTTTACTGAGGTCTCTGGCCTCAAGGTTAATTGGACTAAGTCCAAAATACTTCCCCTGCGTTCCCATCCCATGTCTGGGCCGGCGGACCCTGATAATCCCCTACAGTGGGTTACTCAAATTAAATACTTGGGACTCACGATAACCAACTCAGTGACGGACTTCAAAGGTCTCAACGTTTCACCGCTGCTGGCCATTCTTAAAAAGAAACTGCACGCTTGGGAAAGCCTCCCTTTGTCACTTATTGGGAAGATAAATTTAATTAAAATGAAAATTTTACCCTTGTTCTTGTATGTCCTTAGAAACTCCCCAGTGTGGATCCCCAAATCGTTTTTTAAATTAATTGATAGCTTGCTCTCCTCCTTTTTGTGGCACAGGGGGATCCCACGCCTGAGATTGGCCATACTACAGCAGCCCTGGGGGGAAGGGGGCTTAGCGGTGCCAAATTTTTATAAATATTTCCTTGCTGGCCAATTGACCGTGGCTCACCGCTGGCTAACTACCCCCACAGATGATGCCTCGGTATCACTGGAAGCTGCCTGTGTGGGATCATACGAGGCGCTGTCCCTCTTGGTATACAGAGGATCGAAGGCTCCATATTTGCTCACTTCTTCCATGCGCTCAGTTATCAAGGCATGGTCCGTGGCTCAAGGACTCAGACCCTCCGGGCCCAGCAGATTTTCCCCTAACCTACCCCTATGGAGAAATCCAAACCTAACGCATTTCTTCAACTACACAGACCCGGTAGTCTGGACTTAATTTGGGATTAAGACTTTGCACCACATAGTATCGAATGGCTCTCTGATGACCTTTGATGACCTGAAAGAGCGGTATGGTCTACAAACTCACACTTCTTTAGATATATTCAACTAAGACATGCTTTTTGCTCTCAATTCGGTGGGGATCCTCTTGACCTTGACCCTAGTGACTTAGAACTACTGACACGCAGCGACTCTTTGTCTAAGCCGGTCTCCAGTCTGTACAGGGACCTATTTCCTGACACGGTCGTGTTGATGGGGGCTTGCAGGCTGGCCTGGGAGGCGGAGGCCCCTGGATTGGATGGTGATGATTGGGATGATATTTGGGGGGCACCATTTCAGTGTCTCATCTCTACTAGGGATCGTCTGATCCTATATAAATTTTTGCACAGAATTTATCTTACTCCAGCTAGGTTAGCTAGGATGTTCGGGAGCCACCACTCTGTCTGTTGGAGGTGTTCGGCGCCCCTTGCGAATTTCATGCACATTTTTTGGGACTGTCCTCATATCAAGCCCTACTGGCAAGATATTTCAGAATGTGTCCGGTCGGTCACATCCCTTTTAGTCCCCCTTACGGTTGAGGTGTGCCTGTTAAGCTTGGTTGAGACCTTGGCTACCACTAGGGCTATACGAACTCTACTCACCCTCCTGCTGTTCTACGCCAAAAAACTCATTATCCTGTCCTGGAAAAAGTCTACTGCCCCGACACTGGCTTCTTGGAAGTCCCTGGTCAACAAGGCAATTCCTTTTTATAAGGCAACTTATTTGAGTAGGGGGGTAGAGGCCAAATTTGAAAAGGTTTGGGGGGGCTGGATGGCATCCACAGACAGTTTCTGATTAAACACATAGGCAACTTGGCGAGTGATCCTTATTAAACTTACATGAACAAGTGGATTGAGATCCTGGGGTGGTGGGTGATTTTGACATAAGTACACTATAGATCAATAATGTACTGACGGCTGTAGGGTCCATATTTCTCCTGATGGGGTGGTGGAGCTGTAATATGTGCAACACCTCTGGTGGGCGGAGGCATCATTCCCCTCCCGGATTATGTATCTGTCTCCTTCGGGAACTCGAAGTCTGTGCATACCTTTGTTTTCCTCCTTAAGGCGTTTTTTTTTTTTTTGGGGGGACATTGGTTCCACCTAACGAGACCTGGTTCGTTGTGTTGCTGCGTTGTGCGGCTTATGTTTGTCTGTATCAAAATCTTCAATAAAAAGAAATTTACAAAAAAAAAACTTCACCCGGTGCCAAAAAAATGTGCACAACATAAAGAGGTGACACAAAAACGTGCAACGGGTGTACACAAGCCCTCTAAAATCAGAGGTAGCATACAAAATAATTCCGCGCTGCCCTCTGGATAAGCTGCTAACACAACAAGTAGACAAATGGTAAAAAGCGTGGAAACAAAAAGTGTAGCGCTAATCAAAAAAATGAACAAGAATGCATGACGCACTCAAATGAGTATATAAAAACGGTGAAATATAAAAAAAGACACTCAAATATTAAGTAAAAACAGTAAGAAGTCCTCATATATACAAAATGTCTATATGCGAAATACAAGTGAAAACTTGTGCAACTGAGTGTCCTAAAGTAATTCAAAAATGAAGGCAATGGTGAAATTCAAAAGTGGGTGAAGACTTTGAAGGGAATGGTGACGGTGAGAAGATGAAGAGAACCACCACCAATAGGTAAGGAGCTTACCAGATAGTTTGAACCCAGAGGAACATATGTTCAGTGGGTCAAACGGGCTTGGTGTGGTGGAACCACGATGGAACCTGGACAATCTGTATGCTGCAAATTGCTGTGCTGGAAATGGCCAAACATCAACATGGAGAGAGAAACCACAGAAGAAAGATGACCTCTTAGCAGATAACCTCATATGCAGTAGTGGTCCGGGAAAATCCCAATCAATATGAGCAGCTAAGGATCATGTAATAGAGAAAAGAAACAGCCACATAGCGTAACTCTGTATGTAAATCAAAATTGAATGTAGTGGAAACACTTACATTTAAGTTGATATAAAAGCGCTTTGCAAAGAATGTGGGGAGGACTCCATTGTTGCCACATTCTTTGCAAAGCGCTTTTATATCAACTTAAATGTAAGTGTTTCCACTACATTAAATTTTGATTTACATACAGAGTTACGCTATGTGGCTGTTTCTTTTCTCTATTACATGATACTTACCTGCTCATATTGATTGGGATTTTCCCGGACCACTACTGCATATGAGGTTATCTGCTAAGAGGTCATCTTTCTTCTGCGGTTTCTCTCTCCATGTTGATGTTTGGCCATTTGCAGCATACAGATTGTCCAGGTTCCATCGTGGTTCCACCACACCAAGCCCGTTTGACCCACTGAACATATGTTCCTCTGGGTTCAAACTATCTGGTAAGCTCCTTACATATTGGTGGTGGTTCTCTTCATCTTCTCACCGTCACCTTTCCCTTTAAAGTCTTCACCCACTTTTGAATTTCACCATTGCCTTCATTTTTGAATTACTTTAGGACACTCAGTTGCACAAGTTTTCACTTGTATTTCGCATATAGACATTTTGTATATATGAGGACTTCTTACTGTTTTTACTTAATATTTGAGTGTCTTTTTTTATATTGCACCGTTTTTATATACTCATTTGAGTGCGTCATGCATTCTTGTTCATTTTTTTGATTAGCGCTACACTTTTTGTTTCCACTCTAAAATCAGAGGGCCTTGCCCTGAATCCCCCGGGGCGTTAGGCTCCAGACAGGGACAAGGGTACTTACACTATGATCCATCTGGCCGAAACCAGACGGACCCCTTTCTCTGGAGGGTCTGCCGAAACAGACCCACCCAAGTACTAGGTGAGGCTCCCCCGAAGGAAGACCCCATGAGGGAAGGCGAACTAAGCCAGAAGGCCATGTCCACCTCCCCCCAAGACTTTCAGGGCAGGCCCGAGGACCTACACCCCTACCAGTCACACAGTGCAACAAACCGTGTACAAAACATAAAAATACAAAAAGGTGACAAACCTAGGCATAAATAAAATAAAGTGGGGAAAGGAATAAGTGGAGAGGAGAGTGAAAAAGTGGCCATTGTGCAATACAATGGCCAGGCCCTCCGGCCAGGAATAAAAAATTCCTCCGGTCTCAGCCAAAAGGCCCGGCCCAGGAGGCAGGTGCTAAAAAAAAAGTGTGTTCTGGTGCAGTGACCGTGGTGCCATAAATCAATGTGACCCTCACTCACAGTGATCTTCTGGCACCCCTGGACTGCCACTCCAGGGGCACATACACCATAGGCTTTCTAGTCCCTATCTGACCCCCCCCCCCCCGACCAGGTCAGTGCAGCCCTCCATCCCTGCCGGATAGAGAGCCCTTCAAGGTTTTCTCGGGGAGAGCCGCCGAAGGCAAAAATGGTCTCCACCGGTACTTAGCCCTTCCAGGCCCCCATCAATCTGGCGGATTTGCATGGCACCACCCCGTCTCCATTCCAGGGCAGTACCAGCTCCTCCTACCAGATCGCCGATAGGGACAGCACCCTCACCGACACCAGCCAGAAGGCCAGAAAAGACCCGGGCCAAAAGGCCAGACCCAATGCAGCACCTATCCTCACCAGGAGCACCCTTCCAGACGGCTCAGACTCAACCATGGGCCGGCCCCCAGTATCTATCGGGCAGCTCGGTGTAGTCACTACCGAAACCGTCCTTCCAGGTGCAATGACACCATTGGATTTGCATCCACCCTCCCCATGTAGGAGGTGCTTCAGCGCATCCTCTGGCAACTGATAAGAACAGATACTACACTTGATCTTAGCCAAAATGCCCACTAGTTCCTGCATCTGAAGTGGAGAAGGCAGGGACATTGGTGGAGTAGACCTGCAGATCAGCTGCATGATCCAGCTGAGATACCTTCATCAAGCAAATGGAGTGGAGGCAAAAGCTCACTGCAGAACCGAGGTTCGCCAAAAGGGTCTTGAAGTGGTCCCGCCCTAAGGTAGGCCTGAAGCTACTTGCTTCTCTGTGTGCCGTCCTGGAAGACGATTTTGAGAAAGTAACCAGTTACACTTACCGGTAACGGTGTTTCTGGGAAGTCTTCCAGGACGGCAGGCCTACTTCCCACCGCTCTTGTTAAATATATTGGTTTGTATAGAGTTGTTGTGGTATGTTTTTACTCTCGTGCACTAGTGTGGGTCAGTACTTTGTCACAACTGAGAAGCACGGGGAGGGGCGGGGGTTTTAACCTCTTTGATTGTGTTTTCTGTCAGGTGGGACCAGTCGTCTCTGTGTGCTGTCCTGGAAGACTTCCCAGAAACACCGTTACCGGTAAGTGTACTTTTTTCAAGAAAATTATTTAGAACCCCCAAACATTTATATATGTTTTTTTTTTTTTAGCAGAGACCCTAGAAAATAAAATGGCAGTCGTTGCAACTTTTTATGTCACACAGTATTTGCGCAGCAATTTTTCAAACGCTTGTGATAGGTAGGCAATCTCGCGCTGCAACCCCAGGGCCTCAACATTGATCTCGACCTAAATTGCTTTTTGACTAACGAATAAAATAAGATAGATAGTATAATAGAATATTGTTGAGATAGGCCAGGTTGATGTTTATGAGTATCAAGCACATATATATTTTTTTACATTTTTATTCTTCAATTTTTGTATAAATGCATATTAATTTCACCATATATTGTTTTAAGATTAAACAATATTTTTATTATATATCCTAATTTCTATTTTTAGGACTAGCCGATACACTAGTGCAACCATAGAGATGTATCGTGTAACTTATGGTGCCCAATATATTAATAACATGACGGCTCAACTGATAGATCATATCTATCTAATTATAAGATTGTTTTTATATGATTGATATTGTTAGAAGGCTGTATATACAAATCTGTAACAACAATTTTTGAGTAATTTTATTACCGTTTGCGTAATGATTCTATTATGCAAATTTTAAAAGTAACTGTGGCATATGTAACATGGAAGAACCGAGACTGAGGCTGTGATTGATTGGCACATCCCTCCCCGCGTTCTGATTGATTGGAGCTCACATAAATAGTCAGAGAGATGGTAGTTCCGCACGCTTCCTGATGACGTGCATAACGAAACAGCTGTCGAGGCGACGCTACACCACGCTCTGACGCAATTTCCGGTCTCGCTGGTTCACTCTTTGAGGAAGGTGGAACGCACGCCGGATTTCTTCCCCCCGCTCGGGTTCACCAGCACTACTTGTTAACGCTGTTCAGCCTCAGTGCCGGGTCTTGGGCACTATTTCAAGTAAGGGGGCATTTGTCTGTCCATGCTTTTAACTTTGATTTTTAATAAACGGGATTACACTATTACCGTTTTTTTTCCTTTATGTCCTGTACATCATTCATCGAGCCTCCTGGAGGCGAAGATTCTGCATATTATATATGACATCTATAACTCTATCAGCAAGTGGCACTTGCATTAAGCTCTTTTGACTCCTTTTTAATTAAACGAGTCAACAATATCTGGTAAGCAGCCAATCTCCCTTGAGCACTATTGGGTGACACATATGCTAATGGTGAAGGTTAGCACTACAAACGTTTCTGGGTCTTGGATTGAGTATACCCACGTTTAATGCTTGAATGAACATTTCTGTCTTTTGGAAAAGGACATTTTACACGGTTTCCTGTGTCACTTCAGATTAAATTCATCACTGCTTCACCGCATGAATGAACTTTCCTTTTGGAACACATATGTTCACTTAAGAACTTGCATATTCACTTAAGGACTGTTATGTTTATTGTTTGAGTTTTGTTTTGTCGACACAATTACAGCATTAGCACTAATTCATTTCAGGTGCAATTTCACATACTGAGGTTTCATAGCTCAGATGTGGTGTATAACAATTTGATTGTAATATTGGGGTGGTGATAATGATGGTTTGTTATATATAGATATATTACAACATCACATAAATTTTTTCAATTTTGGTTAATTTTGTAATTTTTTAACCAGCGCTCCCACCATACATGCACTGGGTACATGTAACTTGCACAAACATTTGTTTCTATATTAGAAATTCAGGGACAGCAGCTATACTTTTGAGTATAACATATAATCAGCGCGAGATTGCCTACCTATCACAAATTTTGGAGTTTTTATATACATATAGAAACTTTTCCAATCTACGCAGCTATGGATGTATTTAACTTCATGAAGGGTCATCAGACCAATATTGAAGAAATATTCCAGCAAACACCAAGCCCAAATTTAGATATGGAAAAGGGGTTCAAACAACTCCAATATGATATGGAAAAACAAATTAGGCTATGGTGGGACATTAGCCTCATTTGAGATATACATAGGAAAGAATCTCACCCCGAGGAGGTTGAGATGGGATGTTAATCCCAATGATAGTGCAGAAAATCTGACGCTCTTAGATGAATGGTTTCAATTTTTCAATGGCTGTGAACAAAAACTAATGCAGCTTATGATTAGAAGGCGTAAAGCCAAAAATTTGCTAGTAGAGTCTAACATTACTGACCTCAAAAGCAAAATGGAGCCCTTTATGGGAACCAAAGAATATTTGGACAGGGCACAGAGTCTTCAGACCCATCTGTCTAAATATGATGGAGAAATCAAACAGAAAAAGTTAAAAAAATATCAGAGAGACATAAAGGACTACCAAGAAAACAAGGTTTATAAATGGCAGGAGGATGCAGAACTTTATAGCTCCGCAGAAACTTCTGTAGAAAGAGACATGGAAGTTCACAATCTAGTTGCCCAGTCAACAAAAAACTTTAAAAACAAACTACAGACCCCCAAAAAAAAAAAACCAATACCGAGTAAAGGGCCGCCTACTAATGGTAATAGAGGTTATCCCCCCACCTCCTCCCAATGGGGGTAATTATCCTCCGCCTAATGATTATTACCATAGCCCATATTCAGTACCTACGCATAATAGGTATGGACCCTTAGATAATAGGCCCAATGAATATGGACACCCTTACTACCATCAGGGCACCAATTATTATCAATCTAGGCCCCCTAGAGGCAACTTCAGAGGGAACTATAGAGGGAGACCGATATCTCATCAAAATAACTACCAGCAGGGGGGGGAATGGAGAGGATGGAAAGAGCCGTACAAAATCCCATCCACCACACCCCAATATCCCAAAGAGTATTTAGAAAAAGAGATACAAGAGGGGGAACCCGAAAGAAAAAGGCCAAGAGACAGTTAAATGGTGGCATTTACAATCTGGCAGGCACGTCATTTTCGGAAAATGAACTTCAAGTCTTAACTCAAGGTCTAAAATTTGCACCTGACAAAAATCTCAACAAGTTCGAATTATTCATAGATGTAGAAAAATATATAAGAAACTAAAAAATATAAAAAAACATTTTGCGTCCCAAAATACTGTCGATAGAATAGCATCTGAAACAGAAAGATATAAACACAGTGGTTTGAGGAATAACTCCACATTTAAACCAAACAAAAGGGCACGCACCACCACATAGAAGTCTTCAAGCGGATGGTGCAGGATGAAATAAAAACGTTAGAAATTAAAAAGGCCAGAACAAATTATTCGATAGTAGAGGGGATTAAACAACTAGAGAAGAACAAAAACATAGTGATCCGCCCTGCGGATAAGGGTGGGGGGGTAGTGATACTCAAAAAAGATGACTACTATGGGGAGATCCAGAGATTATTGAAAGATACCGATACCTATAAACTACTAAAAACCAATCCTTTGAATCAACTCAAATTAGAACTAAGTGATTGGATTGACAGGGGAATCCATCTGAATATCTTGGATGATAAGGAATCTTTGTATCTCTTACCACGAGTACCGCGTACTCCGGTGTTATACATAGTACCTAAAATCCACAAAAATAGGGAATTACCGCCAGGTCGCCCAATTATAAGTGGGATTGGTTCACTTTATTCCAGAGTGGGAGAGTACCTGGACTTTTTCTTGCAACCCTTGGTAACAAGAGGTAGATCATATCTCAAAGACAGTCGGGAGCTCATCAAATCGCTCTCTGGAATAACAGTAACCGATGCCACTATTTTGGTAACGGTGGACATAAAGTCCCTTTACACGAATATCAAACAGAAAGATGCATTAATAGCAGTTCAGTCAGCTTTAATTGCAGAACCACAACTTAAAAAAGCACAGATACAGTTTATAGTGGATGGATTGGAAATAGCAATGGGTAACAACTACTTTTGGGCCCAAGGGAATTACTATAACCAAATAAAGGGTGTAGCAATGGGGGCTCGTTATGCCCCCAGTGTGGCTAACCTAGTTCTCAATAAGTGGGAAGAGGAAACTATCTATAGTGATCACCCATCATCTTTGTTATTTTACAAAAGGTACATCGATGATGTAATACTTCTATGGGAGGGATCCCAGACCACTTTACACATTTTTCTTAAAAATCTTAATTGCAACCAATATGGACTCAGCTTTACAGCTGAGTTCAGCCTGGTCAAAATTAATTATTTGGATCTCACCCTTATTAAACAGGACAGTAGAATTAGTACTAGGACATTCTTCAAGGCAACGGACAGAAATGGCTTTGTACCCACCAATAGCTGTCATCATCCCCAATGGTTGGGGGCTATCCCTAAAGGACAATATATGCGTATTCGTCGTAATTGCGCTACAGATGCAGATTTCCAAAATCAAGCTGCAATTCTTACAGAGAGGTTCTGTGAGAAGGGATATAATTGTGAGGATCTAGCCAAGGTCAGAGACCAAGTATCTACGTTGGATAGACAATCGCTTTTGGTGTCTAAGAAAAGAACTCCACTCATGGGAGAATTGCCCTTTATCTCGGGTTTTCACAGACAATACAAAAGTATAGAAAAGGTATTCAAAAAATTCTGGCCTATCCTCCTGAAGGATAGAGACCTTGCACCAGTGTTACCCCCAAAACCCAAATTTATTTATCGAAAAGCACCAGGGTTGAGAAATATCATTGCGCCTAATGTACCAGACCCTCCAGAGAAACCCCCCACTTTTCTGGATGGGTCAGGTTTTCACTATTGCACTAGGTGCAAGGCCTGCCGCACCACCACCCGACATACCACAAAAGTAACCAAATCCAAATCTTTGGTTACCAAAGAAGAATTCAAAATCAAGCCCTTGATTACTTGCTACTCAAGATATGTCACTTAAGTTTTAGAATGTCCCTGCTCACTCCAGTATGTGGGGCGCACGACCAGAGAGCTCAGGGTTCGAATAAACGAACATGTAGCAAATATAGCCAAGGGCTTTCCCAACCACAGCGTATCGCGCCATTTTCTACTACACCACAATAGGGACCCTCGTAAATTGGTCTTTTATGGTATAGATAGAGCCACCCAAAATTGGAGAGGGACAGACCTCAAAAAGTCTTTTTCCCAAAATGAGACCTATTGGTTGTATCGTTTATCTACGATGCAACCCCAGGGCCTCAACATTGATCTCGACCTAAATTGCTTTTTGACTAACGAATAAAATAAGATAGATAGTGTAATAGAATATTGTTGAGATAGGCCAGGTTGATGTTTATGAGTATCAAGCACATATATTTTTTTTTACATTTTTATTCTTCAATTTTTGTATAAATGCATATTAATCTCACCATATATTGTTTTAAGATTAAACAATATTTTTATTATATATCCTAATTTCTATTTTTAGGACTAGCCGATACACTAGTGCAACCATAGAGATGTATCGTGTAACTTATGGTGCCCAATATATTAATAACATGACGGCTCAACTGATAGATCATATCTATCTAATTATAAGATTGTTTTTATATGATTGATATTGTTAGAAGGCTGTATATACAAATCTGTAACAACAATTTTTGAGTAATTTTATTACCGTTTGCGTAATGATTCTATTATGCAAATTTTTAAAGTAACTGTGGCATATGTAACATGGAAGAACCGAGACTGAGGCTGTGATTGATTGGCACATCCCTCCCCGCGTTCTGATTGATTGGAGCTCACATAAATAGTCAGAGAGATGGTAGTTCCGCACGCTTCCTGATGACGTGCATAACGAAACAGCTGTCGAGGCGACGCTACACCATGCTCTGATGCAATTTCCGGTCTCGCTGGTTCACTCTTTGAGGAAGGTGGAACGCACGCCGGATTTCTTCCCCCCCCCGCTCGGGTTCACCAGCACTACTTGTTAACGCTGTCTAGCCTCAGTGCCGAGTCTTGGGCACTATTTCAAGTAAGGGGGAATTTGTCTGTCCATGCTTTTAACTTTGATTTTTAATAAACGGGATTACACTATTACCGTTTTTTTTCCTTTATGTCCTGTACATCATTCATCGAGCCTCCTGGAGGCGAAGATTCTGCATATTATATATGACATCTATAACTCTATCAGCAAGTGGCACTTGCATTAAGCTCTTTTGACTCCTTTTTAATTAAACGAGTCAACAATATCTGGTAAGCAGCCAATCTCCCTTGAGCACTATTGGGTGACACATATGCTAATGGTGAAGGTTAGCATTACAAACGTTTCTGGGTCTTGGATTGAGTATACCCACGTTTAATGCTTGAATGAACATTTCTGTCTTTTGGAAAAGGACATTTTACACAGTTTCCTGTGTCACTTCAGATTAAATTCATCACTGCTTCACCGCATGAATGAACTTTCCTTTTGGAACACATATGTTCACTTAAGAACTTGCATATTCACTTAAGGACTGTTATGTTTATTGTTTGAGT
The DNA here is from genome assembly GCA_029206835.1 of Rana muscosa. Taxonomy (NCBI): domain Eukaryota; kingdom Metazoa; phylum Chordata; class Amphibia; order Anura; family Ranidae; genus Rana; species Rana muscosa. The sequence goes on from JARGYO010000212.1 coordinate 4,377,579, forward strand.
TTTGTTTTGTCGACACAATTACAGCATTAGCACTAATTCATTTCAGGTGCAATTTCACATACTGAGGTTTCATAGCTCAGATGTGGTGTATAACAATTTGATTGTAATATTGGGCTGGTGATAATGATGGTTTGTTATATATAGATATATTACAACATCACATACATTTTTCCAATTTTGGTTAATTTTGTAATTTTTTAACCAGCGCTCCCACCATACATGCACTGGGTACATGTAACTTGCACACATTTTTCAAACGCGTTTAACAAAAAAAAAAAAAGATTTCAGGAATTAAAAAGAAAAAAACGAAATCGTAAAGTTAGCCCAATTTTTTTGTATAATGTGAAAGATGTTACGCCGAATAAATAAATACCTAATATGTCACACTTTAAAATTGCACACACTCGTGGAATGGCGGCAAACGTTGGTAATTTAAAAATCTATAGGCGACGCTTTAATTTTTTTTACAGGTTACCTGTTTAGAGTTACAGCGTAGGACTTGGGCTAGTGAATGTATGTATTATTGCTCTGTCTGCGTGGGTTTCCTCCGGGTGCTCCAGTTTCCTCCCACGCTCCAATGGTATGTGCGCCTTCTGGGCTATGCACAGCATAAACATGTTCAATATGTTTATTCACACATACTAAAATACATACACCGTATGTGTATGTACTATGCTCTCTGTGGCTGAGTGGGTTTCCTCCCACGCTCCAATTGCGCGTTTTGGCGCAATACACAGTATAAACTATGTGTTTATACAATCAACACTTATCAATGAAGTAGCTGCTGGAAGGTCAGTCCCTTTTTTTGGGTCGCACTCGACCCACGCTATATTGACGACGACTCTTCATAGATGGGGACTGGGTTTGATGCAGAGGTCCTTTTTTGGTCCCTCAACGCACGTTATTCCTTGTAGAGCATTGTCATAAGGATATGTGTTACTCTTTCGTCCATGGACCGACACAGCCTCTCTATTGACAAAGTGGGTATTATCCGTTAATTAGGAGTGACTAGGCAGAAAAACTTGTAAAAAGTGTTGCATCACAACTTCTACAGTCCCGCCCAGGGGGCGGACCCCCGGGCATATCCTCTCAGTCTGCATCTCGCAGATCAGTTTTTTTCTGTCTAGCAAGGAGTAGGACATGGCTCCCTTCGGGCCCATTGTTCCGGGGGAAAAAGATATATATATTTTTTTGCTACATTTTTGTTTCCTGCGATCTTCGATCAACTGTCGACTGGGTGACAGGCTGGATCCTCGATCCTTGTAGTCTCCCCAGTTTCGGCCATCGAGCGTGTGCCGACCCTAGCTACGCGCTGGGTTTTCCACGACATGCCTGTCGCTCCACGGGTGGCCGGTGAGCCTACGCTCCAGGGCCTGCATCGGACCGCTCAGCTTCGGCTGACCTTACGGCCGAGTCGCAGCAGCCTGGCCGGTGAGCTTACGCTCCAAGGCTTGCATCGGACCGCTCAGCTTCGGCTGACCTTACGGCCGAGTCGCAGCAGCCTGTCCGGTGAGCATCACGCTCCAGGGCATACATATGATCGTCCCTTTTGGGTCCAATCGCAGCATGCCTGGCCAACAGTCACCTTCCGTGCGCGGACGATGATCTGTTTGGAATGTCTTCCAGCATAATACATGCAGGATAGGTAAGTAAAACTCCCCTGCCTCGGCTGGGTGATTTAGCTGGACATTCCTGGAGAGATCAAGTAAGTGGTTGTGGCCCCTTTCTTCCCTCTCTCCCTGCCTTTCCCTCCTCCCTGGGCTTCTAGCTAAAGGTTGCTGGGTGCTGGGGGTCACCTAAGGGGTTCCACTGGAGTGGGGCTGGCTGTAACTAACATTTAAAAGAAATGTCATTTCTGCTTACCTGTGTGTGTGTGTGTGTTTTCTTCCTCCTCCATGCTGTCGGCGGCCATTTTGAGGTGGTCCATGCCGAGTTCGGCCTCTTGTGACTGCCCGGCGGACATCTTCCTGTGGTTCGGCCACACCCACTGACCCCGATCAGCTGATCGGCGGCCATGTTTGTCCACCCTGTATGTATATATTGCCATTCGGCGGCCATCTTTTTGTGGGCTACGGCTGCTTGACCTCTATCTTTGGCTCGGCGGCCATTTTCTTAGAGCCCACATTATATTCCATACAGACGTTTTGGCAGCCATTTTGTGTGAGCCTCCGGCCTCTAGGGTGCATTACACTGGCGCGAAAATTCACACAGGAAGTGCTGATAAAAGAAGCAGACTGACACAGCTGCAGTGGGACAGCATCACAGGCGCAGCACACGGCAGCATAGCAGTACCGGTCCAGGGTGGTGAGTCCTATGGGTAACCCAGCATCTCGGCAGCGCAGGAGGGTGGCCTATTGATATCTTGCCTGGAGCCCTGTGAGTGTCAGCGTGTGGTCAGCATGGCATCTGAGCCAAATGTCTTCTCCCCTGAAACACCAGATTTAGCAGCTGGTGCCCCTGAGGTGTCCATGAACGCTATGACGGCAATCCTAGAGGCGTTTGCTGCCAGGGTGGAAGCAGCACACAGGAATACAGGGGGTAGTAAACGCCCCATCCCCTGCAAGCTTCTGGGGATAATTCTGATGCAGAACCAGGTCCAGCTACGGCTCCGGGCCCAGATTCTGACGCATCAGAGACTGCAGACCGTGACCGGACAGTGAGGATGACTCCAAGTCCAGGTCAGTACGCGAGACGGCTTGGTATCTGACCTTATTACTGCAGTGCGGGATACGCTAAAGTTGGAAAATACTGCAGAAGCAGCAGAGACTCCGGTCCACTTGGGTTTCATAGACCTGCCCGCACTGCTAAGGTGTTCCCTTGTGTGTCTTTTGATAAACTCTTATACAAGGAAGGGGAGAACCCACTGAGGGTCTTTACAGCCCCAAAGAGGTTTGCGGTACGGTACCCCTTTTGAGGAGAGTTTTCTGAAGAGATGGACCTCTCCCCCTATAGTGGACCCTCCGGTGTCCAGACTTAATAGAGCCACCACAATTCCTGTAGAAGGGGCTCCTGTTTTCAAGGACCCTGTGGATAAGAAGGCTGAAGCACTCGCTTGCTACCTATACTCAGTGGTAGGCTCGGCAGTACGCCCGGCATTGGCGGGGGCCCTAGTGTCTCACACACTTACTGAATGGGCAAGATTGCTACTCCAGGGGTTAAGGAGCGAGATGCTCCTCCTGATGAGATAACATTGGCCGACCAGTTGGTCCAGGGCCCTAGGTTTGTCTGCGAGTCAGACATGGATACTATTCCCCTGCTGTCTAAAGCTTCGGTTTATGCAGTAGCAATACGCCGCCTGATCTGACTAAGGGCTGGTCTGCAGACCAGACCTCCAAGAAAGCCCTGTTGGATCTGCCTTTTAAGGGCGACAGACTTTTTGGGGCCTCTATGGATGACATCATCAAGGATGCCACAGGAGGTAAAAGCACTTTGCTTCCTCAAACTAGCAAGGGTAGGGGCCACGCCAAGGGCAAGGGCCCTCCTTTATTGCACGCAAGCGTTTTTTTCGTCCCCCTAGGGCGACAGGGAAAAGACCCCAGACCGATAAGGCACCTGCCCAAGGACAAAAGCGTCCTTGGTCCCACAGATCCGACAAGCCTGCGGACTAATCTGCGTCCGCATGAAGGTCCGCCCCCACCCAGCTCTCGGGTGGGGGGACGTCTTCGCAAATTCGCGACTCAGTGGACAGCTCTAGTCTCCTCCGACAGGTGGGTTTGCGAAGTAATCTCCTCAGGCTACAAGATAGAGTTTCTCTCTTGTCCACCGGACAGATTCAACACCTCCAATCTCCAGCTACTACCGACCTGTCGGGAGGCCCTGTATGGGGCGGTCCAGGGTCTACTGGAACGCGAGGTAGTTATTCCAGTTTCAGAACAGGAACGGGGTCAGGGTTTTTACTCAAATCTGTTCATTTTGCTGAAGAAGGATGGGGTTCATTCAATCTTGGATCTCAGAGGCCTCAATTGCTTTGTGAAGGTACAAAGATTTCGGATGGAGTCGGTTCGATCTGTAGTCACGGCTCTCCACCTGGGGGACTTTCTGGCCTCCTTGGACATCAAGGACGCATACCTGCATGTCCCCATATACTCCAGACACCAGAAGTCTCTGTGATTTGCTGTCGGGAAGAACCACTACCAGTTTGTGGCCCTCCCGTTTGGCCTTGCCTCAGCACCCAGGACATTCACCAAGGTGCTCGCTCCGATTCTGGCACTTCTAAGACAGCGGGGTATCGCTATCATGGGCTACTTGGACGACCTTCTACTGAAGGCGCCTTCAAGCTCAGAATTTAGAGGTAAGCGTGTCCATTACCTGTCAGACTCTTCGAGACTGTGGTTAGATACTAAACACGCAAAGGTCAGTAGGGTGCCCACTCAATGCCTAGTGTACCTGGGGTTGATTTTGGATTCCTCAGAGGCAAAGGTATTCCTCCCTGTGGAGAAGTTGCAGACCCTTCGGGGCTGCAGTACGGCAGCTGACTTCCAGGAATTGGTCGTCACTCCGTTTTGGCATGCAAGTGTTGGGCCTCATGGTAGCCTCCTTCGAGGCGGTCCCATATGCCCAATACCACACTCGAGTGTTACAGAAGGAAGTTCTGTCTAGATGGAACAGATGCCCTTCATCTCTGGATTATCAAATCCGAGTGAGCCACCTAGTCAGGAGATCCCTGGTATGGTGGCTGACAGCACCGGCTCTAATGGCCGGGAAGTAATTTCTTCCGGTTTATTGGATAGTGATCACGACGGACACCAGCCTTACAGGTTGGGGGGGGGGGGAGTCTGGGGTGTTCAGTCGGCTCAAGGTCGCTGGACCCCAGAGGAAGCCCTCCTGCCGATCAATGTCCTGGAAATCCGGGCGATCAGGCTGTGCCTCTTCAAATGTTCTCAGAGGCTGCAAGGGCGTCCAGTCAGGATCCAGTCAGACAACGCCACAGCAGTGGCATATGTCAATCATCAAGGAGGAGCAAGAAGCTCAGCTGCAGCATCAGAGGTCGCTTGCATCCTGAAGTGGGCAGAGAGGAGCGTACCGGCACTGTCGGCCGGGTACATTCCGGGTGTGGAAAACTGGCAGGTGGACTACCTGAGCCGCCAGATGCTGGACCAGGGAGAATGGTCCTTACACCCGGAGGTGTTCCAACTCCTCTGCCAAAGATGGGGCACACCAGACGTAGATCTTCTGGCTTCCCGACTCAATCGGAAGGTATTGAGGTTTGTGGCCCGGTCAAGAGACCCATGGGCAGACGCAACAGACGCGTTGGTGGCATCGTGGGGTCAGTATCGGCTAATCTATGCCTTCCCTCCCTTAAGGCTTCTTCCTCTTCTGCTCCGCAGAGTGCAGGCAGAGGGAATTCCAATGATCCTAATCGCTCCAGATTGGCCTCAGCGCCCTTGGTACGCCGATCTAGTACGTCTCGTAGCAGACGTCCCCAGGCGCCTACCACTACGGAAGGACCTGCTATCGCAATGTCCCATACTCCATCCTGCTTTACAGTCATTGGCTTTAACGGCATGGCTGTTGAGAACCAGGTACTGAGAGACCGGGGCCTGTCAGATTCAGTAATCTCTACTATGAGAAGTGCTCAAAAACTGTCCTCTAGGAAGGTTTATCACCGCACTTGGAAGGCCTACATCTCCATGTGTGAGGAAATGAGATGGCATCCGCGTACCTATTTGGTTTCCAGAATCCTGCTGTTTTTACAGCATGGGGTGGACCAAAGGGCTTGCCCTAAGTACGATTAAGGGACAGATATCTGCCCTGGCTGTCTTTTGTCAGTGACCCCTGGCGGCTCACTCTCTCGTGAGTACATTTGTGCAGGGGGTTTGACATGTGGCCCTCCGGTCCGTCCCCGCTACCTCCGTGGGACTTGAACCTGGTCCTCTCGGTGCTTCAGAAGGCACCGTTTGAGAATATTAGAGATATTCCCCTGTTGACACTTTCTCAGAAAGTGGTCTTCCTGGTGGCTGTTACGTCAGTTAGACGAGTCTATGAGCTGGCAGCCTTGTCCTGCAAGGCTCCCTATTTGATTTTCCACAAGGATAAGGTGGTGCTGCGGCCGCAGCCTTCCTTTCTTCATACCTATCTGCTACTTCCCTGTTCCGGAAGTCAGACTCACTGTTTGTTTCGGTGGCTGGTCCCAAGAAGGGTCAAGCAGTCTCGTCGGCCACCATCTCTAGGTGGATCCGACAGATAGTAATCCAGGCTTACGCCTTAAAGGGTCAAGCGCCCCCCTTTCCGGTCACGGCGCAATCGACCAGGGCAATAGGTGCCTCTTGGGCTTTCCGACATCAAGCGTCTGTTTCCCAATTATGTAAATCGGCGACTTGGTCGTCCGCTCACACTTTCACAAAATTCTACAAAGTTGAGGTAGATGCATCTTCGGATGCCTCTTTCGGCCGCAAGGTTTTGCAAGCGGCTGTTTAGAATTGCAACTCCTCCGTTGGAGGAGTGCTGTTTTGTGTTTGGGGTGAAGTTTATTTTTATGCTGTTACCACCCCTCGTTTTTTCTCTGACACTGCTTTGGGACGTCCCACTTTGTCAATAGAGAGGCTGTGTCGGTCCATGGACGAAAGAGTAAATAGGATTTTTGTACTCACCGTAAAATCCTTTTCTCTGAGTCCATGAACCGACACAGCACCCACCCCTCCTTTTTAACCACTTCCCTACTGTGCACGAAAACCCCCTTCCTGCCCAAGCCATTTTTCAGCTTTCAGCGCTGTCACACTTTGAATGACAATTGCGCGGTCGTGCGACGTGGCTCCCAAGCGAAATTTGCGTCCTTTTTTTCCCACAAATAGAGCTTTCTTTTGGTGGTATTTGATCACCTCTGCGGTTTTTATTTTTTGCGCTATAAACAAAAGAAGAGCATCTAGTTTGGAAAAAAAACACTATTTTTTTCTTTTTGCTATAATAAATACCCATTTTTTTTTTTTTTATAAAATTTTCCTCAGTTTAGGCCGATACGTATTCTTCTACATATTTTTGGTAAAAAAAAAATCGCAATAAGCGCGTATTGATTGGTTTGCGCAAAAGTTATAGCGTCTACAAAATAGGGGATAGATTTATAGCATTTTATTATTTTTTTTTTATTAGCAATGGCGGCGATCTGCGATTTTTATTGTGACTGCGATATTGCGGCGGACACATCGGACACTTTTGACACATTTTTGGGACCATTCACATTTATACAGCGATCCCTGCTATAAAAATGCATTGATTACTGTATAAATGTGATTGGCAGGGAAGGGGTTAACCACTAGGGGGCGGGAAGGGGTTAAATATGTTCCCTCAATGTGTTCTTACTGTGGGGGGAGGGGACTGACTGGGGGAGGTGACCGATGGTTGTCCCTATGTACAAGGGACACACCATCGGTCTCCTCTCCCTCACAGGACGTGGATCTCTGTGTTTACACACAGAGATCCACTTTCCTGCTCATTTTTCCCGGGCAATCGCGGGTGCCCGGCGGCAATCGCGGCCGCCGGGCACGCGCACCGGGGCCTTGTGAACGCGGCGGGCGCGCGTGCGCCTCCTAGCTCGTTTTAAAGGGAGGACGTCATATGACAGTGGGCGGGGGACAAGTGGTTACGTTTGTACTGCTTTTGACGAACTGATCTGCGAGATGCAGACTGAGAGGATATGCCCGGGGGTCCGCCCCCTGGGCGGGACTGTAGAAGGTGTGACACAACACTTTTTTACAAGTTTTTCTGCCTAGTCACTCCTAATTAACGGATAATACCCACTTTGTCAATAGAGAGGCTGTGTCGGTCTATGGACTCAGAGAAAAGGATTTTACGGTGAGTACAAAAATCCTATTTTTTGCCTATGAAGTTGAACCCTGGTATCAGGGGTACCACTTTCCCGGCAGGGGGGTGTCGCCTGCCTTTCGGAGGTGATCAGAAGGACTGTGTTCGCCATGCTGAGGTCAGCGTTGCGCCCATTAGTGGCTGCGTCTCTGGTGTTTCTGACACTCAATGACTGGGCAAAGCTTTTGTACCAGGCAGTGGAGAAGCATCAGCTTCCTCTATAAGTCGACCAGCAGGTGCATTGCGACTGATTTAGCCTCTAGGGCCTCTGTGTCCGGGGTGGTTTCGCGCCACCTGAAAAGGCTGATATACTGGTCCGCTGACCGAGTTTCTAGGGAAGCTCTGACAGATTTGCCTTTCTTTGGCTAACAGTAGAGGCGCCCCGTAAGCTGGGACCTTCCTTCTCCAAAATATTGCGGTGTTTCTTGGGGGTTGTCATACCCATACCGCTGCAGGACAGATTCAGATCTGTTCATGGCTCTTAGGCCTCAAGGCCCGGAATGCCTTTGTGTAGCCGTCCGTTTTTTCCGACCATGGAGTTTGTGAAGTGGTCGCTTCATAAAAGATCAATGTTTTCTTTCTTATTCACCGGATGGTTTCTTTGTACTACAGTCTCGTCGGATTGCCCTGATGGGGCAGTTCACGACAGGGTGGGGATTTGGAAATTCAGGATGGAGTCGGTTCGCTCCATCCAGGGATGTCCCTGGACTTAAGGGACGCGAGCTGGCATGTCCCCAGATGCGACAGGCACCAGAGGTTCCTGTGATTAGCGGTCAGGGAGGACCACTGTTAATTTATGACTCTCCTTTTTGACCTAGCGGCACCGGGAGTTTTCACCAGGGTGCTCGCTTCGATTCTAGCCTTGCTGAGTAAACATGGCATTGTCATCATTGGTCTCTGCATGGTTTTCTTTTATAACCTGTTTTCAGTTTAGAATTAAAGGAAGACGTGTCTATAGTCCAGTCACCATCCTGGGGCTGGTTCTGTGCTCATCAGAGGCGAGAATTTTTCTTGCTCCAGGGGGCAGTGAAATGGGTCTCATGATGGCCTCCTTCGAGGCAGCACCATTTGTCCACACTCGGAGGGGGGATTCGGTCCTATGGAACACATCCCCATTGTCTCCGGATCATCAGATTCAGATGAATCGCCTAGTCAGGGCCTCTCTGACTTGATGGCTGACATTCCGGCACTTCTGTCCGGAAATTTTTTCCCTTCTTTTCTATTGAAGGGAGGTTGGGGGGGTCCAGGTCGCTGGCGAATCACGTCTGCCGGTCAATGTTCTGGAACTTCGGACGATCAGGTTCCAGTCGGACAATGCCATGGTTGTGGCTTATGTCAACCTTCTGGGTATCCTGTGGTGGGTGGGAAGAAGCGTGCCGGCTCTGTCAACCGTCTACATTCAGGGTGTAGAACTCTAACTGGCGGACTATTTGAGTCGCCAGTTGTTGAACAAGGGGAATTCTCTTGCACCCGAAGGGGTTTCTACTCCCTTTGCCGGAGGTGGACGTCAGACGTGAACCTCCTAGCTTCGCGACTCGTTTGCATGATGCTGAGATTCGTGGTCCGGTCCAGTGATTCCTGGGCAGACGCGTGGAGGCTAGTTTATGCCTAGCCTCCACTGATGTGGCTACCTCGGCTGCTCCTCAATGTGCTAATCGAGGGGATTCCCGGTGATCCTAATCGCTCTGGATCGTCCCCGGCGTCCTTGGTACGCCGACTTCGTACACCTGGTGGCGGACGCGCTGGCGGATGCCAATGCGGGAGGACCTTCTGTCTCAAGGTCCCACACTTCATCCTGCTTTACAGCCGCTGGCCGTATGGCTTGGTTATCGTCAGCCAGGTACTAAGGGACCGAGGTCTTTTGGATTCGGTCATCTCGACCATGCTGAGGGCACTGACTTCTTCCTCCTGCAAGATCTATCATCGCACCTGGAAGGCCTACGTCTCCAGGTGCGCGGAGATGAAGTGCCGTCCACGGACGTGTTTGGGTTCCCAGGGTCCTGCTGTTTTTACAGCATGGAGTGATTTTAAAAAACTTGTTTTAAACACCACCAAGCCTTAGCTGTTTTCTTTCTATGGCCGTTGGCGTCCCATTCCCTGGTGTATTGTGTTTGTTAAAAATATGATTTTTATTATATTAACCAGACATAGGATACATGGGACAATTTTACAATAGTGAGTTGGTCAGATTACCTGTCAGCATTTGGTTTGAGTAGATTTCTCAAACAAATGACAATGGGATTAGATACCATTGTTGTATTTTAGTACATTACCTGTTTGAGATTTCTTTCAGCTCTCAAACTGAAAAGAATTAGTTTAGATTACACGTTTCGTTTTGAGTAGACAATAGGTTAGATACCATTGTTGTATCCAATATGCTAATGTCTCTATAGCCACAGTAAACAAGTAAGACATTACCTGTTTGAGATTTCTTTCAGCTCTCAAACTGAAAAGAATTACAGTTTAGATTACAGGTTTCGTTTGAGTAGACAATAGGTAGATAGCATTGTTGTATTCAATGCTATTGTTGAAATACATCTATGTTTTCTGTTTGGTAACAATGGTAAACAGCCTGACACACATAAAAGCAGGCCTAAGCTAGGAGGGACACACACACGATGTTGCTGTAAGATCATGAAGAAGAACAGAACCTGGTCTCCAAGAAGAATTATTGCCAATGGAGATCACAAGTAATCGAAGATAAGTAACCTTTAAATGTATTTGTAGTTATAGACCATAGGCTGTTCTATTTGCTAGGCATTTTGCTTGTTATAGAGATCTGTCAGTCTTGTATTTTAGTCCTAATATTGTAATAGTTTTGTATGTACAGCATCTTTGTATAGTAAAAGCACATTTACACACTGCAGAAGTCTCAGCTTCCTTGTTATACCACAGAGTAACCTTGCTAGATAAACGCAAAAGCGAAACATTTGGGGGCTCGGCCAGTATTTTTGCTATAATTCAATTGAAGCAGACTTGTTTTTCTGTAGTGTGTTGTGTAGCTTGTGCTAGGTAAAATGCTGCGTAAGCTGTTTAGGAAAAGCCAGACTGCAGAGGGTTCTGGTGACCAGAAGAAAGTGTGCAGCTTACCTATCTGGGCCAGAAATAATGAGTGGGAGCCTCTTGCTAATGCATTTGTGAAGTATGCTTCTCCCTTGAAGCTGACTTGGGGTGATAAAGTCTCAGATAATTTTGTAGATTTTAGCCTTAAGGGGTTGGATTTAAGTAAGAAAGAGAAGAGGACAGTGTCCACAGTGGGTTGGTACTTCCTCCATGCTCTCTATACTGAATCACATAGAAGGGAGAAGGCAGAGGCAGAAGTTAAGGTATTAAAAGACCAGCTAGCAGTTGCTTCAGAGTGTGTACGTTCAACCGCTAGTCGGGCTGATGATTTGCAAGAGTGGTGTGCAGCCCTCATGACCAAATCAATTAATGCCTTAAGGAAAAGGAAGGGGCGTAAACCTGTTAGTAAAGCCAGGGTACGTGCCATTGTCACATCCCAAAATTGGGATTGTGAGGATGTGTTCTCCTCAAATGATAGTGAGGATGAGGAGATAGAGTTTGATATTTCAGAGGATGATCTGCTAGTGGGAAAGAAAAAGTATGCCAGACCTCTCATTACTAAGCATAGGAAACGGCAACATGATAGAGAGGATATGGCAGATGGGGAGGTGCATTATCGCAACCCCAGAGATGTTGAATTTGAAGAAGTACGGGAGTTTTCACAAACTGAACTCCATGAGCTGGCAAAACAATACAAACAAAGGTCTGGGGATCCCCTATTGGGTTGGCTCCTACGCTTATGGGATAAAGGGGCGGACAGTGTTGTTTTGTCAGGTAAGGAAGCAGTGGCTATGGGAGTGTTAACCCATGATCCACAATTGTGTCAGGCAATGCGAAAAGCCCGAGAGTTTAGCGTGAATTTTTCACTGTTAGACCCTGTGAGAGATGGAATAGTCCGAGTATACGCTAGTCCTACTGACCTGGAAAATACCTACTCCTGGAGATCAATAGGAGAGGGTATTTCCAGGTTACGTGAGATGGGCTGTATAACCGGATTAAATACATTTCCAGAATGGATAGGTCCAGATATGGAACCCTTTACATCTGCTCTGCGCTCTAAGCTGATGAAGTCTGCGCCATTTAATCTCAGGGCTCCATTATTATCTTTGTTGGGAGGCCTGGGATTAAATAGCAAGATTCATGAAGCCACAACCCTTTTAAGCCAGTTGGGGGAGATAGAGGAGACTAAAACAAAACCTGTCAGGGCAGTAGATAAGGTCAATGCCAGACAGGAAGAATACAAGCAGAAAAGAACAGAGAAGAAATGGAATGGGGTAGAGAAGACAGAAGGTGAAGAGAAAACCAGGCTAGTTGTTTCTAGGAAAGAAATGTGGGTGGATCTATTAAAGGCAGGAGTACCTAGAGATGAGATAGATGGCATTCCTACTGCAGAAATGCTGAAGAGGTGGAAACATTTAGTAGGTAAAACTGTCAGGGTTAGAAACACTACTCCTAGTGAAGATAACATCAGCCTAGACTTAGAGGAAACAGAACAGACCCCTCCTGTTAGCCCCAAACCAATTCCCAAAAGTGAACATGAACCCAAACCCAAATCCCTTTATCCTGGGGAGGAGTTAGAGAGAATCAGAAAAGGGGATTGGGAGGTTCAATATCCTTTATGAAGGGAAGGTGAGTCTCCTGTAATAGCAGCAAGGGCAGTGACAGCAGGAGACCGACGCCCATATGCACCTGTCACTGTATGGTGGAGGAAGTCATCTTCTCCTACACATGTAATGGCTTTAGTTGATAGCGGAGCTGAAGTTACACTTTTGCAAGGAAATCCTTCCCATCACAAAGGAGAATTGATTTATGTAGAAGGCTTGGGAGGGCAAACTACACCAGCAGTTAGGATACGGGTGAAATTGGCTATTGGCAAGGGATCAGGATTTATGACAAATGTTTTGATATCAGAGTTACCCGAAAATATTCTTGGGATGGATGTACTTCAAGGTTAGTCAATTCAGACTGAAAGAGGTACATTCACATTCGGGTATCCTGATAAAGCGTATCTGGTAAGGGCGGTGAAGGCTGTGGTCAGAGGTCATGCGAAATGGACCCCTGTCTACATTCCTCCACCAGAGAAGCCAGTCTGTCTCAAGCAGTACAGACTTCCTGGAGGCCACAAAGAAATTGGGGAGACTATTCAAGAACTGTTGAGAGTAGGGATCCTTAGACCTGCTGTAAGTCCTTTCTCGTCTCCGGTGTTCCCAGTAAAGAAACCTGATGGGACATATAGAATGACTGTGGATTACAGAGGTCTAAACAAAGTGGCACCTCCATTGAAGTCAGCTGTACCAGATATGATCTCAATTGTTGAGAAAATTGCTAAAGATGCAGGAGAATATCATGCTGTGAGACCTGGCTAATGCTTTCTTTTCAATTTTGATAGACCCAGATTGTCAAGACCAGTTTGCTCTGGTGTGGGACGGCCGCCAGTACACTTTCACTGTCCTTCCGCAAGGTTATCTTCATTCTCCAAAGATTTGTCATGGACTGATTGCCCGAGATTTAAGTACCCTGAATTTGAAAGTCGCTGTGTTTCACTACATTGATGACATCATGATCTCTGGGACAAAAGAAGATGTAACTGAAGCACTGCACCTGCTGATACAGCACATGGAGAACAGAGGATGGGCTATCAACAGAGACAAAGTCCAAGGACCTGCCACAGAGGTGAAATTCCTAGGAATGATGTGGACTGGGCCACAGAGGAAGATTCCAGAGACAGTTGTGCAAACTATCCAGGCGCTGTTGCCCCCTACTACCAAAAAGGAGGCACAGAAGTTCATTGGAGTTGTGGGATTCTGGAGATCGTTCATTCCACATCTTGGACTGATTCTGAGGCCTATATACAATGTTACCAGAAAAAAGAATGAGTTCTCATGGGGTTCAGAGCAGCGGACTGCATTCCTGGCTGCTAAAGAAGCTATTTGCAGCATCAGGGATTGGGACCCGTGAGACAAGGAGTACCATTTCAGCTGGATGTAGTGGAGCAGAATGGTACCATATCTTGGAGTCTGTGGCAGCCAAATGAAAAGAAAGGACTGTGAGCAATACCTGTTGGATTTTGGTCCAAACAACTGACAGGGGCACAGACGAGATACACGCCCCTAGAGAATTACCTGTTTGGGGCCTACACAGCACTTCAACATGTAGAGACCATTACAGGAAAGGACACAGTCACCATCCATACTGCATTGCCAATAGCAGGATGGGTGAGAGATAAAGGACTGACCACTAGGGCAGCTGTAGCCCAGAACCAGACACTGATGAAATGGAAGTGGTACCTTCAAGAAAGAGGGGGTATTGCAGCTGGGGATGTTAGAGACATTTCAAAACAGTTGGCAGGGCTTGTTAATTTTACCAGCACCCGGCCAGAAGAAGAAATTCCTGTGCTGCAGTCATCCCCCATTCAAGAGGCTCCATCCTTTGAGTCTCTGTCAGAAGACATGAAGGAGTCAGCATGGTTCACTGATGGTTAAGCCATAATCACCTCGTCTGGGCGTAAATAGACAGCAGCAGCCTAAAAACCAAGTACAGACACAGTCCTGCAGGAGTCCGGAATCGGAGGGTCCAGTCAGTATGCAGAGTTGAAAGCTGTAGTGATGACTCTTCAGGAGGATCCTTCTTCCCATGTCACTATCTACACTGACAGCTGGGCGGTTTTTAAAGGACTGACAACTTGGATGCCCACGTGGAAGTCCAATGAATGGATGATTCATGGAAAGGTGGTGTGGGGAGGCAAGGAAGTCTGGGACTACATCTGGAAGGAAGCTCACTCCCGCACCATAAAAGTGGGGCATGTTGATGCACATGTGCCCCTAGTACCAGACTTTGAGAACTATAACAGAGTTGCAGATGAAATCGCCAAAGTGAAGGCAGTTGTGCCAATTGATCCTGTTTTGATGAACTTGGCCAAATGGGCCCACAAGCAATCTGGACATTTGGGGCAGAAAGCAACATATGAATGGGCACAGCAGAGAGGATTGCCTATATCCATGGACATGATAAAGACTGTAATAGGGAATTGTACAGTGTGTGGAGAAGTGGTGCGACAATGGCCATTGCAAAAGTACTCCACTGGGTCGATTAAGAAGGGTGAGAGGCCTGCAGAGATCTGGCAGATTGACTTCATTGGTCCCCTGTCCCGGGGAAACAATGGACTGAGATATTGTTGCACTGCAGTGGACACCTATTCAGGACTTATGCTTGTCCATCCTTGCAAACGTGCAGATCAAGCCGCAACACTTCAACTGCTTCAGAAACTTGTCGTTACTTATGGTTGTCCCAAACAAGTTCAAAGTGATAATGGCTCACACTTCACCGAATTAACAGTACAGCAGTGGGCCAAAGATTCTGGAGTGTACTGGTTGTGCCACATCCCATACCATCCACAGGCAGCTGGTTTGATTGAAAGATACAACGGGCTATTGAAGGACCAGATATGCAAAATTACACCCACACATACACTAAGGGGGTGGGATCGGGTCCTCACACAGGCAGTCATGTTGTTAAATTCTAGGCCAATAGCCAAAAGCACACCATATGAGAGGATGGTAGGGGCTGAGGCACAGATTCCACAGCTGGAGTGCAGAGTTCAGTATTTATGAAAGGTTCCTGAAAGAACAGGGTTTAACAGATACCATGTTACTGCTTCCCATGACATAGAAACCAAGAGTGACGTATCTGAAGCTGAAGCCTATCTAGGAATGAGAGGGAATCTGGCAGGAAGGTTTGAAGTTATATTTGCATTGGCAGATGAGCTTCAAGACAGTGGCTGGGACTCTGACTGGTTAGTGGATACTTCTCAGCAAGAGTGGAAAGTGAGGCTACATAACATCAAACCTTCCAAAATAAACAGCAGTGATCTTCTGGGAAATATCAGTATATTTCCTCTCCTCCCTATTGATGTTCTTTGGGAGGGTCAGAGGTGCATACAGGCAGGTGGCAAAGTATTGGTCAGATATCCAGGCAAGAAGCCATTTAGAGGAGAGATTGTAGCTGAAGGGCCAGGATCTACTGTTTATGTATAGTTAGAAGGAACAGATAATCCGCTTTGTTTTCCACTCCACAGGCTGTCTCCGATTTGATCCATAGGAAGACCAGAGAAAAGTGGTTACATGATGGAAAGAATGACGGAAGATCGCAAGAGCTGTGGAGAACAAGGCCTTTGATGTATTCCAAGCCTGGACTTGTTTCTAAAGAACTTTAGAATGGACTTTCTAATGAACTTTTATCCAAAGACTGAAACACCTTCCCAGTGACAGAAATATGGGAGGGGTTGCATTTAAGGAAAATGCATGTGTATATTGAGTTTTTAGTAATGAAGAGATTTTCTGTGTGTGGTCTGAGAGAGAAAAAATAAAAATCATAGGGCGGAATGTATTGCGTTTGTTAAAAATATGATTTTTATTATATTAATCAGACATAGGATACATGGGACAATTTTACAATAGTGAGTTGGTCAGATTACCTGTCAGCATTTGGTTTGAGTAGATTTCTCAAACAAATGACAATGGGATTAGATACCATTGTTGTATTTTAGTACATTACCTGTTTGAGATTTCTTTCAGCTCTCAAACTAAAAAGAATTACAGCTTAGATTACAGGTTTCGTTTTGAGTAGACAATAGGTTAGATACCATTGTTGTATCCAATATGCTAATGTCTCTATAGCCACAGTAAACAAGTAAGACATTACCTGTTTGAGATTTCTTTCAGCTCTCAAACTGAAAAGAATTACAGTTTAGATTACAGGTTTCGTTTGAGTAGACAATAGGTAGATAGCATTGTTGTATTCAATGCTATTGTTGAAATACATCTATGTTTTCTGTTTGGTAACAATGGTAAACAGCCTGACACACATAAAAGCAGGCCTAAGCTAGGAGGGACACACACACGATGTTGCTGTAAGATCATGAAGAAGAACAGAACCTGGTCTCCAAGAAGAATTATTGCCAATGGAGATCACGAGTAATCGAAGATAAGTAACCTTTAAATGTATTTGTAGTTATAGATCATAGGCTGTTCTATTTGCTAGGCATTTTGCTTGTTATAGAGATCTGTCAGTCTTGTATTTTAGTCCTAATATTGTAATATTTGTATGTACAGCATCTTGTATAGTAAAAGCACATTTACACACTGCAAAAGTCTCAGCTTCCTTGTTATACCACAGAGTAACCTTGCTAGATAGACGCAAGCAAAACACCTGGTGAGTACCTTTTTTTTTTTTTTTTTTTTTTTTTTTTTTTTACAGGAGTTTTGATGAGGGCTTCCCCCAATTAGACCACTTCTCCCTCCTCAGGATTTGAACCTGGTGCTCTCGGTTCTTCAGGAACCTACTTTTGAGAACACCAGTGAGATTCCTCTCCTGACATGATCTCAGAAGGTGGCCTTTCTAGTGGCTATTACTTCTGTCAGAAGGGTTTCTGAATTGGCGGCCTTGCCTTGCAAGTCCCCATGTTGATCCCCAAAAGGATTTAGCGTTACTATGCCCGCGACCTTAGTTTCTTCCACAGGTGATTTCGGCTTTTCACCTGAATGAGGACATTGTCCTTCCATCCTTGTGTCCTCCGGTCATCGCATCCCAGAGAGTCTGCGCTCCACACTTTGGACGTGGTACGGGCCTTGCGGGTGTACCTGTCTGTTATGGCTCAGTTTCGGAGGTCTGACTCACTGTTTGTGTCGGTGTCGGGTCCACAAAAGGGGCCTGGCGGTCGCGTCGGCCACCATTTCTCGGTGGATCAGGCGGACTGTCATCCAGGCCTATGCCCTTAGGGGCGGGAGCCTCTCTTTCCCGTTTACAGGGCATTCGACCAGGGCTTTTGGTGCCTCTTGGGCTTTCTGACTTCAATCATCTGTATCACAAGTGTGTAAGGCGGCGACCTGGTCGTCCGTTTACGCTTTTTCCAAATTTTTCAAGATTGATGTGAGTGCATCTTCGGATGCTAGCTTCGGTCGCAAAGTTTTGCAGGCGGCTGTTTTGAGGTTGCAACTCCTCCGTTGAGGAGCTCTGCTTGTTTGGGGTGAAAATGTCTTTTGGATGCTGTGCCCACCCCTCGTTTTTTTGACACTGCTTTTGGGACGTCCCAACTGTCAAGAATTAAGGAGCCGTGTCCGTCCATGGACGAAAAGAGAAAATAGGATTTTTGTACTCACCGTAAAATCCTTTTCTCTGTCGTCCATGGACGGACACAGAACCCACCCCTCCTTTTTTAGTTTGTACTGCTTTACTACAAACTGAGGCTGCTGACTGTGGGTAGGAGGGTTATGTACGGAGGGACCGCCCCCCGGGCGGGGCTGTTCAACTCTGTTAAAGTTACATGTTTTAAGATAGCTAACATGTTCTGCCTAGTCCTCTCCTATGAAAAGGAACATAACCCAACTGTCAAGAATTAAGGAGCTGTGTCCGTCCATGGACGACAGAGAAAAGGATTTTACGTTGAGTACAAAAATCCCATTTATTATTTATTTTACTTTTTATTTTTCCACTCTCTTTAAAAAAAAATTTTTTTGATCACTTTTATTACTATTACAAGGAATGTAAACATCCCTTGTAATAGGAATAGTGTGTGACAGGTCCATAAGGTCAATAAGACCCCACATCTCTCCTCCCAGGCTGGAAAGGCTGAGATATAAAAAATAAACTCTTTCTGCCTTTCCAGCCGCGTCCTCGGCTTTGTTTACTTCCGTCCCGCCTGGACGTGAGGTCATAGCGTTGCGCCCGGGCCTCTGAGGGTCATAGAGAATGACTGGGGCTAATCTGGTCACCGGAAATCTCTATGCTCAACTTATGGTGGTGACCAATTTGTTCTCCGGCTTGCCGTTCGCAGGGAGAAGCACAGAACGTTCCCTTCCGCCACTTGTAAGAAAGGTCAAGCGGTTGAACTGCCGCTATGATTGTTCTTACGGTGCACAGAATCGCTGGCTGAAAAAGATGATATCTGGATGATGCCTGTAGCTGTAGGCATCGTTCAGATATCCCCATTTAAAGTCCAGGATGTCATATGAGGGCCTATGGGCGGGAAGTGGTTAACATTCTACGAGGAAGTGAGCTGGCATCTGAACAAGAGTAGGCCAGTGGATGTGGTGAATCTGGATTTTGCAAAATCATTTTGATACAGTCGTATAGTGATACTAAGGAAGGAATTATAAGGATTATAAATTTATATCTGAAACAGGAGATACTTAATGGACTCTGAGACTGAATGGTGTAATTGCTGCATTATATGAAAGAGTGACAGAGACCTGAATTGTAAGAATAAGAACTGTAAAAATACAATGCTGAGTTCCTCTCCTTGTCTTTCTCTGCTGTATGAAATAACCTGTAGTGCATATACTAACTGACGTACCATCTGGTTCCCCTATTTGTAACTGAACGGTGAGCTGAACCTAACCTTCTGTGAATGATATGGTGAACTATACGTACTATTGAAGAAAGTCATAGTCTGGGAGTATACCATTGCTGTCGCCAACCTGAAATAAGTGTGTTGATAGTAGTCTATGATATGTGTCTGAAGACAAAGGCTGGTAGTCCATAAAAATTGGTTGGGTACAGATTGGAATACAGAGAGAGGACTGGAGCCAATTGAATTTATATATACATTGCCCCTTGAATATATTCTAAAAAGGAAGCCTGCTTTTTGTTTCCTACTGGAACTAAGGTCCTTTGGTAGGGAGAAGATGGGGGAAAAAAGGGCCCCAAAGTAACCCAGGGGGAGGGTTACTAGTCATAACACAATAAAGTCATACCTGGTCGTGGAGGGGTCAGATCAAGGGGCTGAGAGGGCAAGTAAAGGAACAGTCAGTCCCAGTAACCCTGTCAAAAAATAAAGGGCACCCAGAGACTGACCAGATGAGCAAGGAGACCCCAGGGAAAAGTAAAACCAATAAGGCCCAATCTCCAGATTTAAAAAGTAAGAAAACACCGGAGAGATAACAAACATCCCGGGAAGGCCCACAGGACCCCCCAACAAAGCAAGATATGACAGACATGATAGAAATGATATCACGCCTAGAACAAACAATTAAAGGCAAAATGGGTGCAACAAGAAAAGATATACAGAATGTACTCCAAAGAGTAGAAGGAATAGAAGAACAGTTAGAGGAACATAAAAGTGCAATAAAAGAACTTAGAGTTAGAGCTGATATGGATTGGATAGAGATAAGGAATGCCCAATTTAAACTGGAGGACCAAGAGAACCATAGTAGGAGGAAAAACCTACGGGTTAGAGAACTTCCTGAGGAGGTTAAAGAGACAGAACTGGGAGATGTCCTACGAGAGATATGTAATATGGCCTTAAAGCGTGAGACAACTGCGTCAATGCAATTTGAAAGGGTACATAGAGTACAAAGGTCATACAGTGTCCAGAGAGACTTACCAAGGGATGTCGTAGTGAGATTTCAGGGGTATGGACAAAAATATCAAGTGTCTCAAAGTACAAGGAACTCTATCTCTATGGAATACAAAGAAATTTAATTATCTATCTTCGCAGACTTATCCCCAGAGACCTTGGCACGGAAAAGAGCATTGAAGCCTTTAACAAGCCACTTACAGGCAAATGATATTCCTTATAGGTGGGGGTTCCCAGCATGTCTGTCGGTGAAAAATCAGGGGGTATCAGCATATGTTCGGTTTCCAGAAGATATAAAAGAATTCTGTAATAGACTGAATATACAATGTATACAAGTAGATAATTGGGAAAAGAGACCTCCAGTTTGGAGAAGGTGGAAGGACCAGGACTGAAATAAGGCTTAGTCCATTAGATCTAATGCATTCAGGAAGGAAGGGGAGATGTACATGGATGAAAGAGAATAAAATTAAATATTAAAAGCTGAATTCTCCTGGAGGGGGAAATGTGGAGTATTAATGCCTGCCTGCACTCTGGGCGCCAACCCTATTTTGGGACGGGCCCCCGGGGAGTGGGAGGACAAATGAGGTACCAAGAGGCGAAGCCCGCTGTTAGTTATTTTCTTGTAATCAATTG
Organism: Rana muscosa; assembly: GCA_029206835.1. NCBI lineage: Eukaryota > Metazoa > Chordata > Amphibia > Anura > Ranidae > Rana > Rana muscosa. Next base: position 4,398,424 of record JARGYO010000212.1, read on the forward strand.
AAATCCAGGTGTTTGAAAGTGAAGATTATTTAATCCAAAATGCAGTAATACATTTTCGTGATGCTTACAAAGTGAGAGCAAAGGCAAAAGTGAGTGAGAAGGAGGGGGCCCCCACCTTCTCATCCTTACATTGAAAACGCAATAACACTTCTTATTGGATAATTTGCTAAGGAGGATCCACTGGTACATGGTACAAGTTGGTACCTTTTTATTTTCAAGCAGAGCCTCCTGTACAATCTGCTTTCTATACATATATTACGTATGGGGTTAGTAAGAACAAAAGAATCCAACAAGGTTAGAACATGTGCTCAGGAGCCATCTTAAAAAATCAGTCTAATAGACGCACAATACTAAACTTTTCTAACATGCCCTCCTCTTGTGGGTCTATTTTATCTCAACACTTTTCGATGATAGTCCCTGTGTTATACACTTTCGGACTGTATGTCATTAAGTTGAGCTTCAATGTCCACATAGGTCTCCTCAGAGGTAGGAAGTGCTTGATACATCGTTCTTGAGATTGCAGTTTCAATCAGTTTTTGTGAAAGTCCTTGAATACAGGGAATGCAGCAGCATCCGCAAGTGACCAGAACAGCCAATGCCACAGCAATTGAGATCAAACATGATGTGATAAGTTCAGTCCATTTACCAAACAATCCTTCAAGCCAGTTTGTAAATGGATCGTTAATACCTGAGTTTTCCGCTAATTCATTCGATAGAGCAGTCAATCCTTCCAGGGCTCTGGTCACGGTCCCCCCAGGAGCTGTATTATTAGGGATAAAGGTACAACACATGCTACCAAACATTTTGCATACCCCTCCTCTTTCAGCTAAGACCATATCTAAGGCCATTCGGTTCTGCCATGCCATTAGAGAAGTGGGGCCCAGCTGTTCTGCTAGACCTTTTACAGCATCCCTGGTATAGTTTACAAATCGTTGTTGGTTGTAGTGTATATATAGTTAATCCAGTCAACATTTTTATTTATAGTCACCCACCAGAGAAGAGACTCAAACCCAGCTGTTACCTGATTCCTGGCCTTAAACTCATTTGGCACCCCTCAAGGGACTCCAATCTCATCTATGTAGATCTGGGAGTCAAACGACCCTTTGGGAGAGTTGTCTCTTCGATACCGTTGGTGACTCTTAGTCCACGGGTGTTCTGACAGGATTCTCAGGGGCATAACCAGCTGGACCATCGCGCAATCCCCTTGGGCATTGGCGGGAATCCTAGCTCGCAGTTTCTTGTCCCCACACATCCACCAGACATCAGCTCTCTGAGTGTCATGTTCAACCCAGTCACCATTTTTCTTGCTAATCCTCTCCGCACAGCAGTCATCTGGTAGTGACCCAAGATCCACCGCGCTACTGTTCCCTGGGAGTGCAAAACAAGTAAAATTGCCTGGATACGTAGCAACCGCAGGAGGTATCTGAGGTCTCTGCACTGGGGAAACAACAAACTCAATGTGTGACAGGTAGAATTTGTTTCTGGTTTATAGCTCTTATTATACAACCGCAGCATACATTTTAAACCTTCTGGATCTGTATTGTAATCTAGAGGAAAAGGGACCATTGCTAGATGTGGTCTAGCTCCAGCACAAACTAAACAGTTTTCCTTTTTTAGAGTTTTAACCGTGTACCTCAACCACTAATTTTTTTCTTGGTAACCCGTCTCCAAAGCTATGACATCTTCTACTGTTAGGTTAGTAAATCTTATAGTGTTACTCAGAACTTCTATTTTAGTATGACCTTCTTTCCCTTCTGTGTCTACCTTTTCTTGTTTGGTTTTATTGGGTGGTAATACCTCGAGGAAAAATTTACCTAAAGGATCTGTTCCCGACACCCATGCTCCCATAGAATATAACCGTTGATCAGTTTTTTTAGGCTCTTTTAATGTTATCATCAATTGGTTGCAATCTCTGCCATGTGTACAGTGGGAATTGGCTGCCTTTGTTATGGTGAGTCTTTCTTTTAAACCATTTATGCCTGGAATGTTGTACCCCCAATCTTGGTGTGCTGTGGTCCACAGGGCCTGGTTCCATACTGAACAGTCAGTTCCACTTGGAAGGTAACAAACATATTTATCTGCCCATTGGAGCCTTCTTGCTTCGGTTATGTCCCTGCAGTTCACCATTTGGCAAAAATCAACTAAAATGGTACTAGTTACCCCTTCTATGAAGGTTAAGTTCAAGGCCTTTCCCGTACTTGCCCATTCTAGAGGTTCCTTCTTTTTCCAGTTTCTACCTCCCCTTATGGACGTCTCACCTAGAGTCACCAGTAGACCCATGATTATTACTGTCCCTTTCATCCTGACCAGCTACAGAGCCCCAGGGGGTAAGGTAAGGGAGTCTTCATCGGTTTGAGATAAGCCCCACCTTGTGCAGGACCTCTCTTTGTAGCCAGACTTACCAGAGCTCTGTCGCCAACTGACCCTGCTCTGCCTGTAAAACCTTTTTGCAATGGGACTGGTGAGTCCAGGTAGACCTCTCTGCAATCCTTATTGCCGTGGGAGTAGTGAGAAGAACCTGATATGGCCCCTCCCGCTTAGGCGAGTTCCAATGTTTCCTTTTTATTACTTTTATCAGGACCCAGTCTCCGATATGGATTTTCTCTTCTCCTTGGATTGGACCTTCTGGAATAGAACAGACCTCATTAATTTGTTTCTGTTTCAACAAGTTAGACATATATTCTGCTAAAGTATGTTCAGATTCTTCAACTGATGTTTCATTTAGTAGTAAAGGTATTCTATATGGCCTTCCATGTATCATTTCAAATGGGCTCAAACCTTCCTGTGTGGGTGTAATATGCATGCTAGTCACAGCTAAAGGTAGGCAGTATATCCAATGTTTACCTGTTTCTTCCATAGCTTTTCTCAGTTTATTTTTTAGGATTCCATTGTGTCTCTCCACCAATCCAGCTGATTGGGGGTGGTAGGCACAATGGTTTTTCACTTGGATGCCCATCACTTCTGTCAACTGTTGTATAGTTTTATTTACAAAATGGGATCCATTATCACTGTAGATCGTTTCAGGGATTCCAAACCTGGGAATTATATCTCTTAGTAATGCTTTGGCCACAGTCTGTGCGTCCGCACTTCCTGTCGGGAATACCTCCACCCATTTGGTCAAGGCGTCTATGATAACCAAACAATATTTCTTCCTTTCACATTTGTCCAATTCAATAAAATCCATACAAATGTGCTGGAATGGATATTGCGGTGTTGGGAACTTCCCTTTCCGTGGTCTTATGCCTCCCTGAGCATTGTATATTGCACATATAAGGCATTGAGAACAAAAAGTTTTCGAGTAGTTGGTGAAACCATAGGCTGTACATACTTTATTCAACATCTCAGTCATCCCCCTGTTTGACACATGAGTTACTCCATGTGTCAACACTGCTGCATACCTAAATAGGGATTTTGGCAATACCGGTTTTCCTTCAGGTGATGTATAAATGTTATCTATTACTGTGCAACCTTTTGTTTTCCAATATTGTTTCTCCCCGGGAGGGACATTCTGCTGCATATCAGTAAGGACTGTATGACCTATCTCTATGATGTCCAGTTCTGTCATTATTTTATGTGTTTCTTGTGCCGCTATTTTAGCCGCTTCATCTGCCCTTTTATTTCCCTTCGAGATGGGGTCTGTATGTTTTGTGTGTGCTTGACATTTGCATATTGCAAGCTCTTTTGGTAACTGGATTGCATCCAAGAGTTCTAAAATGAAGTCTGTGTGTGAAATTGGCTTACCACTAGAGATCACCATCCCCCTGTTTTTCCATTGTTGTGCAAAGACATGTACTGTAGAAAATGCATATTGACTATCGGTGTATATGGTCACAGATTTTCCTTTTGATAGTATGCATGCTCTTGTCAGTGCTACAAGTTCTGCTACTTGTGCTGAATAATGTTTCGGTAATGGCCTAGCTTCTAAGATTTCATCCTGTGTCACAACTGCGTATCCAGTTGCATTTGTGCCATCTGTTTTTTTTTTACTGGAGCCATCGACAAAAAGCGTCATGTCAGGGTTAGATAATGGTACATCTTTCAAATCACTACGTGGCAGTACCTTTTCAGCGATGGCAGCAGTACAATCATGTTTATGACCATCAGTAGGAAGTGGTAGTAGTGTGGATGGGTTTAATGTAGTACACCTCTGTATTGTTAAGTGAGGTTGTGTCAAGAGTATTGTCATACAGGAAAGATGTCGTGCTGGGCTCAAATGTGATTTCTTTTGTTGTAAAAGTATAACAGATACTGCATGTGGTACCTTGAGTGTCAGTGGGTGATATAGCACTATAGATGCTGAGGCCTTAACTGCTTCGGCTGCAGCTACCACAGCCTGTACACAGGGTGGAAGTGCCCTAGTTACACTGTCAAGTTTTGTAGAATAGTAAGCGATCGGCCTCTGGCGCTCGCCATGTGACTGTGTGAGTACCGATGTCATGTGACCCTCCCTTGAGTCCACTGTTTGCTCGAAAGGTTTGTTATAGTTAGGTAAGGCCAACACTGATGAACTAGAAAGGACTTGTTTTAGGTCAGTGAAAGCTGTCTCTGTTTCCTCACTCCATTTTATAACATCCTGGGGGGCCATAGGGTTCCCATGTATTGCCTGAACCAAAGGGGACGTTAGTATGGAATACCCGGGAATCCAGGCTCTACAAAAATTTGCCATACCCAGGAAAGACATCATATGTTTCTTTGTGTTTGGTCTCGGTACCTGGAGGAGGGCTCGGATCTTCTCCTCATCCAGGTGCCGACCTTCTTTCGAGATAATATACCCCAAGTATTTAACCTGCTGCTGCCACAACTGGAGTTTTGTTATATTTCCTCCATGACCAAGGGCATAAGGTAAATAGAACAAAGCCATTGTGTCAGTCCTACAAACCTCTTCTGAGGGAGATGCCACCAGGATGTCGTCTACGTAGAGGAGGAGCTGGCTTCCCCCTGGGGGTACAAATTGAGCCAAGTTTGAGGACATTGCCTGTGAAAAAATGGTGGGGGACTCGCAATAGCCCTGGGGCAACCTGCTGAAGGTATATCTTTTTCCCCGGTAGGTGAAGGCAAACCAAAATTGATGGTCGGGGTGCACTGGAATGCTAAAAAAGGCATTACTGATATCAATCACAGAAAATAATTCATTCCCTGGATCTAAATCATTCAGTAATGTGTGTGGATCGGGTACTACAGGAGCTCTTGGTATAACTGCCTGGTTGACAGCTTGTAAATCCTGTACCATTCTCCAGCCTGTGGAAGGCGGAGCTTTCCTAACAGGAAAAAGAGGGGTATTGCAAGGGCTGTCAGGACACGGAATGATTACCCCTGTTTTTAAAAGTTCATCTACTAACTGGGGCTATGCCCTCCTCTGCTTCCTTCTTGAGGGGGTATTGTCTTTGGTGGGGCCTGTGATGTGATTTTGGAATAATGGTTACTGGTTGGACTCCTTTCATGAGTCCCACATCTGCTGGACCCTTAGACCACAGTGTCTCTGGGAGCCCATCTAACAGATGTCCCCCTTGTGTCAAGTATCATTCAGTTCCTGCAGCCCACATGTGTGCTGAGGGTGTTGTAATAATTTCGTGTCCCAAGGGTTTGTGACAGAAGTATCCTGTCGACTGACTTTTGTATAGGTCAGGTAGGCCCACAGGAGCCCAATCTCTTAGGTCCTGACATTCCCTCACAAACCCTCCCACATCTCTCCAATCTTTGTTTTTGGGTTTAGTCAAGGGTAGATGTGGGGTAATTTCCCTAAATAGAACTCGTTCCTCAGGGGGTATACAACATGCCGATGCACAAAATCCCTCAACGCTCCAGTAAACATTGGTTAATTGCAGGGTAACTTCCTTCTTTGAGAAAAATCTGGAAGCGTAATACCTATCAGGCCCTGGTGTTTTCTTAAAGTACATTGTGCAGTGAGCCCTATTTGGTGCTTGTAGATCCACTGTCCTACCTTCCATTATGGTTTCAGCATAATTAATCATTTTGTCGACAGTATCAACTGTCTCGTTGTCTTTCATATACACATCTAAGGAGTAATAATAATGTGTTTCTTCTATTGGGTTTATGGGTCCTTGTCCTACCTGGACTACAAACCCATTATTTTGTGCGCTGACTGACATGCGCATGGCTGACATTAGGTCTCTACCCAAGAGATTTACAGGGCAGACAGTAGACAAGATCACTCTGGTTGTGGTCTTGACCCCTGTCTCTGGCTCCTCGATGGTGACATACTCAGACAACGATTCCCTCACCAATTTTCCACTTACACCTTGTACCAAAATAGATTTTGTAGATTGATCAACATGAGGCACATCTGCAGGGTGAATTAGTGTCTGAGAGGCCCCAGAATCCACGAGCAGTTGTACACATTTTCTTTCCACCATTAACTCCACCTGTGGTAAGTTTTCAACGTACCCTATCTTTTCCAGGTGACTCACACATACCATGTCTAGTCAATCTGATTTGTGTGGGCCAGGCCCATCGGGGCAGTCCCTGGCCAAGTGACCCTGTTTCCCACAATCCCAACACTCCCTTTTTTCTACCCAGTCTTTATTCCTCCATTATCCTCTAACCCTTCCTCTTCCTCTTGACCTGTTCCTTCCTCTAAAGCTACCCCTACCTCTCCCTTTTTGAGACTCCTCTGGTTCCACTTCGGCGGTGTACTCTCCTACATCCTCCTCATCACCTTGCACAAAAACCTTTACTTTCACATTCTTTTTTGCCCTCGTTTTCAAATACTTCTCAGAATGCTTAGCATATTGTAAAACATCCAAAACCGATGCAGTTCGGTAAGTAACCATGTTTTAACAATGTAATCCTTATGATCCTGTTTCAATCCATTAACAAAAGCTATTTTTAGCTGTTGCTGATATGCACTATTCGCATCCTCAGCCTCGGGGAGCCCAGAGAACACTTTAAAAACCTCTCGTAATTTATTCAGGTAGTCACTGACACTCTCCTTGTCTTCCTGTACTGTCATATTTATTTTCTGCCAATTAGTCTGTTGTAACCATCTAAGTTGGCATCTATTCAGTAAGGCAGTCAACCTGTTTCTTAAGTCTGGGTTATATGGAGGTAATGGATCCCTTCTCCCCTGTCTGTCTGCTTGGCCACAAGGGTCCCAATCCCCCTTTACCGAAGCCCAATCTGATCCTAGTACCCTCCTCAGGGCTCTCTCTACCTCCACCCCGTTCAACTTGTAACTGTTCCGTAATCCCTCTGTGTTCAGTAAACTCGGCTGGACCTGATTTTGGATGTTTTATGTGTTCTGTAGCTTTTTGTATATCATTCTCAGTCCATGGTCTGAAAACAGTCATTGTCAGATGATGCTGTCCTCCCACCTCATCCGCCTGTCCTCCCCTGGGGTTCGGGACTTCTATCAAGGGGTATTCTTCACCATCTACACCATACCTCATAGGAGGTTTACTTAATCTCTTGGCTTCTGCTGGAGCACCTAATGCATACGTTATAGCGTCAGTTAAGGTTTCAAGGATCGATCTGTTCATCTCCAAAGCCATGCTACCATCTGGAGATATTAAGGAAGTAGGATTGGGGTCTTGGCCATGGGCGGTTCCCCTGACAGGGGTAGATGTCACGGGAGGGGCGGTACTCTGGGCAGTGGCTTGCACCTGAGGGGGGGGTTATTATAACGAGGCGGACTTTGGGTGCAACAAATGAAATCATCCTCTTTGTCCACTAGGGGCATTTGGGCTTGGCATTTTTCTTTTGTTCTTTTTCCCTGTGCTCTGATCCTAGCGTGTTCAAGCCAGTGCTGCGCCATCTCTAACCCATATCTTTTTTGATCTCTGGGTCCTAACAATTTAAGCTTATCCACTAAATCCTGACACCCTTTTACAGTTAATTTACCATTAAATCCAAATTTTTTTTTCCCATTTAGCACAATACTGAACAGATTTAGAATCTATGCTATGCATGAATTTCTTATCTCCTTCTAATGGCACATTTGGGATGCAACAACAACATAAACAAGCACAAGTCATTCTTCTGCAGAGATTATTCCCCATTGCCAGCGTTTGTCAGGTCTGTTATTAACCTATAAAACACTGGGACTGTGGCCCTCGGCCCACGGTAACAATAGGAATACAAAAAGATTAAAAATATTTACACTCCACACAGTATAGGCATTATCAAAAAGAAATTAAAACTTGTCTCTGCAGTACTGTTGTTCAATACAGATACAGCATCAATAGAAAAGTTATACATGAGAAACTGAAGAGAGAAAAAAAAACTCGCACAGAACAGAGCTAGCTTTGCAATCTTTCCAGATCACTCAGCTAAGCAGCGCTGAGAAACGTCAGGCAATCAACCTCTGACGTTTTGGTATACCACAAATCTTTTTTTTTACCTGTCCGGACAGCGGGTAACGTTTATTTTACCATAGGCCACGTACCCAAATGCCTTTGTCTTCGAGCACTAGATTATCGAGATTTTATACGATCAATACAAGTGTCGGTTCCACAATTCACACAAACAAAACACACAGGACAAACCAAAAAAGAAGAGAAGTGACTTAGAAAAGAAGAAGAAGAAGAAGCAAGTTAAATTATCTTACCCTTTCAAACACCCAAAGACTAATGCCCCATACACACGATCATTTTTAATGTCATTTTTAAAACTGACGTTTTTCTCGTCATTTTTTTTCTTGTTTCCTCTCAAGCCTGTCTTGCGTACACACCATCATTTTAAAAAATGTTCAAGAAAAGCGCAGTGACGTACACCACGTACGACGGCACTATAAAGGGGAAGTTCCGTTCGAATGGCGCCACCCTTCATGTTAGTAAAGTTTGTTGAGAGACGATTCGCTCTTTTCAGTCTAGTGCTTTTCAGTCCGTTACAGCATGACGAATGTGCTATCTCCATTACGAACGCTAGTTTTACCAGAACGAGCGCTCCCGTCTCATACTTGATTCTGAGCATGCGCATTTTTTTTCACGTCGTTAAAGCATACACACTATCGTTTTTCACGTCATTAAAAAAAACGACATGAAAAACGACGTGAAAAAAGAGAGCATGTTCGAAATTTTTAATGCCCGTTTTTCACGTCGTTAAAAATGCTCTGGAGCATACACACGATCATTTTTAATGGCCATTTTTTTTAATGGCATTTTTAACGGCATGAAAAATGATCGTGTGTATGGGGCATAAGTGTATTCAGGTTCAGAACCAGATGGTGGATTTGGGTCAAATCCGGTGCCAAGCAGTCCCTGTTTAACACTAACGTGAGTGGGGGTTCTCAGTGAGCTTTTCAGGTCCAATACTCACTGGGTTCTGTCGGTTCCGGTCTCGACCCAATGGCTCCATCCATTGATTCCCGCTCGAAGGAACAAATGTTAGTTATTTTCTTGTAATCAATCGAAATCCAGGTGTTTAAAAGTGAAGATTATTTAATCCAAAATGCAGTAATACATTTTCGTGATGCTTACAAAGTGAGAGCAAAGGCAAAAGTGAGTGAGAAGGAGGGGGCCCCCACCTTCTCATCCTTACATTGAAAACGCAATAACACTTCTTATTGGCTAATTTGCTAAGGAGGATCCACTGGTACATGGTACAAGTTGGTACCTTTATTTTCAAGCAGAGCCTCCTGTACAATCTGCTTTCTATACATATATTACGTATGGGGTTAGTAAGAACAAAAGAATCCAACAAGGTTAGAACATGTGCTCAGGAGCCATCTTAAAAAATCAGTCTAATAGACGCACAATACTAAACTTTTCTAACACCCGCCCAGCAGTTTGTCAGAGCAAGCTCGGGCCAAGGAACCTATAACATTGGTGTACAATGTGATTGGGGGGGGGGTGGAGAGGGGGTATTTGTGGTCTCAGTTTAGCCCATTTTTGATGACGAAGATTGTTAATGAAGGTACGGTACGGATAGTAAGTACGGCTCAATATCCCATGAAGTTAAGTTCCTTAAAATTATGGCTCGATGAAATTTTCTTGAGGGAATCGGAGTATACGATGTCCTTCCTCTCCTGCATATGTCTGATTTATTGCTCTATGTATAGTACAAAGGAATTAAAATATAGAATATGTCAGCTTTGAAAATAGTCACGTATAACGTGCAAGGATTAAATAGTCCAAATAAGCGATATCAGATTCTGCAGGAGATGAGGGGAATGTCTGCGACTATTGTGTTCCTCCAAGAAACTCTTTTAAGGTGACAACTAGGGATGAGCCGAACACCCCCCCCCCCGGTTCGGTTCGCACCAGAACCTGCGAACGGACGGAAAGTTCGCGCAAACTTTAGAACCCTATTAAATACAATGGACGCGAACGTTTGAAATCTAAAGTGCTAATTATAACGGCTAATATGCATGTTATTGTCCTAAAAAGGGTTTGGGGACCCGGGTTCTGCCCCAGGGGACATGTATCAATGCAAAAAATGTGTTGAAAAACTGACGTTTTTTCGGGAGTAGACATTTTAATGATGCATAAAGTGAAAAAAAAAAGTGAAATATTCCTTTAAATTTCGTACCTGGGGGGTGTCTAAAGTATGCCTGTGAAGTGGCATGTGTTTCCCGTGTTTAGAACTGTCCCTGCACAAAATGACATTTGTAAAGGAAAAAAGCCATTTAAAACTGCTTGCGGCCTTAATGTCATGTCTGGTCCCGGTAATATGGATGAAAATCTTTGAGAAAAATGGCATGGCTACCCCATCACCCCCCCCCCCCCCACCACAGCCCATTACCAGCCCCTTTGGGTCTTGTATGGATATTAAGGGGAACCCCGCACCCAAAATAAAAAAAAGCCCTATATACTCTGAACAGCAGTATACAGGCGGTGCAAACAAGACAGGGACTGTGGGTTTGTTCTTAACCACTTCAATACAGGGCTTTTTGTACCTATTCAATACCGGGCCTATTTTGGCACTTCTCTCCTACATGTACAAATCATCATTCTTTTGCTAGAAAATTACTCAGAACCCCCAAACATTATATATGTTTTTTTAGCAGACACCCTAGGGAATAAAATGACGGTCATTGCAACATTTTTTCTTGCACAATATTTGCGCAATAATTTTTCAAACGCCTTTTAAAAAAAAAAAAAAAATGGTTTCATGAATTAAAAAATAACAAAACAGTAAAGTTAGCCCAATTTTTTGGGAACATATGAAAGATAATGTTACGCCAAGTAAATAGATACCTAACATGTCACGCTTTAAAATTGCGCACACTCATGGAATGGCGCCAAACTTCGGTACTTAAAAATCTCCATAGGCGACGCTTTAATTTTTTTTACAGGTTACCAGGTTAGAATTACAGAGGAGGTCTAGTGCTAGAATTGTTGCACGCGCTCTAACGCACGCGGCGATACCTCACATGCGTGGTTTGAACGGCGTTTACATATGTGGGCGACTTACGTGTGCATTCGCTTCTGATTGCGAGCTACCGGGGACAGGGGCGTTTACATTTTTTTAAAATTATTATTTATTTATTTATTTTTTTACAATGATTTTACTTTTTTTTTTTTGATCACTTTTATTCCTATTACAAGGAATGTAAACATCCCTTGTAATAGGAATGTGTGTGACAGGTTCTCTTTATTGAGAGATGCGGGGTCAATAAGACCCCACATCTCTCCTCCAGGCTGGAAAGCATGAGATCAGTGAAAATTTTTTCACTGATTTCATACTTACAGCCGCAATGGCGGCTTTGTTTACATTTGAGGACCCGGGCGTGACGTCATCACATCGCGCCCGGGCCTCCGACGATCATAGAGATGACTGGTGACCATCTGGTCACCAGTCATCTCTATGCTCATCACGTGACTCCACCAACGATGCCGGAAGATTCGCTCCGGGTCCCCGATCGCACGGGGGAGCCCGGAGAAGCACCGGATGGCGGCGGGAGGGGGGTGTCCCCTCCCGCCGCCTATAAGAACGATCAAGCGGTGGAACCGCCGCTATGATCATTCTTATGGTGCACAGAATCGCCGGCACTTTAAAAGGATATCTGAATGATGCCTCTAGCTGCAGGCATCATTCAGATATCCCCCTACAAAGCCGAGGACGTCATATGACGTCCACCCAGGATGGGAGATCCCATCTGTGGACGTCATTTGTCTATGGCTGGGTAGGGAAGTGGTTAAGTACAATCTGTTTATAATTTTGAACAGATACATTGTTTAAGTGTAGCTCCAGCCAAAAAATCTATTTTTAAGCTTTTTGGAAAACATGGGGATGGGTTATCACCCCTGTAACATTTGTTTTGCTGTCTGTGCACCTGTTCAGAACATTTCACCTCACTTTCTGTCCCAATGACAAATGTTTTTGGAAAAGTGGGGTTTTTATTGAAACAAGGATTGGTGATAAAGCATCAGTAGAGAGGAGACACCTTTTTCCCATATTAACTCTTACAGGAGAGAATTTCCCTTCCTAGGGGGTAGATTTCCTCTCACTTCCTGTTGTCTCCTTCCGTTTGCAAGTAGGAGTCGTTTGTAAGTTTGATGTTTGAAAGTAGGGGCCTGCTGTATATACTCTGCTGAAATTTGCCCCTTAGATGTTGGTGTTGCCACAACACTGTGAGCCCTCACAGTTACTCTTGGTGGGCGCTGGAACGCCCTGCTGTGAACTATATCAGGAATTGTAATTACATGCCATTGTTGAACAGTGGTAGGAAAAATTGGGCCTTTGGTGGTGGTGCTGGAGCTACAACACTGTAAGCCCTCACAGTTACTCTTGGTGGGTGCATGAATGGGCCCTGCTGTGAATTATTAGATCAAGAATTGTAATTGCATGCCCCTGTTGAACAGGGGCAGAAAAATTGGGCCTTTGGTGGTGGTGGTGTTGCCACAACACTGTAAGCCCTCACAGTTACTCTTGGTGGGCGCAGGAATGGGCCCTGCTGTGAATTATTAGATCAATAATTGTAATTACATGCCCCTGTAGAACAGGGGCTGAAAAATTGGGCCTTAGCCACTGGTGCCACAACACTGCAACCCCTCACAGATACTGTACATGGAGCACAGCAATGAGCCCTGTTGCAAAGTTTTAGATCAAAAATTGTAATTACACGCCCCTGTTAAACAGGGGCTGAAAAATTGGGCCTTAGGCACTGGTGGCGGCACCCAGAAACAAAAATGTTCTTCCAAGCTATCATCATGAATCGGATCATTGAGGAGGAGGAGGATAGTCAGTCAACATAACAGGACAGTCACTCAGCATCAGCATCAGTCTTGAAGGGATGTGACATTTGAAAATAAATTATTCTGTTATATCAGCTTCAGGTGCTTGGTAGCTGGTGGTGATCCAAGCCTGGTTCATCTTTATGAAGGTAAGTCGATCAACCGAGTCAGACAGGCGCACCCTGTGATCCGTGACAAAGCCTCCAGCAGCACTGAATGTGCGTTCCGAAAGAACGCTGGATGCAGGACAGGCCAGTAGCTCAATTGCATACTGTGCAAGCTCTGGCCAGTGATCCATCCTCAAGACCCAGTAAGCCAGAGGATTTTCGGTGGGAAAGGTGTCCAAGTCTGACCTTGCCTCTAGGTATTCCTGCACCATGTATATCAGACGCTGGCGATGGTTGCTGGAAGCGATCATACCTTGGGGCTGCGGACTAAAAAATTGTCTGAACGCATCGGTCAGACGCCCACCTTCCCCACCGCTCCTTCTATGACTGACCGAAGCCTCAGCAACTCGTTGTCCAGGAGTTTATAACCTCCCAGTCTCTGGGAACGCATTGCACAGACCTTTCTGCAAGGCCTTCCGGAGTTGTCTCATCCTCTGCGACGGTAAGATAAGGTCCGCAACCTTACCCTTGTACCGTGGATCAAGGAGAGTGGCCAGCCAGTAATGGTCCCTCTCCTTGATCCGAAGAATACGAGTATCCTTCCGCAGACTTTGCAGGATCAGGGAGGCCATACAGCGTAGGTTAGCTGAGGCATTCGGTCCGGAGTCCTCTGGGTCTCTAAGGACACCATGATCCGCAGCCACCTCCTCCCAGCCACGTACAAGTCCACGGGTTTGTTGGGACTGTAAATCATCCCTAAAAGACTGCTGCTGTTGATGCTGAGTGCCAGGCTCCACCTCCATGCTGACACAATCCTCGTCCTCTTCCTGTGCAATGGGTGGGACAGAAGGAACACTGTCTGGGTAAAGGGGGCCTTGAGAGGCAAGGAAGTCCTCCTCTTCCTGCCTCTGTTCTGCCTCAAGTGTCCTGTCCATTATTCCACGCAGCGTATGCTCCAACAGGTGGACAAGAGGTACAGTGTCACTGATGCATGCACTGTCACTGCTCACCATCCTCGTGGCCTCCTCAAATGGTGCCAGGACAGTGCATGCATCCCTGATCATGCCCCACTGGCGTGGTGAAAAAAACCCGAGCTCCCCTGACCCTGTCCTGGTGCCGTAGTCGCACAGGTACTCATTGATGGCCCTCTGCTGCGTGTGCAGCTGCTGCAGCATGGTCAACGTTGAGTTCCACCTGGTGGGCATGTCACATGTAAGGCGGTTCTTGGGCAGGTTCAACTCCTTTTGCAGCTCAGCCAGCCGAGCACTGGCATTATATGATCTGCGGAAATGCACACAGACTTTCCTGGCCTGCCTCAGGACATCCTGTAAGCCCGGGTACCTGCCCAAGAACCGCTGCACCACCAGGTTAAGGATGTGAGCCACACAGGGCACATGGGTCAGTTGTCCCTGTCGGAGGGCGGAGAGGAGGTTGGTGCCATTGTCGCAAACCACCATTCCTGCCTTAAGCTGGCGTGGCGTCAACCACCTCTCAGCCTGCCCCTGCAGAGCTGACAGAATCTCTGCCCCAGTGTGGCTCCTGTCCCCCAAACACACCAGCGCAAGCACGGCATGGCATCTTTTTTTTTTTTTTTTTTTTTATATCGTATTTTTCTTTCCGGTTATTCATTATACAAAGGGTGGATATTCCTTATAACATATTACATATATTGCTTTTTCCTTTTGACGCTTCACATCCGTCAAATATTACATGCATTTTTTACATATTCCATTATCTAACATCATGCCAAACAATAACACCCTGTATATACTACTATACTTGGGTTTCCTCTATTCTGTATTCATCAGGGCCCATCCTTTAATTTAAGAATGGTTCGTATTCTGAGTCCCTTCCATCTTACCCACCCTAGTCCTTTAAACAACCGTTTTTTCTTTCCTTTTCCTTTCCCTTAAATCACCTAAATAAAAAAGAAGAAACTAAACAACAAGAAAAAATAAATCCCTCCTTTCTCCCACCTCTCCTTCCCCGCCCCCCCCCTCCACAATCTCCACGTTTAATTTTAAGGAAATATTGACGAAATTACAAAGTAGTCTATTTTGTCTCCTATTCTACCTCTTAAGAATCATAATACAAAAAGGGCCTTTCCTTCTTCTGATGATTTAAATACATTCCACTCAGCCCACGTCTGGGAATACCTCTCGTATTTATTTTGACCTAATAATACCAACTCTTCCATTTTGTTCATCTCTTCGACTCTTTTAAGCCACTCCGGTACTGTCGGGGGGTTTGTATCCCTCCATCGTCGTGCTATGCACGACCTGGCGGCATTAAAAAGATGCTGGAGAATCAGTTTATTGTACAATTTCCCTGGTATGCTAGAAACATGTAATAAAAATAGCGCTGGGTCTGTCGGGAGATTATAATCTGTGAATTTCTGAGATATTCGATGCACCTCCTTCCATAAGTATTACAATTTCGGGCATGCCCAAAAAATATGAAGTAACGTCCCTCTATCTAATTTGCATCTCCAGCATCTATCTGATATCGATGGTGAATACTTATGGAGCACTGAGGGTGTACAATACCATCTCGTCAGTATTTTAAAATTTGTTTCCTGTACCCGTGTACTTATTGATGATTTTAAGGTATTATTTATAATCTGTCTTTGTTGTGAGGGGGAAAAGGATCTTCCCAGTTCTATTTCCCATTTCCTTAAAAACGGGGGTACATATTCATCTGGGGGAGCAATCAATAAGGCGTACATTTGTGAGAGTGTATGAGAGGAAGGTCCCACCTCTTCACACATTTTTTCCAGTGTGGTACGTGGTCGCTGAAACCTACTCAGTGGGGGTAAAGTATTGAAAAAATGTCTCAACTGAATTCCACTCCAGAAATTTAAACAATATTGGTCATTTGGTGCTGTCAAAACCTCCATTGAGGGCCATGTCACTGATTGTGAAAAATGTGAGACTTGGTAGCATTGTAAATCTAGTAGTCTTCTAAAGTTACCCTGGTCTATTCCTGGAGGGAAACGTGGGTTCCCTAATATAGGGTACAGGGGGGAGTATAGTGGTGACAGTGAGGTTGTTCTACAGATCTTAGAGCATATCTGTAGCGTAGTCCCTATAATTGGATGTTTCTTAATAGTGGAATCAATGTCTGAAAAACACCACACCGCTCGTCGCAATAGGGCCCTGCTTTGTGATTGTTCAAATTTTAGCCATAATTTAAGCTCTGTGTGCCTACACCAATCTATTAATCTCCCCATATGGGCTGCCTGATAGTATTTCCTTATGTCAGGTACTGCCAACCCCCCATATTGTTTGGGCATTGTCAAAAGTCGTTGTCTTATTCTAGGTCTCTTATTTGCCCAAATAAATTTTGTAATTATTGCATTTACTTGCTTAAAAAATTCTGGGGGTATATGAATCGGTAACGTTTGAAAAAGATAGGAAAATTTAGGTAAAATTGACATTTTAATTATGTTACATCTCCCCATCCATGAGAAGGGACCTTGTTGCCATTTAGATAGTAATAGCTTAACTCTATTAATTAGGGGTGGGAAGTTCCTCTCATACACTTGTTTTAAATTAGGGGGGATATACGTACCCAGGTACTTAAGTGCTATATTAGTCCATCTAAAATTGAAATTTGTTTTTAGGTTGTTTACCTGTGATGTCGACATTGATACTCCCATTGCCTCTGATTTGGTCATATTTATTTTAAGATGGGATAGTTCCCTGTACTGATCCAGTTCTTTTATGAGGTTTGGTAATGATATCGCCGGGTTGGTCATGGAAAATAGAAGATCATCCGCATATGCGGATATCTTATAGTTTCCGTCTCCTGTTCGTATCCCTGTTATATCTGGGTTCTTTCTTATTTTACACAAAAACGGTTCCAGTGAAATAGCGAATAAGAAGGGTGATAGGGGGCACCCTTGCCGGGTTCCATTAGAGATCGAGAGCGTTTCCGATAGCATCCCGTTTATTTTAATTTGTGCCCTAGGTCTCGAATAGATACATGAGATCCACCCCATCATCTTCCCTCCCATTCCTACATATCTTAGGACCGACATCATAAAAGACCAATTAACCCGGTCGAACGCTTTTTCCGCATCTGTACCGAGGAATACCGCAGGTGTTTTAGTGGAATCCGCCAAGTGGACAAGGTTCAACACTTTAATAGTGTTGTCTCGTGCTTCACGAGTTGGAATAAAACCCACTTGGTCGGGGATGTACCAGGGTGGTCAGATGTGGTTGAATACGTGTAGATAGAATTTTAGTAAATATTTTAAGATCCACATTTAATAAAGATATAGGACGGTAACTACCACAGACTGATAAGTCCTTATCTTCCTTTGGAATGAGCGTAATATATGCTTTTAATGCTTCAGGAGAAAATCCTGTTTTACGTCCTAGTGCATTAAACGTTTGTATCATATATTTACCTAATTGTGAGGGAAACGTTTGATAATATTTGTATGTAAAACCATCCGGGCCCGGTGATTTCTCTGGTTTAAGTGCCCTAATTGCTTCCTGTAGTTCCTCGATAGAAATATCCATTCCCAGTTCCTCTTTTATTTGCTCTGATAACTGGGGGATCCCTGAGGAGGCTATGTATTCCTCAATCCTATTTTGTGATTGTATTTGTGAGCTATTTGGTAAGTTGTAGAGGGATTTATAAAATTCACAAAAAGCCTCCGCAATCTGATTAGTTTTATGTACTTTTCTACCCCTGTATCCACTATATGTGGAATGTAGGTTTGTACTCGTTGGTCCTGTAGGGCTCTTGCTAATTGTTGGCCGCATTTATTGCCACTTTCATAGTAATATTTTCGACATGATTGCAATGCTGCCTTTGCTCTGTACTGAAGGATCGTCGTTACCTGTCTACGTAAATTAAGTAATTCTGCCTCCCCTCCAGATCTGGTGTTCTGTTTATGTTGTATTTCTAAATTATGTATTTCTGTCAATAATTTCTTTAGTTCGGCTTCCCTCTCCTTTTTAATTCTGGACCCATGTTTAATAAGTACCCCCCTTATCACTGATTTGTGTGCTTCCCATATAGTCCCTATGTCCATCTCAGGAGTATTATTCTCTCGAAAATAATATTGTATTTCTTTGATTAAATCCTCTACTACCATCTTATCTTCCAACAAGCTCTCGTTGAGTCTCCACTGTCTAGTGTTTGGTTGTACATTCTCATTCATATTCAGAGTCAGTATCACAGGTGCGTGGTCTGATTATGTAATATTCCCTATGTCTACTGTTCTAACTAGGGTTGTCCCGATACCGATACTAGTATCGGTATCGGGACCGATACCAAGCATTTGCGCGAGTACTTGTACTCGCGCAAATGCTCCCGATGCTTCACCCGATACTTTTTTTTTGTGGCCGGAGAGGGCGGGAGGAGTCAGTGGCTGGGGAGGGCGGGGGAGTGTGGGCGGAGTCTGGCTGGAGAGGGCGGACAGAGTCTGTCGACAGAGCTAGTGCAGGCGGAGTTTGGCTGGAGAGGGGGCGGGCTGAGTCTCTGAAGGAAAGTGTGGGCGGAGTCTGGCTGGAGAGGGCGGGCACAGTCGATGGATGGAGTCCGCGGGCGGAGAGCGAGTCCCTCACCTGCAGCTGAACTTGGTAAGCTGGCAGGGGTGCAGGGCGCAGCCGCATCAGGATCGGTGACCGGTGCTGTCACATTCGGTCGCCGTCAGCGGCTGAACGTCCCCACGCCCATCTTGGTACACCCTGCACTTGGCTGCAGTAAGCAGCAGCAGACATCTTGTTACACCCAGCCCGAGCTATATGGGCTGGGTGTAACAAGATGTCTGCTGCTGCTTACTTCAGCCGAGTGCAGGGTGTACCAAGATGGGCGTTGCAGCAGTTTTTTTTTTTTTAAATCCTGTGTCATTTTTTTTCCCCACAGCATTTCAGTGCCAGCCACCTATCAGTACCCACAAGTGCTACCTATCAGTGCAATCAGTGCCATCTACCAGTGCCACCTATTAGGTGGCACTGGTAGATGGCACTGACTGCACTGATAGGTGTCACTTATGGGCACTGATTGGTGACACTTGTGGGCACTGATAGATGGCACTGATTGCACAGATAGTGCAATCAGTGCCATCTATCAGTGCCCACAAGTGCCATCTATCAATGCTATCAGTGCCCACAAGTGCCACCTATCAGTGCCCACAAGTGCCACCTATCACTGCCCACAAGTGCCACCTATCACTGCCCATAAGTGCCATCTATCAGTGCCCATAAGTGCCCACAAGTGCCACCTTTCAGTGCAATCAGTGCCATCTATCAGTGCAATCAGTGCCCACAAGTGCCATCAGTGCCCACAAGTGCCACCTATCAGTGCCACCTATCAGTGCCCATAAGAGCCATCTATCAGTGCCCATAAGTGCCACCTTTCAGTGCCATCTATCACTGCCCACAAATGCCACCTATCAGTGCCACCTATCACTGCCCACAAGTGCCACCTATCAGTGCCATCAGTGCCCATAAGTGCCACCTATCAGTGCAATCAGTGCCATCTATCATTGCCAGCCACCTATTAGTGCCCATCAGCGCCAGTCACCAGTCAGTGCCCATAAGTGCCACCTGTCAGTGCCACCTATCAGTCCCCATCTTTCAAACTGTCACATGACATTGAAAAAAAAGTATCGGTAATCGGTATCGGCGAGTACTTGGAAAAAAGTATTGGTACTTGTACTCGGTCTCAAAAAAGTGGTATCGGGACAACCCTAGTTCTAACCATAGATAACATGTAGTGAGGGATGATAAACCAATCTATACGTGTATATACTTTGTGTGGGCCCGAGTAGAAGGTATAATCCCTCTCGTCAGGATGGTGTATTCTCCATGCATCAGAAAGTTGATGTTCATATAGAGTACGCATAACTTTCTTCCTAGAGCTTGTAGTAGTTGATGAGTTTCCTGTAGACGTATCTATCCTCGGTTCTAATGTAAAGTTGAAATCTCCCCCCAACACCATCTTCCCCTCTGCAAATTTCATTAGTTTGTTCACCACCGAGCAGATAAATCGATCCTGATTGTCATTTGGGACATAGACAGTGG
This sequence comes from Rana muscosa, assembly GCA_029206835.1. Taxonomy (NCBI): domain Eukaryota; kingdom Metazoa; phylum Chordata; class Amphibia; order Anura; family Ranidae; genus Rana; species Rana muscosa. The sequence continues at coordinate 4,418,704 of JARGYO010000212.1, forward strand.
CCAACGTCACTTTAATAGCCCCCATTATGCCCTTCAAGAATAAAAATCTACCCTCCGGATCCATCTTAACGTCTAGTAGCTTCCAGGGTGTCTGCCTTGATATCAGAATAGATACACCTCTTGATTTGGACATCTTGCTACATGCATGATACACAAAGGGATAGAGATTATTCCTCAAGGTTGGTATCTTTCCTTCTTTAAAATGGGTTTCCTGAATATAAGCCACATCTGTATGTGAACGTTTTAATTCTTGTATAAGCATCTTTCGTTTCTCTGGTATGTTAAGGCCCTTTACATTAAAAGAGGTTACTTTCAGCGTTTCCATTCTTAACTACTGTTTTTAGGAAAAGGTGGAACCAGGGGTAGGAAGGAAAGGGCGTGAGAAATAAATAAAAACAAAAAAAACAAAACAAGGGGAGGTGTCCCCCTTTATCTATTTCCTCTCTAGAGAAGGCCCACCTCTGTGGCCCCTCCAGGAGGTTTACAAGCTTCTCCGCTTTATACACTCTACTATCCTCCTGCTCCTATTCTCCCTATTCTTGTGAGTGTTTACCTAATAGGGGAAAGTGGCTGAGCATGGCCCAGAGTGAGCCTTCCCGGGCGTCTCCCCAACCCACCCGCTCCTTTTATCTACCCTTCAACCCATCTCAAACTTAACTACAATATTGAGATCCTACTATATCTGTTTTCTGTATCTCTTATCTCATCCTTCAATATCCCCTTTTCGTATTCTTGCCTTGTGCCTATTTGTACCTTTACAAGTGTCTATATCGACCAGATTCATGTTTCTTCATACTCATACCTATGTTTTCTTATATCATTATCATTTCCTACATTTCTTATGTCTTTTATAAATCTTAATGTCTATATATATATATATATATATGCATTTCCCCTCTCTCCTCCTCCAGGTTTTACAGATTTTCCTTCTTCTTCCTCCCTTCCCTCACTCCCTCCCCCCACCCCTCCTCTATATCTCCCGTCTCCCTTATCAATCTACCACGTTACTCCGACCAATGGAAGGAGGTAGAGGAGAGGGAGAACTTACAAAAAAAAAAAAAAAGGATAGTCATCATGGGCAATGATATTCATGTAAAACACGTACATGTGGGATAAACCCCATCCCTCTTGAAGTCTACAGAGGGGGAGAGGCCACCTAACTTATACATTCCTTGTATTTTCCGGCATATATCAACATACATCATGCATCTCCTTGAACGCCTACGGAGCACGACTGGTTCCGAGGACAAAGCACAGGAAGAGGCCATGGAGGAAGAAGAAGAGGAGGGGGTGGAGGAGAGAGGTGTGTCACAACCAGTAGTAGCATTTTGGAGGCGTGGTGGCGGAACAACCTCCAACACTACTGCACCTTGTCCTGCATCCTTCCCAGCTGCCAAAAGAGTGACCCAATGGGCCGTGAAAGAAAGGTAACGTCCCTGTCCATGCCTGCTGGACAATGAGTCAGCGGTAATATGCACCTTACCACTGACCGCCCTGTCCAGCGAGGCATGGACATTGCCTTCCACATGCCGGTAGAGAGCTGGAATTGCCTTCCGTGAGAAAAAGTGGCGCTTGGGAACCTGCCACTGAGGAACCGCACATTGCACAAACTCACGGAAGGGGGCCGAGTCTACCAACTGAAAAGGCAGCAGTTGAAGTGCTAGCAATTTAGCCAAGCTAGCATTCAACCGCTGGGCATGTGGATGGCTGGGAGTGAACTTCTTTCGACAGTCCAGCAGCTGGGGCAGGGAAATTTGCCTGCTAGAATCAGACGTTGGTGTACTGCTAGCAGAGTGCCCGCAAGTACTTGGCTGTGACACACCTAATTCTACACCTTCATTCCTCTCAGTGCAGGTTTCAGAGAGGACTGAAGGTATAGTGGGGTTGGAGATCCCAGCTGATGCGGAGCAAGGAGAGGTCCGCTTTGTTCTTTGGTGTGGGTCTTTAAGGTAGGCTTGCCAACGAGCTGCATGGCAGGTCAACATATGTCTGGTCAAGCATGTGGTGCCCAAGCGGCTGATGTTTTGGCCACGCGAGATACGCTTGAGACATATGTTGCAAACAGCAGCGGTGCGATCTGATGCACTCGACTCAAAAAAGGCCCACACCAAGGAACTTTTGGAATAACGGGCAGAGGCAGCGCCCTGCACAGGCGGAGCTCTGCGGTGTGATTCAGTCATTGTGCTGCCCTTACGCTGGCCCCCGAGGGCATCCTGCCTCATTGGAGGTGTGCCTCCTCCTCCTCCTCCTCCTCCTCTCCTCTCCTATAAGGCACCCACGTGGAGTCAGTGACCTCATCATCCCCTCCCTCCTCATCACTGAAGCCAATCTGGCAGTATGCTGCAGCTGCCGGAACATGACTGCCAAATTGCTGTCCTTCTTGAGCATCCCCTCTCTCTGCTCTCACGCTACTGCCTTCCTCTAGCAGGGTATCATCATCAGACCCTTCGAAACGCTGGGCATCCTCGTGGAGCATGTACCCAACACTGTGCTCAAACAGTTAGGGGGACTCCTCAGGAGGACATGGTGGGTCTAGGGAAGGAGTGACTGATGATGACATTGATACGAGGGAAGAGGACGCGTTGGCAGCTGCTTTGCCAGTACCCTGAGCCTGGGTGAGAGAGGATGAGGAGGATGAGGAGGGCTTGGTCATCCACTCTACCAAGTCTTCGGCATGATGCGGCTCAACACGTCCAGCTGCCGAAAATAAGGACAAGTGTGTCCCATGGCCACGTGCTGATGACGATGCACAGCGTCCACGACCATCACTGTTGTCTCTAGACACAGAGCCTGCTTGCCCTCTTTTATTGGCTCCTGACTGTCTGCCTCTCCTTGTTTCCCTTCCAGACATTCTAATGGCCTGCAGGGAGATGGGGAAAACCAGCAATAAGGGGTAGCTTCTCAGGTGTATATTTTGCAGAAAGCACACTATGCCCGCTGTAAGTGCTTCAGATGCCTGTTAGTGTAACACAAAAGAAAAAAACCACGAGCAATAAGGGGTAGCTTCAGGTGTATAATGTGCAGGAGGCACACTACGCCCGCTGTAAGTGCTGCAGATGCCTGCCTGTGTTACACAACAGGAAAACACAGCAATAAGGGCTAGCTTCAGGTGTATGTTGTGCAGGAGGCACACTACGCCCGCCGTAAGTGCTGCAGATGCCTGCCTGTGTTACACAACAGGAAAACACAGCAATAAGGGCTAGCTTCAGGTGTATATTGTGCAGGAGGCACACTACGCCCGCTGTAAGTGCTGCAGATGCCTGCCTGTGTTACACAACAGCAAAACACAGCAATAAGGGCTAGCTTCAGGTGTATACTGTGCAGGAGGCTTAGCAAAAATGACACTGACACTGTCCCTGCCTATCCTTCTCTCTCCCTGCACACAAGGTTTAGCAAAGAATATCACTGACACTGTCCCTGCCTATCCTTCTCTCTCCCTGCACACAAGGTTAATGAACAAATAGCACTGACACTGTCCCTGCCTATCCTTCTCTCTCCCTGCATGCAAGGTTTAGCAAAGAAAATCACTGACACTGTCCCTGCCTATCCTTCTCTCTCCCTGCACGCCAACACACTACACAAGGCCGCCGCGCTGGCGGTCTTTTATAGTGTGGGGCGTGTACTAAATCCCCCTGAGCTATAATTGGCCACAGGCATCCTGCCTGTGGCCAATTATGGCTCTCCTCGCTGCCGACGCTGTGATTGGCCAAGCATGCGAGGTCACAGTGCATGCTCGGCCAATCACAGCGCCGGCAATGCACTGCGATGGCGCAGTGTATTGTGGGCCGTTCGCGTCACACGAATTTGGCACGAACGGCCCACAAAGTTCTGGTTTCGCCGAACAGGCGAACAGCCGATGTTCGAGTCGAACATGCGTTCGACTCGAACACCGAGCTCATCCCTAGTGACAACCAAGACTAGACTGAACACAAAGTATTATCCTACTTGGATACATTGCTACTCTCCTAATAAAAGATCAAAAGGAACTGCGATTGGGTTTGATAGGAACACATGTTTTCTGTTAGAAGCTATGGAATCAGATCCTGAGGGAAGATAACTCTTTATTAAGGGTTCTTTATTTAATGTGAAATTTACTTTGGTGAATGTGTATTGCCCTAATGTTAGGCCAGCAATTTATCTAAGAAAAATCTTGAATAGATTGGAGGTATTTAAAGAGGGAAAGGTGATACTAGCGGGAGAGCTTAATTTTGTCTTTGACCCGGTATTAGACACCCAACATCTGTCATTAAGGTCTGAAGGAAAATCCCTGGAAGCAATTAAACCTAAATTATATCAAATGCACTTGGTCGAGGTCTAGAGAATCCTACATCCAAGAGATAAGGATTTTTCATACTACTCATCTGTACACAGGTCGTATTCAAGAATCGACCATATCCTGATGGATCATCGGCTACTTTGAAGGCTTGAGAAGTGCTGAAATTAAAACAATAACGCTCTCTGACCATGCGCCGGTAGAGCTGACCCTTGCTTTAGGGGAAATCCCGGCTGGCCAGAGATATTGGAGATTGGATGAATCCCTCTTAAACAACAACAAGATTGCGGATGATCTGGAGAAGGATATGAGTCTATTCTTTAAGGAAAATGTAGCCCCATCGATTATATCGGAAACACATAAAGTGTATATGAGGGAGGATGATAGCAGAGAAGGCCAAGATGAAGAAAATAAGGCAGGCCCAGAGACAAACCCTATTGGAAGAAATCCAGGATTTAGAACAGAGGCATAAAGAAAGACTGGAGGAACAAGTTCTGATACTATTAAATGGGAAAAGAGAAAATTTAAGGGATTTATTGGAACAAGAACATAATGGGTATTTGATAATGAGTAAGAAATTCTATGCCATGAGGAATAAACCAGGTAAATTGCTGGACAGGATAATTAAACCTAGAAACACAGAATTTTATTTAAAAAATGAAAGATAAGAAAGGGGAGATGAGACATTCAACGAAGGAGAAAACAAAAAATTTGCAGGAATATTATGAAAATTTATATAATGTAAATAAAGAACAAAGCCTATTCGAAACAGAGTAGAAGTAGGAAAATCAAACAATATTTAGAAAAGGTTAAGTTCCCGGAAATACCAGAAGATGAAATTAACAAATTAGACAAGGAAATATCAAGGGAGGAAATAAGTCAAACAATTAAAAATATCAAAATGGGAAAGAGTCCTGGTCCCGATGGGTATACGTCATTGTACTATAAGAGGTATGTGGAAACCCTGCTACCATACTTCCAGACGTATATGAACTCCATAGGAGGAGGAATGATAATGCGAGAAGAAGCTCTGGGAGCCCACATAACTCTCATAGGAAAGGAGGAAAAAGATCCTGCATTGTGTGCCAGATATAGGCCCATATCTTTGATTAATGTCGACATAAAGATCTATTCGAAGATATATTGGCTGAAAGATTAAAACTTTTTATGACAGGGCTGATAGAAAACAATCAGAATGGGTTTGTACCTGGGAGAGAAACAAGGGATAGTGTCCTTTTTTTTATTTTTTTATTCTTTATTTTATTTTATCAAAATTCCAATTATATTACACTAATAAATTTTCGTATATGCAATAATAAATAAAAGAAACATAGTAATCTATATTCTTATACATGTATTTCAAAAATCCCCTTTTCTCCCTCCTATCTCCTATCCTCCTCTACCCCCCCCCCCTCCTCCCTCCCTTTCCTACCTCTTGTTTTCCATTCCTTTTACCTCTAGCATCACAGATTTTCTGCATAACTCCATGTTTTTTTAAATTTCCTCCAGCATTCCCATTTATCTTTAAATCGTGTTTTCCCATCTTCTAAACTATACTTCAACCCCTCCATTCTATGTGTTTCTTCCACTGAGTCAATCCACTCCCATACTAATGGGCTTTCCGCCTCTTGCCATTTTTTGGGAATCAGCCTTTTAGCTGCATTTAATAGGTGTGGGATCAGTGACTCTTTATACTGTTTCACTCCTCCTTCCCCTCCGTGGAATAAAACTGTCCATGGGTCTTTTTTAATCTCCTTCTCAGTAATTACTTTTATAAAGTCCAGGATTTTTCCCCAATATTTTTTAATTTTGGGGCAATGCCACCACAAGTGAGCCATTGTTCCCGTTTTCCTGCACCCTCGCCAGCATTCTGCAGTCTGTCCTACTTGGAATTTACTTAATTTATCTGGTGTAGCGTACCAACCTGTGATACACTTATAATTCATTTCTGCGGTCCTGCTGTCCATAGCAGAAGAGTGAGTCCGTTTTATTATTTTATCTATAGTGATTTTATCTCTTTGTGTTCCCAGTTCCCTTTCCCACTTCTTTATATATGGGGGCATCTCCAGTTCATCCACTGTCAGCAACAATTTATAGAGTTTTGATATAATGCCTTTTGAGTTGTCAGCTGTACAGAGCCGTTCCAGCGGCGTTAACTCCTCCCCCGACCTAATTGGCTGGGGCAAGTTCTGTACAAAGTGGTTCAACTGGAGATACCTCCATTCATCCAGTATCATTAATTCCCTATTGTGTCTTAACTCCTGAAATGGTATAATTTTTCCTCTTGTTATTATATCTCTTAACTGTGCTTTCTCTTTTTTTATCCATTTTTCCTCCCACTATTTTTTTCCCAGGTGCGAAATATTCATTTTCTATTTAATTCTATAAGATAGGAGTTATAATCCCTATCTATTTGTTTATGTAACCTGTCCCATATTTTAAGTGCATTACGTGTTATAACGTGGGTATTTTCATCTAGTGCTCTATATTGAGGGGGATTCCATATTATACTTCCCAATTGTGTCTTTGCCAGTGCCTTTTCGATTTTTACCCACCTTTTTTCGTGTCTGTCTTTAGCCCACTCTACCACCCGGGACAGCACCACCGCGTTATAATATTTTTTAATATTGGACACAACTAGCCCTCCGTGTTTTTTATCCTGCTTTAATACTGAGAAGGAGATTCTGTGTTTTTTATTCTTCCACACAAAATTCATTAGCATTTTTTTTAACACTCTGAAGTATGGTTGGGGTACTGCTACCGGGATCATCTGAAATTTATACAGAATCTTTGGTAATAAGACCATCTTCAGAATGTTAATTCTTCCTAACCATGATATTGGACAGTTTGTCATCCTTCTAATTTCGGTTTTTATTTCATCTAATAGAGGGATGTAGTTTATCTTATACGTTTTTTTTTTATTGAATTAGCCAGTTTTACCCCTAGGTACTTCAGCTCCTTCTGCCAGGGGAAATTATACTCTTCTCGTAGGCTCCGTTCTTCCACCTTACTAATATTGATATTTAGGATCTCGGTCTTGGTTACATTAATTTTAAAGTTTGATATTTCACCATATTGCAGGGATATGCAATTAGCGGACCTCCAGCTGTTGCCAAACTACAAGTCCCATGAGGCATAGCGAGACTCTGACAGCAGCAAGCATGACACCCAGAGGCAGAGGCATGATGGGACTTGTAGTTTTGCAACAGCTGGAGGTCCGCTAATTGCATATCCATGCCATATTGTTTAAGGATTTTGAGTAAATTCAGCAATGTAATCCTGGGGTTAGTAATATAGAACAGAACATCGTCTGCATAAGCTGATAGTTTATGTTCATCTTCTTCTATTTTAATACCTTTAACGTCTGGGTTATTTCGCACCGTAGCTAAGAGGGGTTCTAGGGACAACACGAATAAGAGAGGGGATAGGGAGCAGCCCTGTCTTGTCCCATTTTTCATCTCAAAAACTGGAGACAGCGTGCCGTTTATTTTAATCCTGCCCGTGGGATGATGATGAAGTGTTTTGATCCACTTTATCATCCTAGGTCCTATTCCCATGGTTTCCAGGGTTTGTATCATGAGTCCCCAGTCTACCCTGTCAAATGCCTTTTTTGCATCTACTGACAGGAGTAGACCTGGGGACCCATTCTCTTTTATCCTCTGAAGGAGGAGTAATGCTCTTACCCCATTATCCCTCCCTGGGATAAATCCCACTTGGTCCGGATGTACCAATGTGGGCATCAGTCCCTTCATTCGTTCTGCTAAAACTTTTGCGTACAATTTTATATCCGCGTTTAGCAGCGAGATCGGCCTGTATCCGGAACATAGCATTTCATCCTTTCCCTCCTTCGGGATAACCGTTATTGTCGCTACTGAGGCCTCTCTGCCCATTTCGTATTCCGATCCTAACCCATTCATATATTTACATAACCTGGGGATCAGAATCTTCTTAAATTTTTTAAAGTATAGTGCTGTAAACGCATCGGGGCCGAGGCTTTTTCCTGCAGCTGTATCCATCAGTGCTCTACTTATTTCCTCCTCCTTTATACGTTTATCTAGCGCCAATCTTTTGTTTTCATTAATCTTGGGCAACCTTGCTTGTCCTAAGAATTCCTCTATTTTTAGCTGTTTTTCTCCTATCCTCCATCCCTTCTGTTCCACTGAGTATAATCCTTCGTAATATTTTCTAAATGTATCTGCTATGTCCTTTGTTGCATATACTACCTCTCCGTTCTTTTTTTTTTTTTAATCTTTTCTATGTAATTTCTGGTCTCTTTCTTTTGTACCATTTTTGCTAAATGTTTACTAGACTTATCCCCCCTCATATATCTTTCTTTTGCTATGCATTTTAGTGTCCTTTCAGTCTCTTGTTCCATAAGTTCTTTAAGTTCGTCCCTTTTCATTACTAGTTTATGGTATAACTCTTGTTGTTGCCCCTGTTGTTGTTTATGTTCTTGCTCTACTTTAAATATTTACCCAATCAGGGAGTTAAGTTTTCTACTTCTCTCTTTTTTCTTCCTTGTCCCTTCCACTATCAAAATCCCCCTTATAAAAGCTTTATGTGCCTCCCATAGGGTTGCCCCTGAGATCCCTTCCATGTCATTTGTCAAGAAGTATTGTTCTAATTCTTTTCCCACCCTCTCTAATCCTTCTTCATCCCGGAGTAGTTCTTCATTTATTTCGCCAGGTATAAGGTTGCATCTGATATCCGGGTACTTTTATTTTCATGCTTACTGGGGCATGATCTGACAGTGAGGCTATTTCTATGTTAGATTCCATAACCCTATCCAACATTCTATGTTCGACCATTATGTAATCTATCCTCGAGTACGTCCCGTGTACAGGGGAGAAAAACATATAGTCCTGTTGTTTTGGGTGCATAATCCTCCATATGTCCATCATCTGACTGTTATACAGCGGACAAAGATAAAACAAAAATTGCATGTTATTTGTCTCCTGTACCCGGGACGTACTATCTACTGCAGGGTCCATACAAAAGTTCATATCCCCCATCAAAATTATATAGCCGGCCCCGCATTCACAAAATTTTCCCATAATTTCATTAAGATATTTAATGGGGCTCACATTGGGGGCATAGATGTTTGCCAAAGTGCATCTCATTTCCCCTAACTTCCCTTTTAAAAAAATAAATCTTCTATCTCTATCCGTCATCCTTTCCTCCAATGTGAACTGCATTTCCTTAGAAAAACCAATTGCAACCGCCATCGCTCTCTTAGAGATAGTGTCCCCATAGTACTACTTCGGGTAGTTGGGTGAAAATAGTTTAACATTTGATTCTAAGGTTAGATGGGTCTCCTGTAAGAAAACCACATCTGCTCTATAATGTTTGAGCTCTTTCAGAATCTTTAGCCTCTTAGTGGGCGTATTTAACCCTTTAACATTATAAGATGTAAAATTTATTGTTGACATCTCCTTTTTTTTTATTTTTATGAGCTATTTGCATTTTATCTGTCTGCCATCTATTTTCCCATTTCTTTCTTACGGAGTCGCTAAGGTAGAATCTCCCCTCTCCCGCCTCCCTCCTCCCCTCTTTCCCTTCCCATCCCACCCTTCCTCCTCCCCCCTCCCCCCCTTTGGCCCCTTACTGGCCTTAGAACCATCGGTGGTCCTACTCCATCCACTTGGTTCTCTCATTTTAGAGGTGTGGCTCTAACCCTGCCGCTCGGCCCCCCTCACCCTCCCCTTTAATTTTAGGGGGCGAGGGAGCTCGAAGGTGCTACCCGGAGGCCCGGTCAACCATCTTCAACACCCTGTCCCTCATCCCTCCCCCCTCCTTCCCTCCGTCCCCCCCAAGATCCCCCAAAAAAATCTTCGCCTGTAATTATTCTAGGCTCCTATTGTGATCTACTGACCGCTTTCCTTCTCTATCCACCCAGGCAGGTCTGGTATCTGCAAGTCTAATTTATTACAGAATCCTGCTAGTTCATCAGGGAACCTTAGTCTTGCTGATTTTCCTTCTTTCTGGCCCATAAGACATGCCGGGAACCCCCAGTTATATTTGATATTCTGCGCCTTCATTTGCTCCAGGAGGGGTTTCAGGAGTCGTCGACTTGTCAATGTCTCTGGTGCCAAGTCTGTGAAAATCTGTAATTCATTCCCCTGAAATTGGATGGGGGGTTTTCCCCTCAATTTAATTGAAATATCCGCTTTAATTTCATAGTACCGAAACCTCACAATAATATCTCTCGGCCAGTCGGCTTCTCCACTTCTTGGTTTACCGATACGATGCACTCATTCAATTTTAAGGGAGTCTTCCGCTCTCATGTCCAATAGGGGATTAAATATTATATTAATAATTTTCCTCAGATCTTCTCCTTTTTCCTCTGGAAGTGAGCGGATTCTCAGGTTTTGCCTTCTATTTCGATTCTCTTGGTCTTCTAACCGGTATAATATATTTCTCTGATTTTGTTGTATTATTTTAGCTTGCTCTTTTAGTTTGCTTGATTCTTGGTCCTGTTTTTCTGCTCTTCCATTGTTTCTACCCTTGTCAAGAGATGTCCAAAATCAGTTCTTAAGGTATTGATTTCCGCCTTTATTGCATTTTCAAGTCTCATTAACATCTCATTCATTTCTCCCTTTGTTGGTATTTGTGCGTCTGCCCATAGCTCGTCCGTTCTACTTATTTCTAGTTCGCTTTCTATTGTTAGATCACTTTTGGATTGATCTGATACGCCTCCCTCCTTTTTTTCCGTCTTCTTTGTCCTTTTCTCTGTTGTCTTATCCTATTTGTCTTGCTGTTGTATACACGATCATGGACTCTTTAAGTTTGCATCCTGGGTCATATATTGTTTAATCGTGCTATTTACTGCACTTTTAGGAGTTTTGGGAGCCGTCCCCTTCGTGGTTTTAATCGTGTTCCTGCTCATTTTGCTTTCATTGGTTGTTCTTATTCGTTTACCCAGTTTTACTGTTTATTTAATTTCCACAGTCTAGCCGGTTTTCAAATTGATCTCCTGTTCAATATCCTGCTATTCGTCAGTGGTTCCCAGGTAGGTTTATATATAACAAACTTAAACCCAGATCCAGTCTGGGCCTACTACAGCCAGCGGGCTAATACTCTAGGTTCAAAGGAAATACCCTTTTTCCTTTCTTTTTCTCTCCCTTTTTGGAGTAGATCCTATAAGTAGGTGTACAAATCCCAGTGTATACTATTCGTTAATCACTTTACTCAAAAGTTTATAAGGATCGGCCTTCCTTCAGATGATCTTACAATCTTACTTGACAGGGTACCTCCACCCAGGCTTGCTGACACCAGGCAAGAGAAAAAAAGGTGCCAGAAAAAAAAAGGAACATATACTCTGTTACAGACCCCCGCAGATTCTCTTACATCCAAACAAGTTGTCACGTAGGGCTCATATAAATAGGCCCGCGGCAGTGATAGAATGCAGATCTGTCTTTTTTACTACCTTCTTATCCACTGTGTGGTTTGTGCATTTAGTGTCCTAGAGAAGAATAGGTAATTGTATGCGATCAACTGGACCCACGCAATTTTCTGCAAAAAAACAAATGGAACAGTCTCTTGGAGAGAAAAAAAAAAAGGAAACCCAGAAGTACAAGACAAGGAGGTTAAAACTTCCTATGTATATAATCTTATATGCAGTCCGGCCAGTGTACAATCTTGCATATATGTATCTTCCCACCCACACAGATCATCTGATTGTAATTTCATCAGTTTAAGTTCACTCAGCATTCTGTTATGATGTGTCCCATATTACACATATAATATATCTACATTAGACACATGCAGATACTATGTTTGTGTACAGGGAGTTATTCTGTGATCCTTCCCGACTCTGGGTACTAGGTGAGATTGCAACCAGACTTCAAGTGTTTTTACTTGCTTGGTAGTTTTGCATTCAGTTATTCCTCCTCCACTGCCCTCTCCTCCACCTCCAAGTTTGTTTAAGCCTCTATACATTTATCTGCATTTTCCATCTCAGGCTGGTAAACACTTAAACTCTTTACACAGTCAGGGCTCGTCTTTCTTTTTTTTTTTTTTTTCTCTCCCTTCCTTCCTCCTTCTCAGAGGGTTAGCTACCATTCCTTATTAATGCTTCCCCACCTTAGGATGCTTCAGCATTATATCGATGTGTCCATATGTCCCTGGGAGGGGGACCTTCCAATCCCTAGTGAGCAGGCAGGGGGAAGGTGGAGGTCTACCAAAGCAGCACAGGAGATCTCTATACAATGTCAATTCGTATTTCAAGTTTACCCTGGCTGCCTCTTTGAGGAGTATCTGCGCCAGTAGCTGTTTAGTGTTCAGTTTGCATATTTGCATGTGCCCTTTTATTTCAGTCTTTCCGCTTTACAAGGGATAGTGTCCTAAGAACATTACTCCTGATACAGAAAGTAAAAAAAAACAAGATACCAGCATTGTTTCTGTCAGATGCTGAAAAGGCTTTCGACAGACTGAACTGGGACTATATGCTGGCAACCCTGAGATAAATAGGATTAGGGCCCAAAATGCTTAGATGGATAGGTGCACTGTATTCCAAACCCTCGGCCCAGGTGCGGGTAAACTGAACCCTTTCGGAAGGTTCCCACTATATAATGGGACTCGACAGGGTTGTCCGCTTTCACCCCTTCTTTTTATCCTCTCATTAGAACCACTATTAGCAACTATACGAAACAACCAGGAGATTGAGGGAGTTAAGGTCAATGGGAGGGAACACAAGATCTCTGCGTTTGCGGATGATATGATGTTGTATGTTACAAATCCAAGGCAGACATTACCAAAGATCATAGAAGATTATGAAAAGTATAGGGAGATTTCAAATTTGAAAATTAACAAAGAGAAGACTGAGAAACTGAGTATATTTTTACAGCTATAAGAACGGAGAGATCTTGGAGACCTTTACCCTTTTACCTGGAAACAGGGGGGGATGAAATATCTAGGTATATTTTTGTCCAATACAGAAAGGGATCTACAGTGGGTACGGAAAGTATTCAGACCCCCTTAAATTTGTCACTCTTTGTTATATTGCAGCCATTTGCTAAAATCATTTAAGTTCATTTTTTTTCTCATTAATGTACACACAGCACCCCATAGTGACAGAAAAACACAGAATTGTTGAAAGTTTTGCAGATTTATTAAAAAAGAAAAACTGAAATATCACATGGTCCTAAGTATTCAGACCCTTTGCTCAGTATTTAGTAGAAGCACCCTTTTGATCTAATACAGCCATGAGTCTTTTTGGGAAAGATGCAACAAGTTTTTCACACCTGGATTTGGGGATTCTCTGCCATTCCTCCTTGCAGATCCTCTCCAGTTCTGTCAGGTTGGATGGTAAACGTTGGTGGACAGCCATTTTTAGGTCTCTCCAGAGATGCTCAATTGAGTTTAAGTCAGGGCTCTGGCTGGGCCATTCAAGAACAGTCACAGAGTTGTTATGAAGCCACTCCTTCGTTATTTTAGCTGTGTGCTTAGGGTCATTGTCTTGTTGGAAGGTAAACCTTCGGCCCAGTCTGAGGTCCTGAGCACTCTGGAGAAGGTTTTCGTCCAGGATATCCCTGTACTTAGCCGCATTCTTCTTTCCCTCGATTGCAACCAGTCATCCTGTGCCTGCAGCTGAAAAACACCCCCACAGCATGATGCTACCACCAGCATGCTTCACTGTTGGGACTGTATTGGACAAGTGATGAGCAGTGCCATATTTTCTCCACACATACCGCTTAGAATTAAGGCCAAAAAGTTCTATCTTGGTCTCATCAGACCAGAGAATCTTATTTCTCACCATCTTGGAGTCCTTCAGGTGTTGTTTTAGCAAACTCCATGCAGGCTTTCATGTGTCTTGCACTGAGGAAAAGCTTCCGTCGGGCCACTCTGCCATAAAGCCCCGACTGGTGGAGGGTTGCAGTGATGATTGACTTTCTACAACTTTCTCCCATCTCCCGACTGCAACTCTGGAGCTCAGCCACAGTGATCTTTGGGTTCTTCTTTACCTCTCTCACCAAGGCTCTTCTCCCCCGATAGCTCAGTTTGGCCGGACGGCCAGCTCTAGGAAGGGTTCTGGTCGTCCCAAACGTCTTCCATTTAAGGATTATGGAGGCCACTGTGCTCTTAGGAACCTTAAGTGCAGCAGAATTTTTTTGTAACCTTGGCCAGATCTGTGCCTTGCCACAATTCTGTCTCTGAGCTCTTCAGGCAGTTCCTTTTGGCCTCATGATTCTCATTTGCTCTGACATGCACTGTGAGCTGTAGGGTCTTATATAGACAGGTGTGTGGCTTTCCTAATCAAGTCCAATCAGTATAATCAAACACAGCTGGACTCAAATGAAGGTGTAGAACCATCTCAAGGGTGATCAGATGAAATGGACAGCACCGGAGTTAAGTATGAGTGTCACAGCAAAGGGTCTAAATACTTAGGACCATGTGATGTTTCAGTTTTTTTCTTTTTTAATAAATCTGCAAAAATGTCAACAATTCTGTGTTTTTCTGTCAATATGGGGTGCTGTGTGTACATTAATGAGGAAAAAAATGAACTTAAATGATTTTAGCAAATGGCTGCAATATAACAGCGTGAAAAATTTAATGGGGTCTGAATACTTTCCGTACCCACTGTATATGAAGATAATTATATTCCCCCTATTAAATAAAATTAGAACATAAAGGATATCCAATAGAAAAGCTTTCGTGGTGGGGCAGAATTAATACAGTTAAGATGATGATATTGCCTAAAGCTTTATATATCTTCCAAACTCTGCCGATAAAAATACCTGATACATACTTTAAAATACTAGGGAAGATTATAAGGAGGTATATCTGGAAAGAAAAGAGATTATGTCTCTTCAGCTGAGATTATGTCCAGTCCCAGACAAGATGGAATATTATATTTTCCAGACTTTAGAAGATACTATGAAGCAGCGGTATTAAAGAGGGTGGTAGACTGGATGCAGGAGGATAGACATAAGAGGAAAAAATGGATAGGGGTAAAAGAAAGTATGAGTAAAAAAGAACTGGGAAAGGTGATATGGATTCCAAAACAATACGGAGGGCCTCGCTCAAGATATACCTTTTAATAACAAAAGAAACGTTTAGGATATGGGATAGAGTGTGTACAATAAAGAAGTGGCAATACAATAGCCCACTGTTGCCCCTTACGGGCACGGACTACTTCCCGCCGGGAAGAGAGGGAGGGGCGTTCCTTAGATGGGAAACTTTGGATATATTAGAACTGAAAGATGTTCTGAAAGGGAATACTTTTAAGTTCAATTCTAGAACTACGAGAGAAATATGGATCCACGATAGGAGACAGTTGGAGGTATAGACAAGTTCAACATTTTGTAACTACATTACCAAAACCCTTGCGTGCTCCGAGTGATTTGAATGAGTGGGAAAAACTTGTACTGAGTGGAGGAGCAGGAAGACAGGGAATATCGAATGTATATATAGGATATTGACACTACAAGGAGACTGGATGCACTAAAGGTATTGGAAAATTGGGAATTCGAATTATATCAAACTATAACAGTAGAAAAGAAGAGACAAGTTTTAGAATATGTCCACTCTACATCAGTAGAAGCAAAAGTAAAGGAGATGAACTATAAACTCCTAACTAAATGGTACTATGTCCCAACGAATTTACATAGAATAAATAAGGAGCTGTCACCTTTATGTTGGAGAGAGTGTGGGATGGAGGGAACCCATGCCCACATATGGTGGTATTGTCCCCTGATACAAGAGTACTGGAAGGAGATATTAAGCTTGATAAAGAGGATTAGTGACTTATAGTGGTGCAACGGATCGGTGGTGATCCGTTATCCGAACGGGTCACCCTGTTCGGATCGGATCACCACGCGATCCGCGGAGCGCTCCGGAGCCTCGGCCATAGGAAAGGCCGCGCCTTCGGCCTAGCTCCGGAGCGACGGCCATCTTGGTACACCCGGCAGCGGCCACTGTAATGACGTTTCGTCGCCGCCATCTTGCTCCACTCACACTCCTGCACAGTAATGATAGTAAGAAGGGGCCAAGCGGACATCTTGTTACACCCAGTGGAGTTTTAAATTTCACAGTTATTTTCAACACAAAATGGAGTTTATATGCTTAAATACATTATTTGGAAATCCAACAGACTGTTTACATGTTAAATTTTAAAAGCAGCAGCAGCAAACCTGCTGGCATGCTTGCTAATGTGACAGAACACCTCTGATTTTCACATTTAACATTTAGTTAAATGTGAAAATCGGAGGTGTTCTGTCACATTAATAACCATGTAAGGTCAGCAGGTTTGGTGCTGCTTTTAAAATGTAACATGTAAACAGTCCGTTGGATTTACAAATACTGCATTTAAGCATATAAGCTCAGTTTTTGTGTTGAAAATAACTGTGAAATCTAAAACTCCGGTGGGTGTAACAAGATTTGTGTTCGTTTTTTGGGGGTTTTTTTGTTTTGTTTTTTTGCCGATCCAAAAATGATCCGATCCGTGACCCCTGATCCGAGGATCGATCCGATCCGTGAGTTTTTTGATCCATTGCACCTAGTGGTGCAATGGATCGGTGGTGATCCGTGATCGGAACGGGTCACCCTGTTCAGATCGGAACACCACGCGATCCGCGGAGCGCTCCGGAGCCTCGGCCGTAGGAAAGGCCGCGGCTTCGGCCTAGCTCCGGAGCGGCGGCCATCTTTGTACACCCGGCGCCGGCCGCTGTAGTGACGTTTCGCCGCCATCTTGCTCCACCCCACGCCTCACTATCATTACTGTGCAGAAGGGGCCAAGCGGACATCTTGTTGCACCCAATGGAGTTTTAGTTTTCTGTTTATTTCAACACAAAACTGAGCTTATATGCATTATTTGGAAATCCAACGGACTGTTTACGTGTTAAATTTAAAAGCAGCAGCAAACCTTGCATGCTTGCTAATGTGACGGAACACCTCTGATTTTCACATTTAACATTTAGTTAAATGTGAAAATCGGAGGTGTTCTGTCACATTAGCAACCATGTAAGGTCAGCAGGTTTGCTGCTGCTTTTAAAATTTAACATGTAAACAGTCCGTTTACTTTTACATATACTGTATTTAAGCATATAAGCTCCGTTTTGTGTTGAAAATAACTGAAATCTAAAACTCTGGTGGGTGTAACAAGATTTTGTCTTTTTTTTTTTTTTTGCTGATCCGAAAAATTATCCGATCCGTGCCTCTGATCCGAGGATCGATCCGATCCGTGAGTTTTTTTTGATCCGTTGCACCCCTAGTGGCTTAGAGGTGAAACGAGATCCCTGGTATTGTCTGTTCCATAACACAGGGATTACAAAGAAAAAGTATAGAATGACTCTGGTACCACACCTACTGAATGGAGCTAAAGTGCCAATACCAAGGAAATGGAAGGAAAAAGAAGCTCAATCAATAGGTGAATGGATAAAAGAAATAGACATAATTAGACTGAAGGAGGAGTTAATGTCAAACCATAATGAGTCTAGGAAAAAATTTAATAAGATCTGGAAGGGATGGAGAGAGTTTAGGGAGATGGGGGCTAATGGGGATGGACTGGGGATCGTGGAAGGGTGAAGTAGGCGTTACTCCCCCCTCCTCCCCTCATTTTTTTTTTGTTAAGGGTGAGGTAAATATAAGGGAACATATCATTAGATAATAGTCCATAATTAGAGCACTTTTAGTCACTAACACTAGGAGGCATGGGGTGGTAGGTGCTCCTCCCCCCTCCTCTTCTTCTTCTTCTTTTTTTTGTTTTTGTTTTTACATTATTATATTGGTAGCATAGACCGTAATGATTTAATAAATACATAGGAGTTTAATAAGGAAATGGTCACTTAGGGGTAGAGCAAATATGGGTGGAGTTTTTTTTTCTCAGAATGGTCTAGAGTGGTTAGTGGGCTACCCCAAGGCTCTGTTCTGGGACCAATTCTGTTTAATTTACTTGCTTAATCTCAGTGTTTGCTGATGACACAAATATATGTAGGGCAATAACATCACAGCAGGATACAGAAACTTTACAAGAGGACCTGAATAAATTAATGGAGTGGGCTACTAGATGGCAAATAAAGTTTATCGTTGGTAAATGTAAGGTAATGCACATGGGGGTAAAAATATATAATGGTAAGTTACTCATTAGGGGGAGAACCCCTAGGGCAGTGATGGCAAACCTTGGCACCCCAGATGTTTTGGAACTAAATTTCCCATGGTGCTCATGCACTCTGCAGTGTAGTTGAACATCATGGGAAATGTAGTTCCAAAACATCTGGTGTGCCAAGGTTCGCCATCACTGACCTAGGGGATTTCAGGATGGTGAAGGATCTAAGGGCCCTAGTAGAAGACAGACTGAGCAAAAGCATGCAGTGTAGGGTGACCACATTTCCAAACTGCCATTCAGGGACGCCCCCCCCCCTCCCCAAAAATTTTTTTCAAAACCCTCGCAGACGATGGAATATGTCACTCATTTCCCTCCTGCGTGGCTATCTCTATCATAGAGCGCTAGGAGGAAGTGATGTCACTTTAGAACAGCTGTCTCCAACCTTTTTTGTGTGGGGGAATGGTTTGTGGAAGGGGGGGGGAGGAATGTAGTCTGGGTTGACAGGCAATTCGGCGGCAGGTGATTTGTCGGGTGAATAGCTTATGTCCGCACTTAAATCATCCCGACACCATGCTTGTTATGGTGTCGGGATGATCAAATCATATTGTTTCTATTACTACATTGTAATATATAATGAAATAGTTCAACTCACCATAATGCATAATCAGTGGGAATCCTAAGCTTGTCACTTGCCACCAGATACAGCATGCCACCGTCGCCTGCCCCTAGATGCAGCTTGTCACTTGACACCATCTTCTGCCAGATGCAGTGTGCCACTTGCCATCTGATGCAGTTTGTCGCTTGCCACACATAGCCTGTCGCCAGATGCTGTGTGCCCCTTGCCACCCATACCCTTCCACCAGATGCTGTGTGCCACTTGCCACCCAAAGCCTGCCACCAGATGCAGTGTCACTTGCCAGCCTATAGTGAGGGGTGCCGGGTTCTGTGGAGGGGGACAGGGTTCTGTGGAGGGGTGCAGGGTACTATGGGTTGGGGGCAGGGTTCTGTGGAGGGGTGCAGGGTACTATGGGTTGGGGGCAGGGTTCTGTGGAGGGGTGCAGGTTACTATGGGTTAGGGGCAGGGTTCTGTGAAGGGGTGCAGGGTACTATGGTTTGGGGCAGGGTTTTGTGGAGGGGTGCAGGGTACTATGGGTTGGGGGCAGGGTTCTGGGTACTATGGGTTGGGGGCAGGGTTCTGTGGAGGGGTGCAGGGTACTATGGGTTGGGGGCAGGGTTCTGTGGAGGGGTGCAGGGTACTATGGGTTGGGGCAGGGTTCTGTGGAGGGGTGCAGGGTACTATGGGTTGGGGGCAGGGTTCTGTAGAGTAGAGGGGTGATGGGTGCAGGGTAGATGGGAAGTACAGGAAGGAGAGGGCTCCCACACAGGATTCAATGGAGGAGTAGAGGGCAGAGGACCGTGTCAGAGGGGACCCTGGACATTGACAGCCTGGAACGGTCGGAGTGACCTGGATCAGAGCTGGGGGAGAGGGAGGTAGCAGCTGGGGGTTAGCGAGCACTGGGAGGGACTCGGGGACACAGGCAGTGCCCCGCCCCGATTTCAGTCACGAGAGACGAGCAGTGCCAGAGCACCGATCACTGTAATCGGCTTTACACTGCACATCTGACAGGGAGCCAGCACCACTATCCCCAACCTACACCTCCATCCACTGTACTACTAACCCTCTGCCTGCCCCGCTCCTCCAACCAATCACCCTTTACTACCTTGAGGGCAAAGACGACCCTGCCTATCAGCAGAGCGGGGGGGGGGAGCTGTTATGAAAAGACTCCCCCAATCCCGCTGCCTGTGCAGATCTCCAGCCAGAAGAGGAGACAGACAACTATAGCCACAGAATCATGAACAGCTGCATCGGCCGTGTCAATTTCGTTCCAGGACACTGTATTGTCCCGAAATGAAGGTGCCCGGGACATGGGACAGACCTCCAATATGTGGGACTTTCCCGGGCAATCCCAGGACACGTGGTCCCCCTAATGCAGTGTCAAGCTGCAGCTTCCAAAGCCAGCAGAATATTAACATGCATTAAAAAGGGAATTTACTAAAATTTTGATTCGGCCGCATTTGGAGTATTACCTCCAGTTCTGGTCACCAATCCTCAAAGGATGTGTTGGAGAGAGTCCAGAGATGGACAACTAAATTTATTTATTTATTTTAAATTTATGTTTATTGATTTTTCCATTGAACAGAGAAAAATTACAGAGCATATCAACATACACGCTTACACATTATTTTCTTGTATTCAGTAGCAATATACCAGTATTACACCGTGAAGCGGGAGCATAAACAATATAGTCTCGAAATAACATTCAAGCCTAATAAGGCCTACAGCTTGTGGCCACATGGCCACATAGGTGTCCCAGTTCCTCAACGGAGGAGAAGAAAAAAAAAAAAAAAAGAAACACAAAACCCTAATACCAAAGGTGTATCGAGAGTATTTAACTGTGATTTTCACAGGACTCATTCGGTTATCCTTATTCAGTAATACTTAAGTGCTTGCATTCACTCACACAACACTCATACCCATTCACCCAGCACTTCCACCCATTTCCCCAGCCGAAACTACAGCTGGGGGGGGGCACTCCTCCTACTCCCCCCCCACATTTATGTGGGATATGTTTCATGTCCCCAGCTTCTTTATTTAGGATAGGAGGTAGTTCTGCCCCCCCCATCAAACAGGAGGGGCTGAATCAGGGCCCACTACTGCTGAGACAGAGGGGTATCCTTCCAAAAGGAGCTGTCTATATCCAGCCAAGGTTGCCAGATCTTGTAGAATTTCTGTATACAGGCCCTTCCTTTATAGATTAGTTTAAAGGTTGGTACGACTTTGTTTATCATGCGGTACAGCAGTTGGATGTTGGGAGCAGATTCACACTTCCATTGTAGTAATATCAGTTTTCTGGCATAAAAGAGTATCAAGCGGACTAGGGTCCGTTCGTGGGTTCTGGGTATGTGGTCATTAAGGATGCCCAGGAGCCCCACTTCAACAGTGTGGGGGGTCACTAGGCATAGATTGTTTTCAAAAAAAGAGAATAGGTCCACCCAGAACCCCAAGAGGGCCGGGCAGGACCAAAACATGTGTACATAACCAGCATTGGTGCACTTACATCTAGGGCAGAGGGCCCCTGAAACATAACCCATGCGAGCCAGACGGGCCGGCGTGTAATGCAGTTGATGAATAAATTTGAACTGTATATATTGGTCGTTAGACCCAACAATATCCAAGAAACAGGCCCCAGAGGCCTCCTCCCACCCCTCCTCTGAAAGCCCAGGGATGTCGACCATCCACTTCCGCTGTGCAGCACGGAAGGGAGAACTCCCACCCGTCTGCAGTCGGGAGTAAATGGTCGTGGCTAATTTCAGGTAATGCCAGAACACGACATCAATGCCTCAAGCGGGGATTCAGCGAGCTCAAGAGTCAGGCCATGAAACTGCGCACGGACAGCGTGTCGTATGAGAAGATATTTAAAATAGAATTTATTTGATAATCCACTTGTAGCTTTTAGGACTTCAAAAGAGATAAATTCACCATTGAGAAAAATGTGGGCAGCGTGGGTAATGCCCAGCCGTGTCCACCACAATGCATCGGGGTGACCCATGAGCTCCAGAAGATTGGGGTTATGCCATAGGGGGGTTTTCGGTGAGACCCCCCCCAATTCTGAAATCGTCTTATTCCCTTCATGCCAGGCCAACCAACTCACTTCTATCGGGGAGCCGCGGGAGCATCGTTTTGGTAAAGATCTATGCATAATATCTACCAATGGGGTCTCTAGGCCAGCAAGTGCCTGCAGTAGATAGGTAGAGCAGGATGCGGAGGCCCCCTGGAACCATTCATAGACATAGGTTAATTGGGCTGCTATAAAATAGTGTCGCAAGTTGGGGCAGGCCAGTCCCCCATCACCCTTAGAGGCCTGGAGGGAAGCCTTCGCCATTCTGGGATTGGTCCCCTGCCATAGGAAGGAGGATAATAACGAGTCTATTCTTTTGAAGAGCTTTTTGTAGAGAAAAATAGGGGATGCCCTAAAGGCATATAAAAATTTAGGTAGGTATATCATTTTAAATATGTTCACCCGCCCTATCAAATTCAAAGGTAATGAGGCCCAAGTTTGCAACCTGGTCTCCATGTGTGTAACAACTGGGGCAATGTTAAGAGATTCAAAGAGGGCCAGGTCTGCATTAATGTGAATGCCCAAATATTTAAATGTGGATCTGACTGACAGGTTAGAGTGAGATAAGTAAGTATAGTCCTGTTTGGGGCCTATGGGAAAAGCAACAGACTTGTCCCAGCCCACCTTTAGTCCCGAGACCCTCCCGAACTCCTCCACCACTTCCATTAAAGATTTAAAGGACTGTTCTGTGCCATCAAGGTATATTAATGCGTCATCAGCATATAATGAGATCTTCTCTGTAAGATTACCATAACATATGCCGCCCACCGACGCCGTCTGTCGCACCGCCAGACCCAAAGGCTCTATGGCAAGTGCGAACATGAGTGGCGAGAGCGGGCAGCCCTGCCGTGTTATGGACAACTAAATTTTATTTGGGGATGGGGACGCGGAGCAACGTATTAGTACCCTGGAGCATACTGTGAATCCCATGTCAGTTACTATGCGTGATACTACTAGTGAAATGGCGGCACTCCGCACCAAAATTGACGACTTGGAGAATCGTTCTCGCAGGAACAAGCTCCGCTTTGTTGGGTTCCCTGAAAGGCTCCCATCCTGAAAAATGTCTATACTCCTGGTTGCTGGACATCTTTGGCACTGATGCGCCCTCATTCTCCCATGTTATTGAGCGTGCGCACCGCTCCCCTCCTCGTTCTCCCCCGGAGGGTGCCCCCCCCACTCTTCATTATTGCACGCATCCTCAACTTCCAGGATAAAGTTGCCATTCTGCGCCAAGCAAGAGAAAAAGGTCAGCTTAAATTCAATGGTAACACTATCTCAGTCTATCCTGACTTTTCTGCTGAAGTTCAGCGCCAGCGTATATCGTTCTCAGCAGTGAAAACTCACCTGCTCATGGAAGGCATGTCCTATGCTATACTCTTTCCTGCCAACTGCGCATCATCCATGATGGTAAGGTAAATTTCTACACCAGCCCCAAGGAGGCCATGGCGTGGCTGTATGACCGATATGGCGTTGCTCACAGACGCAGAGGTGACTGACGATACCACTGGCCCTAGGACATAACTTGCAGGCTGACCTACTACCAGGATCCTGTACATCCCTGTGTGTGTTCTGTGCCTTCACTATAGACCACAGTGCCTGCCATTTTCACCACCATGCCCTTTTGCTCGGTGATACTCCTATTCTTCCCTGCAAGTTGATGTGACTTACTTCATCATCCCTCCAGGCCTCCATCTCTAGATTTTCTCCTCCACCTACACTGATTGCTAGACATGTGCACACTGAAATATTTTGTTTTGGAATTTAGTTTTCGTCCGAAAATTTTTATTTAGTTACTCCCGAAATTCGTTTTTATTAAGTTTCATTAAAAATGCATTTGTCCGAAAATCCGAAATAATTAAGGTTGAATCTGTCATTGAAGGCTTATGGTGTCTGTCGAATGTTCTAAGAAGATTCGACGGAGCAGCTAAACTGTACGACGCCGCAATCGTACATTTCCGGTCGAATGTTCCACCTGCAAACTGTAGTAGAATTCTAATGTTGTATGACACTAGTAATAATTAAGTGTTCTTGCATAGCAAGAGCACTTATTGTTATCTCACATATATATTATTATTCTTATTATAGCCAAATTTTACCACCCTAACTCCTCCCACAGTTTTTACACTACATAGATAAGTAATATACCAAAACGTGCGGATTGTTCCCGAATGGTGTGCTATTACTTTGTGGAACGTTTCGCCGAATCGTTCACGAAATATCGTCGTTTTTGCGGCGAAATTTGTCCCATAGGAATGAATGGCCAAACTAGAGTGTAAAGCCTCGTACACACGACCGAGTTTCTCGTCGTAAAAAACACATCATTTTTTTCGACGAGATTCTTGTTAAGCTTGTCGATTTTCTCGTCAAGCTTTCCATGCATACACACTGACATTTCCCAATTTCCTCGTTGTTCTCCGCGGTCACATCCAGCATGTACGACGGCACTATAAAGGTGAAGATCTTTTTTCTTGGCGCCACCCCTTGGGCTGCTTTTGCTGATCTCGTGTTACCGTGTGTGAAGTAAAAGTTTGGGAAGAGATGATTCGCGCTTTTCAGATCGTTTTCTGCGGTTCAGTTTGTGCTTGTGGGTTCGTATCTTGACTTTCAGGGCGTCTAGGCAGGTCGTATCTGTTTTACAGTGCGTTCTTGCCTGTTCGTTTCTGATTTTCAGTTCGTTATTCATAGGCCTTGCTGTTCTAAAGTGCGTTCTGTTCTGTACGTTCTGATAAGACGACCGTTTCCTAGCCATGTCGCCTGGACGTTCTCGTCGTCGAGTTCGTGCTGTGCGTGTGCTTGGTGTTGGTCTGCTTGTTTTGGACCAAGACCAGTCCATGAATGGTGTGAGGAGGAGTTCATGGACCAAGAATTGGTTGCTCCAGCGGGACCAATTCTGCCACATGCCTCTGCTGCGGGAGATGGTCGAGAATAATCCTGAGGACTACAGGAATTTTCTGCGGATCTCTGACCCCATTTTTCAGGAACTGTTGGCTTTGGTGTCCCCCTATATTACCAGGAAGGACACCGTTATGCGGGAAGCCATCAGTGCTGAGCAGAGGCTCATCGCCACCTTACAGTACCTGGCGACAGGGAGAAGTCTTCAGGACTTGAAGTTCACGACAGGCATCTCCCCCCAGGCTCTGGGCCTCATAATCCCAGACACCTGTTCTGCCATCATCCAAGTCCTGCAGGAGGACTATATTGGGGTAAGTTTTCTCCATTAACATCACATTTTATGTATTGCATGTATGCTAATGTATTGTATTTCTTTCATCCTTCCCTAATTACCATGATTGTAATATGCTGAGAATGTCCCCTTTGTCCCCATGCATGTTGGAAGTTTTTAAATGCCCCTTTTTTCTCCTCCATGCATATTTTCCTTCACTAACCTTTCCAGCAGGGGCGCCTGTTGCTCCAAATGTTTGGGGGTTCAAACCCCAATTTAGGAAATAAACTTCCTCCTTTTTTGCTCTGGTGCCTATTAAACGCCCCCATTTGTCCCCTCCAATGCAGCCATTTTGTTCCCTCCAATGCAGCCAGTTCCCCCCCAGCCCTGCACTTACCTTCTTGTGGTCAGCGCCATCCTTCTTCTGTCCTTGATGTCTTCTCCTTCCCTTGATGTTGCATCAGCAAATCATGTTACCATTAAACAGACTTGGTGAACATGATTGGCAGAGCAGCCTGTCAGTGTTTACCCAAGGAATGCCCCCCCCCCCTGCGTCCCCTTTTTAACTTTTCTGAAGCCAATTACATCCCTCAGGCTGTAATGTGCAAGACAATTTTCCTTACTGTTTCTGATATGCAATTTTAAGCTCATAAATGCCGCAGTTCTTCATATGTCGGTCGCTTAACAGGGGGCCATCCACCTGAATAGTGGGCGGCATAGACAATACATAGGTTAATGCAAGGCATAAACCTATGTATTGTTCTGAGTGACGGGCACAGGAGAGAGGGGGCAATGCTCCAGCGCCCACTCTGGACGCACCGCCACTGCAATGCTATCCTGTGGCCAAACACATCTCCCCCCCCCTCCCCATTAGAATTTATTAATGGACCATCATAGGGGGTGATGAATATGATACATGAGCCTTCCATTATACTTATTTAAAACACCTTAATAAACATAGACTTTGCTTGATGTTGGCCTCTGATGTATTTTCGTAGAATATACTTGTAATGTTTGATTTGTGTATTCTAATATTTTTTCATCTTGTTTGACTCCACAGCTTCCTTCCACGCCACAGGAATGGCAGACTGTGGCATCGGAGTTTGCCACGCGGTGGGACTTCCCCAACTGCGGTGATGCTATAGACGGGAAGCACGTCCGCATCGTGCCGCCACCCTGTTCTGGGTCCTACTACTACAACTACAAGGGGTTTCATAGCATTGTGCTGATGGCGGTGGTGTCAGCACGGTATGAATTCCTCTATGTTGATGTAGGGAAGAATGGCCGGATGTCCGATGGGGGATCCTTCATCCAGACAGAGTTTGCCCTCCATCTCCAGAGTGACGACCTTGCATTGCCACCGGATGCAGGGAATATTGAAGGACTCCCCTTTGTTTTTTTGGCTGATGAAGCCTTCGGGGTCGGACCACATCTTATGAGGCCATTTCCTTAGAGGACCCTCAATTACCGGCTGGCCAGGGGCCGAAGAGTCGTTGAAGAGTCGTTGAAAATGCCTTCGGCATAATGGCCAGCCGGTTCCGCCTTTTTATGACTTCCATCCACTTGGCGGACTACAAAATAAACTATGTAGTGTTATGCTGCTGTGTGCTACACAATTTTCTTTGCCGCAAATCAAATTCATATATGGCCTCAGTTTTGCCAGAGGCTGGACTTTCCCCTGATAATCCCCTGCCGGGCCTGGAATCTGCCCGTGCTGGCTTGCCCCCCCAAAATGCCCGTGAGGTTCGGGACAAATACATGGACTATTTCACGGGTAGGGGGGCAATTCCTATGCTAGGCTATGCCTAAAGATTGCTGTCTAACGATCCAAATAAAAATCTTGTTTAAACTTCTAACTTTTGTTGGTTTCCTGTCTCCTAGTTTGTCTTAGTGCATTTGTAGTGCCAAGTGTATTTTCCTTTAGTAAATACCAACTATTTCACTATGTAACCTTAAAAAATGTACCAAATAAGGTTAGAGCATATTAGAAAAAGAAGCTACACGTTGTTTGTGTTCAAATCTTTTACTATGTGCAAATTCACACACCCTTTTTTTTTATTTTTACATTTTTTGTTTGCCTGGCCACAAACCGGTAATTGGTTTCTTAGGAAAATACAAAAACAACAGTTGCATTCCAAAAATTACAAAATTGGATACCTCGGAGCAATCTGAGACATTCACTTACACAAACTATATGTCTCTATGTGCCCGTCCTAATATGGGGTCCTGCCACCCCTTGCCCAGCCAAAAATTGAATATGCACACAATTGGGATTAATTTCCTATAGGGATTTTAGACTCCTAAACCCTATTGTCAACATGTGCTATCTGCCATCAGGGGTGATTAATGGACGTGTTTTGGGGGTGCAACCCCTTCCTCAGTTCACCTACTTTAGATACGAGGAAGGGGTTGCACCCCCAAAAGACGTACATGGATATCCCCTGATGGCAGATAGCACATGTTGACACACTGTGTGCAGATTCAATTTTTGGCTGGTTTGATTGTCAAAAAGTTTTTTAGAAGTTGCAAAATAAACATGAGAAAAAAGGGGGTTGGGATGCCTTATTGAATTCTCCCCAATACATTGAGAATGTCTTTAAATGTTTGATCCATCACATGTATTCTTTCTTTAATTTTGTCCAGTTCCGTGCTACATTCCATCACTTGCTGGATGAGGCGGAGGGCACTGTCAGCAGAGAAACCTGTACTATCCTTCACCCCAACATTCACATCCCCTAAAAACAAAATAAAAAGGTATTATAACTCTGCAGGCCTACCTCTCTTACCTGAATCTGTGGTGACAGATACTGACCTGTTGTGGTGACCAGTTCCACAACGTCATCCACCTCTCTTTCCTGCACTTCTCCTTCCTCCACCTCAACTTCCTCTACCTCAACTTCCTCTACATCCTTCGTTTGTGGGTCTTTGGGAGTTTGGGGTTGTTGTGAAGCTGTGGGGTTCTTGTGCTCCCTGGAGTGTCCTCCTCCCAGTCTTCTCTCCCCTATGAGAATCAAACAAAAGGTAGCGTTATCACACAGAAATTCTCTATGTTAAACCAAAAAACAGGCTAAATTGCTTGGAAGTGGGGTACAAGTGTGTGTTTGGGCGGAAGTTAAAGATGAATGCATTATTTCTGACCAAGAATATGTTTAGTATTCACCTTTGTCTGTCATTTTTTAGACATGTAGGCAACACAAAAATTCTCTGAAGCACCTGTGTGGGACACCCAAAAAAGGCGGGTCTGTTGGCCCACACTATAGTGCTCCAAAGTACAGATGTGGAAGCAGCTGCTGAGTGTCCTCTCCTTTACACTGACAAAAGTTTGCATTTCATTCTCTTTACAAACACATCATCTAGCCTAAAACTTTGTGCCCCAAATTTCACAAAAAATGGCAGATGTCTAATTACTTTTGTGGCTGTAAAAGAATCCAAAACAGCGGATAGTGGCCGAACGAAGTGTCTGTAACGTTACGAACGATTACTGTGCCCAACCAAGTTCAAAATATAACATTTTGGGTCCTGATGTGATCAGCGGCGGACGTGTCAAAGGGGAGCTCTGGGTTTTCTACATCCCATCCGATGCCATCCTTGCAGCCTATAGTGGAATCAGCATCTACCTGCCTGCCAGCGGGTCC
Source organism: Rana muscosa (assembly GCA_029206835.1). Taxonomy (NCBI): domain Eukaryota; kingdom Metazoa; phylum Chordata; class Amphibia; order Anura; family Ranidae; genus Rana; species Rana muscosa. The sequence continues at coordinate 4,447,499 of JARGYO010000212.1, forward strand.
CCCTCGATCCTCTGGAGCATTCTGAGTCAGAAATTGTACAGCAGCTCTGCCAGGGGACGTCTGCCCAGCACTGCTCCTCTTGTCCGCGGCCGCCGCCATCTTGCCGTCCCGGCGTCTTCCCGGACGGACGACTCCGGGCCTGACTGAAGGTAAGGAGGGTCATCCACTCTCCCCTGTCTGTCCATCCGCCCATCTAGTGGGGCCCGGAGGCCTGTCTGGCCGTTGGGGACGTCCGTGGAGGCCGTGGTCCCGCCCGGCCTAGTGTGGCCTGCAAAGCACCGCTGTCTCCTGAGCCGCGGCCCCGCGAGTGCTTCCGTAGCTCGGATCCTTGGCTTCCATCCCTCCGCCCTGTCCTATCTGCCCACCGCTGCCTTGGCCTAGTGTGCCGCCCATCTAGTGAGGCCCGGAGGCCTGTCTGGCCGTTGGGGACATCCGTGGAAGCCGTGGTCCCGCCCGGCCGGGTGCGGCCTAGTGCGGCCTGCAAAGCACCGCTGTTTCCTGAGCCGCGGCCCCGCGAGTGCTTCCGGAGCTCGGATCCTTGGCTCCCACCCCTCCGCCCTGTCCTCTCTGCCCACCGCTGCCTTGGCCTAGAGTGCTGCCCTGCAAGAACTGTGACTGCTGCTGAGGTGGCCTGGATGATAGATCCTGGAGTCCTCTGCTGCCTGCCTGCCTATACTACACTGCTCTGAGCCACCCTCACCCCTGTACCTCCAGCCTCACATCCTCCCTAACTGTCAGCCGGGTGTTGGCTGCTGAGTGACGGGTGCCTGGAGACCCCCTGTGTTCTGATCACTGTGGCCAGTCTGGCTGGGCTCTCATTGCTTCCTAAAGCCTCCTCTGAGCACGGCTGCAAATCCTACCCCTGTGTGACCTGCCAGATGCCCTCCTCCTCTAAGAAAGGCAAGGGGAGCTCTAAAGCCACAAGGGCCCACACACCCCTCCGGGTACCACGCCATCTTCCCCGCACACGGATCCCGTCCTGGTCGGGCGAATCCGGGCCTTGCTAGCCGAACTAGACATGGATCCCAGCGAGGCCCCGGAGGTGGAGGGGGTGGCCCCGTCATCTCATGACAACACGGCCATAATCCTTGCTACGATCGAGCAGAGTAGGACTTCGCTACTGGTACGCATCGACCACCTTGCTGAGGAGTGCAATTTCATACGGAATGATCTAGACAAGATAAGGGGGAGGATGTCTGAGACAGAATCAAGAGTGTCAGCCACGGAGGATCTAACGGCCAATCACTCCACCTCCATTGCTGAGCTACAACGCACAGTACAGTCCCTTGTCGCAAAGTCGGATGACGCAGAAAATAGGCTGCGACGCAACAATGTCAGAGTCCTCGGTCTGCCTGAGGGAGAAGAGGGGGACCATCCTGCTGTATTTGCGGAGGAGTTTTTCAAAAATTTACTCGACCTGACGGATGTTCCCCCTACCTATGTTGTTGAAAGGGCCCACCGAGTGCCTACGGGCAGAGCCATTCCGGGGAATATCCCCAGACCTTTCCTGGTCCGCTTCCTCAATTACCGGGACAGGGACAGGATCCTCTCTGAGGCCCGCAGACACGCCGCACTCAAATACGGCAACGCCTCAGTTCTCCTTTTCCCCCGACTTCTCGGCAGAGTTGCAGAGGAGGAGAAAGACCTTCAATGACGTCCGCAGACGGCTCAGAGACAAGAACATTAAATATGGAATGCTATACCCAAGCCGCCTGCGTGTCCAACATGGTGGAGAGGTCCGCTTCTTCGACAACCCTGCGGATGCTGATAGCTGGTTGACCACCCTGCAATGAAAGATTCCTCCCACCGATCTATTAGATGCCTGATTCTTTCACATCCTGGTTTGCTCTATCCTACTCAACTTCCTGCAAGCCCCGGAGTTACCCCAAAGTACCTCTACAAGTGAAACACAGCCGACCCCCCCTGTTTTGTTTGGTTTTGTTGTTTGCTTCCAAGTGAAGGACCAGGAGACCTACCTCTACCTGGGGCAGCTCGCTTCTTGAGGGGACTGCTCCGCTGTTCCAGAGGGCCAGTCTCCTCCCACTGTAATGGGATGCAAGTTCCCTCACTCTCGCCTAATGTTCTAGGTTGAACTCACACTGAGGTTATCTCAGAGACTTTGAGCCTCCAGAAGGCGACATCTACAATCAAGTTTAGGGTAAGAAACTGCCTCGGCGAAAGTTGGGGATATGCCAGGCGGTAGGGCGTTATTTGTACTGTTTGTAAGTTTCCACACCTGCTCGGGTTCTACACTATTTTCCTTGCTGGACTATGCTGTCATCATTTTGATACTTCTCTGGGTCACATACTATTTTCTATTTTTTCACTTTATGTTCTCTCCAGTTCCACTAGATTGCTACACCCTGTGGACTACCTCTGCAGCGGGCCTATGGCCAGGATATTACTGGGTATGGGTCTTTCTTGTTCATACATCACGGGACACAGAGCAGCATAGTCATTACTATGTGGGTTATATAGAATTACCTTCAGGTGCTGGCACTGGCAACTTCCAAAACAGGAAGTACCCTCCCCTATATAAGCCCCTCCCATCCGGGTGTACCTCAGTTTTTTGCCAGTGTCTAAGGTGTTGGCCAAGGTTAACATGTATTCATCTGGGCTTGTGTACAGGTTCTCTGGGCCTTAGCAAGCTATTCCGGATCCGACCAAAAAAGCTTCATAGCTAAACGGTCGGTACCCGGGCCTTGCAGAGAAGAGCAGGGTTTTGCCTGTAATGCCTCTCTTAGGAGGGCTGGACCCTGGGATCCAGAGCTCTGGTCATACCCAAAACCAAGAGGCTATCTGTGCAGGGTGCTATACAGGTCCAGGGGAGTGGAATCCTTGGGAACCCGGTCCCTGAAGGTCTAGTACAATGCCTGCCGTGAGAGGTGAAGTTTGGGCTTCTGTGGACCAAACAAAGTCCTGCGGCGGGGAAAAGGTAAGTGGGGGCCCCTCAGGAACTTGGTTCTATTGAGGGGACCCCCAAGCCTAATATGTCTTTCTGCCTGTTACCTAAAGGGTATTCCCGCTAATAGCTGTATATGCCTAAGAAATCCTAGAAATGTTTTTTCATAAGGGAAGTTTTAAAAAAACTGTAAACCTGGAAATGTTTTTTCATAAAGGAGGTTTTAAAAAAAAAAAAAAAAGACAAAGGTGCGGTACCTGTGTTTGTCCACTAGAGGCCGCTGTGGAACGTCTTTTTTCTTGGGACTATTCCTTCCATGGTGAAAGTCCAGGCAGATGAGTGAGCTCTCTATCAGGGAAGCTGCATTCCTCTGTCATGCTGCCAAGTAGTTTCCTTCCATCCCCGAGTCCTGGTGAAACAGGGACCCTGGCTCCTCTCCCTACATGGCGCCAAGAGCGCACACGTGCACGCGCGCGCGCGCGCGCACACATGCTTTCCTTTTATAAGGTTTAGCTTCAAAAAAGGGGGCGGAGCCTGGCGGATGACGCGCTCTGTGCGCCCAGCGCTTCTGCGCATGTGCGGGCGTCCCAGCAAGATAAAAGGACTCAGTCCACGCTGCTTGCTATGGACACAGAGCATGAAAAGGAGCTGGTAGCATGGTATAGGGGCTTACAGCGGGCGGTTGATACAGGCATCCCCAGAAAGACGCATTAGTAGACACCCACTGATGTACATAGCAGCAAATTGCATTAGACTATTTCAGTAAGGGGTGTATTGCGGCTGGAATACCTCAGCTTTGAACTAAGGAATATGCCGCCTAAAAAACTCCGAGATATACCTCTCAGGAAGTGTAGGGGGTCTCCATCGGGCTCTGAGGATCTGGAGCAGTCATCTGCACCCTCCTCCCCTGAGAAATCAGAGGTTAATACCCATAAGGAACCCCCGGGAGTGCCAGGTACTGCGGCTGTCCTCAGTCCACCTGCTCCTGCATATATAACAGAGGAGGTTTTTTCCTCAACTCTGGAGGGATTGGAGCAGAGATTGGCTGCATTGATCGCTTCTTCTCTACAGGAAAGAAAGCGCGCCAGATCTCCATCACCTCCATTAGAGTGCCTGTTGGCAGAGCAACAGTCCCAGGAAGGGACCGACCTACCTGAAGGGGATCAGGAGGAGGTTAGCTCTGTTTTTGAGGAATCGACAGTAGATGAACCATTTTCAGCATCACAGACTGAAAGATTGTGGGTCCAGACCCTAACTGACATGGTTCGATCTGCATTTAAAATGCCTCTTGTTGAACCATCAACTACTGCTGTCTCCTCATTGGGGTCGCTAAAAGCTCCCCAGGTTAATGGCTCCTTTCCAATACATCCATTATTGGAAGGACTTATATACCAGGACTGGGAACATCCTGATAAACTATTTGTTCCGCCTAAAAGGTTTCCGGTGATCTATCCCATGGAGGAAAAGTTCACCCAGAGATGGAATGTTCCTACGGTGGATGCAGCCATCTCTTCTGTGAACAAATCACTGACATGTCCAGTAGATAATGTTCAAATGTTCAAAGATCCAGTGGATAAAAAATTGGAATCTTTATTAAAATCTGCTTTTTCCACAGCAGGGGCTGTTACACAGCCAGCAGTGGCAGCTATTGGGGTCTGCCAAGCTTTAAAGGATCAAATGAAAATGGTCCTGAGGGATTTGCCAGACCAGCAGGCCCAGGCTCTGGCTGATCTGCCTAGAGCATTATGCTTTGCGGTTGACGCCATCAAGGATTCTATCCATCAGGCCTCCCGCCTCACGCTGTCTTTGGTACATATGCGTAGGCTTCTGTGGCTCAAAAACTGGTCTGCTGAAGCTCCCTGTAAGAAGCTCTTAGTTAGCTTCCCATTTCATGGGGAACGCCTTTTTGGCGAAGACCTGGATAAGTATATCCAGAAGATTTCCAGTGGTAAAAGTACTCTCTTACCGAGTAAAAAGAGGTCTAGGGGTCCATCTTTTAAGAGGACTACCTCTCCTATCCCTGCGACGTCTGCTACTAAGCAGTTCCGACGGCCTCCTCGGTCAAACTCAGGAGGTAAAAATCAGGGACAGCCACAGGGTAATAAAAAGCCCTGGATCCGAAGAGGTACTAAACCAGCCTCCAAGTCAAGCCTATGAAGGGCTGCCCCCACTCAAACGGGTGGGGGGAAGACTTCAGTTGTTCGCAGAGACCTGGCGGGAGACGATCAAAGACAGATGGGTGCTCTCCGCAGTAACTCTGGGATACAAGTTGGAGTTAAAAGAGTCTCCTCCGTCCCATTTTATGTGGTCAGGCATGCCAAGAGACCCTCTGAAAAGAGGGTCTCTCCTATTGGCGTTAGAACAACTATTGCTCCAAGGAGTAATTATGGAGGTTCCTATGGAAGAGTGGGGGTTGGGTTTCTACTCAAACCTTTTCACAGTCCCGAAGCCAAACGGGGACATAAGACCCATATTGGACCTAAAGAGTCTAAACAAATTTCTAAACGTCCGGTCTTTCCGGATGGAGTCGATCCGATCGGTCACCGCTGCCCTACAAGGGGAGGAATGGTTAGCCTCGATCGACATCAAAGATGCTTACTTGCATGTTCCCATCTTTCCAGGTCATCAAAAATTCCTACGCTTTGCAGTAGAAGGGCGCCATTTTCAGTTCAGAGCCTTACCATTCGGTCTGGCCACAGCACCACGAGTGTTCACAAAAATTCTGGCCCCACTGTTGGCCGATCTAAGAACACGGGGTGTAACGATAATGGCATACCTAGACGACCTGTTGTTGATAGACCACTCAGTTGCCAAGCTAGAAGTGGTAATTGTCGATACAATCAAGTATCTAGAGTCTCACGGTTGGATCATCAACCTGGACAAGTCAGCCCTACAGCCAGTGAAAAACCTGGTATATCTAGGGCTACGGCTGGATTCAGACCAGAGGAAGATTTTCTTACCTCTAGACAAGGTATCCTCTTTGAGGGCCTTGGTCCGTCTGCTTTGTGCAAAAAGACAGCCGTCCATACGCCTGTGCATGAGGCTGCTAGGAAAGATGGTAGCATCATTCGAAGCTGTGCCATACGCCCAATTCCACTCAAGGAATTTACAAAGGGCCATATTGTCAGCCTGGAACGGAAAAGTTCAGGCTCTAGACTTCCCGATGGTTTTGTCCCCTTCCGTTCGGAAAAGTCTCTGCTGGTGGTTGATCCCCCAGAATCTCCAGAAGGGAAAACCCTTCAGCCCGATATCTTGGAAGGTGGTCACTACAGATGCCAGCCTTATAGGCTGGGGGGCAGTACTGGAGCAATGGTCTCTCCAGGGCAGATGGTCAAATGTAGTAAAAACCCTGCCCATCAATCTCTTAGAGATACGAGCAGCCCGGTACGCCCTAGTAGCCTGGACATCCAGACTCCAAGGGTCCCCTGTCAGAATTCAATCAGACAATGCCACAGCAGTGGCATATATCAATCATCAGGGAGGCACCAGGAGTCGTGCAGCCCAGAGGGAAGTAAGTCACATCCTGGAATGGGCAGAAAAGCATGTCCCATGTATATCAGCTGTCTTCATTCCAGGGGTGGAGAATTGGAAGGCGGACTTTCTGAGTCGCCAACAGTTATGCCCAGGGGAATGGTCCCTTCATCCCGAGGTCTTCCGAGCAATATGTCAGCGGTGGGGAACACCGGATGTAGATCTGCTAGCATCCAGATTCAACGCAAAGGTGGACAGATTTGTCTCCCGGACAAGGGATCCCCTCGCTTGCGGCTCGGATGCTCTGGTGTTCCCTTGGGATCAGTTCAGACTGATATATGCATTCCCTCCGCTACAATTGTTGCCTCGACTCCTTCGCAGAGTCAGGTTGGAGAAGAAGCCGGTGATCCTGGTGGCTCCAGCGTGGCCCCGAAGGGCCTGGTACGCGGAGATCATCAAAATGTCTGTGGGGAGTCCTTGGACCCTTCCACGTCGTTCGGACCTGCTTTCGCAAGGACCGATATACCACCCTTCCTTACTAACTCTAAGTTTAACGGCCTGGCTATTGAATCCCACATCCTAAAGAAGAGAGGTCTCTCTAACTCTGTGGTATCAACTATAATCAATGCCAGGAAGCCTGTATCCAGGCAGATCTACTATAGAGTTTGGAAGGCGTACATCACTTGGTGCGAGGCCAGAAAATGGCATCCACGTAAGTACGTTATAGGCAGAATTCTGGACTTCCTGCAGTGGGCTGTAGACAGGAAGTTTGCCTTAAGTACTATCAAGGGCCAGGTTTCGGCCTTGTCAATACTATTTCAAAGGCCCCTGGCTATGCATTCACTTGTCAAATCCTTTATGCAAGGTGTGACTCGTATTATTCCACCGATTAAGGCTCCCATATGCCCATGGGATCTAAATTTGGTTCTGTCGGTTCTGCAGAAGCAGCCATTTGAACCTTTGCGGCACATTTCCTTGGTTCTACTCACCAGGAAATTGATATTTTTAGTAGCCATATGCTCGGCTAGAAGAGTGTCGGAATTAGCCGCCATGTCCTGTAAAGAGCCATATCTGGTTATCCATAAGGACAGAGTAGTATTACGTCCTCACCCAGCCTTTCTTCCTAAGGTGGTATCGGGGTTTCACTTAAACCAGGATGTGGTTCTTCCTTCTTTTTTCCCCAAACCAAGCTCGGTAGAGGAAAAGTTATTGCATTCTTTGGATGTAGTAAGAGCAGTTAAAGCTTATCTAAAAGCCACTGCTCAGATTCGTAGAACGGATTCTTTATTTGTTCTGCCGGAAGGCCCCAGAAAGGGTCAGGCAGCATCAAAATCTACTTTAGCCAAGTGGATTCGACAGGTCATAATACAAGCCTATGGCTTGAGAAGTAGACCGCCTCCGTTCAAAGTTAGGGCGCACTCCACGAGAGCAGTTGGAACTTCATGGGCAGTGCATCACCAGGCCTCCCTGGCGCAAATTTGTAAGGCCGCAACATGGTCTTCAGTACACACGTTTACTAGGTTCTACCAGGTGGACGTTAGAAGTCAGGAGGATGTCGCCTTTGGGCGCAGTGTGTTGCAGGCCGCAAAAGATCCTCATGCTTGATGGCGCCCAGCTTATGTATGGTGTATCCCCCCCCTCATGTGGCATTGCTTTGGGACGTCCCACATAGTAATGACTATGCTGCTCTGTGTCCCGTGATGTATGAACAAGAAAGTAGGATTTTTAAAACAGCTTACCTGTAAAATCCTTTTCTTGGAGTACATCACGGGACACAGAGCTCCCACCCCTCTTTTGGGGACACGTATTGCTTTGCTACAAAACTGAGGTACTCCCGGATGGGAGGGGCTTATATAGGGGAGGGTACTTCCTGTTTTGGAAGTTGCCAGTGCCAGCACCTGAAGGTAATTCTATATAACCCACATAGTAATGACTATGCTGCTCTGTGTCCCGTGATGTACTCCAAGAAAAGGATTTTACAGGTAAGCTGTTTTAAAAATCCTACTTTTATGATCCTAATGTCATCAAAATTCTCTACTTCAAATGGGTATAGATTTAAGGCTGATATCTTGGAATGTTAGGGGCTTGAATGACAAGATAAAAAGATCATTAGTATTTAAATTTCTGAAATCCCACAAACCTCACATTTTGTTTCTCCAGGAAACCCACCTGACGGGCAACAAAATCCTAGCACTCAGGCGGGCATGGGTCAAACAAGGGTTTCATGCCACATATTCCTCCTACGCGAGGGGCGTGACTGTCCTGTTGAACAAGTCACTCCCCTGCACAGTGGAACAGGTCTTCACGGACCCTGGGGGAAGATACATCATCCTTATCCTCGAAATGTATGCCCAACGCTGGGCAATAATTAATGTATATGTCCCCCCTCCATTTAATTCCTCCATCCTGTACACGGTCCTTACAAAAATAGCCCCCTACGGGTCCATAATATTCTAGTCGGAGGGGATTTCAACGCCATCCTTGACCACAACAAAGATACTACTAACCCCCTTAGAACTGCCCCCCCCGATTTGGAGCTCTGGGCAGACACCTTTGGTCTCCAAGAGCTCTGGCGGTGGAAGCATCCGGAGGAGAGGACATATTCATATATCTCAGCATCACATAGGTCGGGATCCCGCATAGACTTCATGTTCGGGTCGGCTTCTGCACTGTCCCAAGTCAGAACAGTCTCCTATCTCCCGGCAGGTCTTTCAGATCACTCACCGCTAGAGCTTGGCTTGAGTCTGGGCACCCCCCGCGAGCCGGGATGCTGGAAACTGGCGTCCCATTGGATAGCCAACCCACAAGTCCAGGAGCTGGTGGAGCCCAGACTCGGGGAATACTGGCAGACAAATGAGGGATCGGCTTCCCTTGACGTGGTCTGGGAGGCGGGCAAGGCTCATGCCAGAGGAGAATACATCTCTTCCATCAAGGCAGTGAGATCCGGCTTTGCGTTACAGACCACTCAACTGGAACAGAGCGAAGGGGCGGCACTGGATCTTTTCACGAAGCATCCAACGCCTGAAAATTATTCTACCCTAGCACAAACGAGAAGAGATCTGAAGCTCCACTACACCTCGCTGGTACACTCAGATGCGCGAAAGCTTGTAGCCAAGCTTTTCGAGTCAGGGGACAAGAACGGGAAACTACTGGCCAACCTTGTAGCAGAACCTACGTTCCAAACAGTAATCCCTAGACTTCAGACTTCCACTGGTTGCCAGGTTATGGACCCCGAAGGTATACTGCGGGAATTCCATCGTTTCTATAGCAACCTGTATGACGACCCATTCTCTGGCTCAGCTGCTGCTGGGCTAGAGGAACTGGGGGGAAATACTTTGCCTCTCCTCTCCGAGGAGGACAGGATAGCGTTAGACAAGCCGTTAACACGTCTGGAAATAGAGGCAGCAATATACTCCTTGCCCAACAATAAATCCCCGGGCCCGGATGGTCTACCTGGGGACTGGTACAAAACTAACGCTACTTTACTGGTCCCTAAATTAAATCAGCTATACACAGACTGCCTGGAATCCGATAGGCTACCAGACAGCATGCACCAGGCGCATATAGTGCTGCTGCCCAAGCCAGGGAAGGACCCCACCTGTTGCTCATCCTATAGACCCATCTCGTTGCTGAACTACGATCTTAAGATACTCACAAAAGTGCTAGCCAATAGACTCATGAAGGTTTTACCATCCCTAGTCAACATAGATCAGACAGGCTTTATGCCGGGCAAGTCCACGGACATTAACCTTAGACGAGTCTTTACCCATCTCCAGCTCCCACCCGAAGAGAATGCCTCCCGGGTACTGGTATCCCTCGACATCGAAAAGGCTTTCGATACAGTCAGATGGTCCTATATGATGCAGGTTCTGGAGGGTTTTGGCTTCGGCCCAACTTTCCGGAAATGGATCGGCCTACTATATAGGGCACCCACCGCCCGTATCAAACTGAATGGTGGCCTCTCGCCCTCTTTCCCGATTAGGAGGGGAGCAAGACAGGGGTGTCCTCTATCACCTGCATTGTTCGCCCTGGTAATGGAGCCTCTGGCTGAGGCCCTGCGGAGGTCGGGGGAGGTGTCTGGAATACGGGTCGGCTCGGTGACCGAGAAGCTGGCATTGTATGCCGATGATTTGATTCTCTTCCTCAGGGACCCCGGTCCCTCGCTCGCCGGGGCGCTTCGGCTTCTGGACCGTTTCGCGACTCTCTCTGGCCTCAGAACCAACTGGAGCAAATCACTAATTCTACCCATGGACCCCAGGGCAAGGAGGCTGAGTGATCCTACTTCGCCTCTACAATGGGCGGATACCATCAGATACCTAGGGATAAATATCTCGTCCAACACTAAAGATTTTTTCAAACTTAACTTGTCCCCGGTGCTGCAGTGGTGTAAACTAAAACTGAAGGCTTGGTCAAACCTCCCACTATCTCTGATAGGGAGAATTAATTTAATAAAAATGAAACTACTCCCGGTCTTGCTGTACATCTTACGGCACTCTCCGGTATGGATCCCCAAGTCTCTTCTCCAGCAACTAGACTCCTCAGTAGCTTCCTTCTTGTGGCAATCACACCCGGCCAGATTTAGTAAAAAGATTTTGTGTAGACCATGGACACAGGGGGGACTTGCCTGCCCAGACTTTCACACCTACTATCTAGCAGCAATGCTCACCCATGCACATAACTGGCTGGTTTCGGATGACACCAATGCGTCAGTTGTCCTGGAGGCGGCACACCTAGGATCTTTTGAGGCCCTCCACAACGCACTCTATAGGGGGTCGGAGGGCTCTGCGGTACCCTCGACCCTAGCTATGAAAGCGATCATTAAGGCATGGCACACGGTAGTGATTAAACCTAACTTGGCAAAGGCCAGATGGTCCCCCAACACACCACTTTGGTGCAATCCGAGGCTCAGGGAGTTCCACTCTTTGCAGGATCCGGGTCTGTGGGCCGGCAAGGGCATCAAGTATTTGAGGGATATCTGCGATGAGCTGGGGCTATTTACATTTGATAGGTTGAAGAATAAATTCCAGCTTCCGAACTCTTTCTTTTTCAGGTTCCTGCAGCTCCGCTACGCCTTCAATTCGCAATTCAAGTCGGTTCAGCTTCGGCTGGAGCTTGACACCCTGGAGATTCTCCTGGATGATGCCGAGCTCTCAAAACCCCTATCCCGGATCTATCGAGCACTCCTGCCGTCCATTCAGGAGGGTCTGGATGGTCTGCGTGGTTTGTGGCGGGCGGAGGTGCAGGAGCTGGACAGCGAAGACTGGGAAGATATGTGGGACTACCCATTTCAGCCGCTGGTGGCTACCAGGGACAAACTGATCCAATTCAAAATCCTCCACAGGATCTATTACACACCCCAACACCTCCACCGCATATACCCGGCCCTGCCAGCTAACTGCTGGAGATGCTCTGATACTCCTGCAGATTTCACACACATATTCTGGGACTGCCTACAGATTCGGGACTATTGGCGGGAGGTAACGCAATTTATCCACAGCCTAACTACCATTTCTATTCCCCTGACAATTAGTGTATGCCTCCTTGGCCTGGTGGGGCAACTGGCACTTGCCAAAGCCCCACGTACCCTAATAGGTATCCTCCTGTTTTATGCAAGGAAATCCATAATACTGAAGTGGAAGTCAACCACCCCCCCCACCCTGACCTCATGGAAACATCTAGTCAACACAGTGGTGCCCCTCTATAAAGCGACGTATCTGTCTCGTGGATGCCCCAAAAAATATGAAAAAGTCTGGCATCTGTGGACTGATTCAGAGTCCACAACAGATGACCGACCTCAAGAGGAGTAACTCGTAAGATCTCCTCTGTACTCATCAGTCCTGATAGGAGCTAAGGTCCGTACTCTGAATAAATAAATGGAGGTGCAAGCATCGCTCAAATTAATAGCACCTACCCCTGCATGCTCCTGATAAGCCCAACCCAGACATCTAGGAACAAGTAGAGGTCCCGCAAGGAATAATAACTCCTGTTGTAATCCTACCATGTGTACCCCGAGAGGTGTCCCTGTTAAGTTAGCTAGATATATTTAATGCTAAGATGTGATGATAAGTTGTCCTCTGTTTTTTTTTTTTTTTTTTTCTTTTATGTGCACGTGGTTATGTGCAAGGATTGGCCGGGGTATGCCCCAAAGGCCCTGTTTTGTATCTCAAAAACGCAAAAACTTCAATAAAGAGAATTAAAAAAAAATATATATATAACATTTTGGAAGGGAGTCCAATAAGAAAAACAAAAAAAACCAGCAACATGTCAGTTTAGAAAAGGATTAATAGCATAAAAGTGTACATTTTACTTACTTTTAGCGAGCATTCTCTTAATGCTCCTTAAACAAAAACTATCCAAACAAGAGATTGGAAAAAAGAGGAGGCTCATGAACAGTTTGTGCAAACTTATCAAAATAGATTTATTGAGAGATGTTACATGGTAACATGGACTATATCCAGAATACTGGACAACGTGTATATAAAAACGATGACAGTCAAGATTGACTGATCAACACATAATGCACATACACAACAGGACAGACATAAAATGACCTAAACATATAAGACACGTCCGGACGCCAGGTAGTTTCAGGGAGAGGTCTAAATGATGATTGCAATACAATCAAAAATTATGGCAACAGCAAAGCTGTGTGTAAGCCGAGAGACCATAATGGATGGAAGGGTGGGGAGGGGGGGGAGGAAAGAAGGGGTGAAGGCCAGCTGGATGGATCCGTGAGGAGATAGCTGCAGTCCCGTTTCACCAACTGTAATGTCATGAGGAGAAAGAACAATTCAAGTGAAAATAGTCTAAGCGTTGGGATGCTGTGTCCATGAGAAAATATCTTCCTGGAGACAAGCAGAGAAACACATGTGAAGTACAGCTGGGGACAGAAGTGATGCAAATAAGACCAGTCCTCACTGCTAGTGATAGTGAAGCATACTGGAGTAGCCAGTAACCAGGGGTAAAGACGTGTGGACCTGCACGTAGTAAAGTATAGTGGCTGTCAGTGAAATTACCCCTTCTCCGATGCTCTGATGCACTGCCACGTCCGCATGGAGTCACTTTGCTGCTCCTTCCTGGCTTACATGGATCGTATCAGGGTACTGCTGTGTGTAGCGGTACGTGTGGAGGGATTTGTTGAGTCCTTTTCATGTCCCACAGCTGATACTCACGACTGTTTGGCTTTCCTCCTCCTCCTCTTCCTCCCCCTCCGGGGCTCGTCGTCACTGTGTGGGCATGAAGCCGCGTCGCAGCGTGGCGTCCGGGCGGAAATGACGTCGACTAGTTTCGCATATGATGTGTGCGTAGCTTCATCTGGACGTATAAGTGACGGAGGGCGAGGGGTCCTTCTTATAGCGTCCCTCCCTCGTCTCACTCCGCCCAGTACATGTATTTTAAAGGAGAAAAAAAGGACATTGCGGTGTATGTGCGCGAACATAGATAGTGTTTGGCTATAGACCAGTTCCCCCCTAAGTATAAGTAGAATATATTAATTCCATATCATGTCGGAGGACAGAAAGCATTGAGTGCATATATCTCCAAACTTCATTAAAGGTCCAATACATGATAGTTTATATTTTGATGCTTTAATGCTCCTTAACTGCTCTGGCTCCCTCAGTTTGAGGTCTGACCACCTCTTTCTGAGCTGCTCATTTGAGCGTTTCACCCCGAAATTCGTCTTCAGACTCTTCACGACTTTAGTGAGGATTTTGGCCTTCCTTCTATTTGGTTTGCTATACGGCCCATGCTTTGCGTCATAATCAGACTTGAGCAAGATGTCCACCATCTTCGCCATCTCGGCAAAAGACATATTCGATGCCTTGAATCTCCTCCTTGATCGTGACGTTTCCTCGGTCTCCGGGCTTGTCTCCTCCTCGTTAGTTGCGGAATTATCAGACACCTGCTGTAACTCCGCCATATCTGTCTGCGCGCCGAAAGAGAAGGGGCGGGGAAAAGATGTTAGTTAGAACGTCATGGGCGGGCGACGTGTGCGGAGCGACGTGTTCGAATTTTGACGCATGCGTGGTGTGTATATAGCAAACACACATGTGACTATAGTACGTTCGGTGTGCGGAGAGAGGAGTTCAAGTGACGGACGTGCGAACGAAGGTATGTGATTTTGTGACTTGTAAAAATTGTTGGCCTATGCTGTTTTGAGAATGTTGTAGGATATATATGGTGACTACGATGTTAAGGAGGTTAGACTGTTTGCCTCACATTAGTTATCTATTATTTCTTAAACTTGCAGATACAATATGAATGTCTTTATTAGCGACAAAGAGTTCCTGGCGGAATTTATTGACCGGGTAAGGGAGCTGCCCGCTCTGTGGGAGACGAAAAACCCCATCCATAAAAAAAGAGGGGTGAGAAAAGCAGCGCTGGAGAAGCTGCTCCCATTTGTGCAGACCAAGGTGCCCACAGCCACAGCAAAACAAGTGGACACTAAAATTGGGAGCTTGAGAGGCACCTACAGGACTGAACGCTCTAAGGTCCTGGCTTCTCAGAGGTCAGGAGCAGCAGCAGATGATGTGTATGTCCCGATTTTGTGGTACTACAGCAGGATGTCCTTCCTGGATGACCACATTGAGGCAAGGCCATCACTCTCCACTCTTCCCCCCAGACTTCCCTGCAGCCAACCTGAGCCTTCTCTGGAGCAAGAGGAGGCAGCCATCCTGGATGATCCTGATTTGGCCATCTGGAGCCAGGTATAGTATTAAATGAAAATGTATTGTGATAAAATTAATGTTTGACAAATATGTCAAGATGAGAAACATACAATATTTTGGGTTCCACAAGTGAAATCAAGATCTCGAGACATTAGTCTGCACTTAATTGGGTGCTAAATAGTCAATCTGATGTAGGTGTAAATTCTAAAAAATGATTTCTGGATTTACATTCTAATTGCTTCAATCATGTTTATAAAGTTTGATGCAAAGATTAAAACAGCATATTAAACTATGTCCCTTTTTCATACACAGGATGAAATCAGCCAGGAGGAGGGTCTGGAAACTGTCAGGCAGGAGGAGGAAGGGCCCAGTGGCAGCCAGGAGGTGGCAGGGCCCAGTGGCAGCCAGGAGGTGGCAGGGCCCAGTGGCAGCCAGGAGGTGGCAGGGCCCAGTGGCAGCCAGGAGGTGGCAGGGCAAAGGAGAAGCACCAGATCCCAGGTGCCTCCCATCCGGCTTCCCAAAAGAGGCAGGAGGGACAGGACCACCAGTGAGGCAGCAATGGCCCTTATTAAAGAGGCCCATGCCACCCTCAAAGAGCCCACATCCCCTGAAGAGGCCATTGCCGGCCTAGTGGAGGCAAAGTTCAAGGTGATGAGCATGGAGCAACGCCTCCTATGCGAGCCCCTGCTCATCACCTTGCTCAACAAGGGGGTGATGGGAAAAATTACCCCCAATACCGCCATTTGTGAGGTGGCACAACTGTCCCAACCTCAACCTCCTCCTCCACCTCCACATTCTTCTTCTGCCCCACCCCCTTCTCCTCCACCTCCACCTTGTTCTTCCGCCCCACCCCCTTCTCCTCCACCTCCACCTTGTTCTTCCGCCCCACCCCCTTCTCCTCCACCTCCACCTTGTTCTTCTGCGCCACCCTCTTCTCCTCCACCTCCTCCTCCTCCTGACAGGAGTACCCCTCCAGTGGCCCAGCCTCCAGCCAAACGAAGAAGGAAGGCTGCAGGGAAGGCTTCAGGAAAGGTTGCAGGGAAGATTGCCAGGAAGACGAGGAAGTGATAGCCTTGCTTCATTGTGGTCGGACAGAAGGCAGCCTGTTGTAGTACCTCACACTTGGGACATATATATCACCTGCTGCTGTTCCTGACCTCTGGGAGGCCAGCATCAGATTGTGTTCAGAAATGTTGGCCTGCTCAAGCTCCCAATTTTAGTGTCCACACAGGGTTGCTGTGTGCTCTGGGGTCCCTGGGATGCACAAATGGCAGCAGCTTCTCCAGCGCTGCCTTCTCTTTATTTTATTTGAAACATGAATAAATGTTATTTTTGTTTAAGTTCATACTTGACTATGTGTATTTGTAAAAATGTAAAATCTAGCTTTGGAGTAAGCAGATACATTTGACTGACCAAAAAAGGGACAGATAACAACCCCCCCAAAAAATAACTAAATCGTGTTTCCCAAAAAAGTGTGTAAATATAAATCATATATATTAAAAGATTCAATGTGAGATCACTACCAAAACATTGCGAAATTACAATTAACATCAGTTAGAAAAAGAACTAATTTTTTAATATTCCTAAAAACTTGCACGATATAATACACATAAATCTTCTTAAGAGCAGCATGAAAAAGGTTAAAAAAAGATAGTCATAACTCTGTGTGAATATCAGCAGCAAAAGAAGTTCATTCGTTTGGATTAATGTCACATTCTAACGAAGATTTCAATGCACAACATTTAAACGATGCAAAAATTTGGAGCGTGACGAATGTGCTATCTCCATTACGAAGGCTTGTTTTACCAGAAGATGCGCTCCCGTCTCATAGTTGCTTGTGAGCATGGGCGCTTTTGGAAGAGTCGTAAAAGCATACACACAAACCATTTTCTCGTCACAAAAGAGGCCGACGAGAAACACGACGAGGAAATCTGGAATCCTGATGAGAAAATAGAGAGCAGGTTCTCTATTTTCTCGTCGAGATTCACGGCAGTTTTCTCGTCGTAAAACCATACACACGAACGGTTTTCTCGACAAAAAAGCTCTCACGGCACTTTTCTTGCCGGTTTGAAAAATCAGGACATGATTTCTAACCTGCCACCACTCCCTCATTTTTAAACCCACCTACACAAATTTTATATAAAAACGTTCAGCTATCCCTGCTGCCACTACACGTGTCCACGGCTAAGCCATAGTCCTTACAGTTTTCACAATATGATGATTTGTTTGCAACTCACGCCACTCATTGACATTCATTGAAACTACCCTCTAGCCACTTCAAATTTGAAGGGCAATTTCTAAACTGCAACTGTG
Source organism: Rana muscosa (assembly GCA_029206835.1). Classification (NCBI taxonomy): domain Eukaryota; kingdom Metazoa; phylum Chordata; class Amphibia; order Anura; family Ranidae; genus Rana; species Rana muscosa. Next base: position 4,464,851 of record JARGYO010000212.1, read on the forward strand.
CCTTTAATTTTAATATTTTAATATTTTTATATTAATTTTAATATTTCAGAGACATACTATATATTAAATTATAGGTCTGGGTCTTGTGATTCTCACAATATAAAGATCTTCGCTGTAGGATTTATAGTTTTTAAAATACGACCGTTTGAAGAATGGCAAGAATTCAGGAGAGACTGAAAATCCTGTGACCTGTGGTTAGAGCCTGCATAAACAAACATTGGTTTCCTTGGCAACGCTGAGGGACCTATAGCCCCTCCCACACAGCTCTGAGGGGAGTTTCTGAATCACAAATTGTTGTAACATGGAGGTTGGCTGTGTTGTCTTTCCCTCAGGACACAGTATGTTCCCAGTTGGGGTGCCTGGGGGAAAGACAATGCACGTCGCCTCTTATTTCTCTAAGGCATTTCTAATGTTGAACTTTGCTTACTTTTTTTTTTTATGTTTTTTTTTTTTTCAAAATTCTTTTTTTTTTCAAAAATGTTTTGTTCCAAAAACCCTAACTCCTCCCACAGTTTTTACACTACATAGACAAGTAATATACAGAAACTTGTGGATTGTTCCCGATTGGTGTGCTATTACTTTGTGGAACGTTTCGCCAAGTGTGAGCTGACAAAATATGAAAAATCAGGACATGATTTCTAACCTGCCATCACTCCCTCATTTTTAAGCCCACCTACACAAATTGTATATCAAAACGTTCAGCTATCCCTGCTGCCACTACACATGTCCACGGCTAAGCCATAGTCCCATAGTTTTCACAGTATGACGATTTGTTTGCAACTCACACCACCCATTGACATTCATTGAAACTCCCCTCTAGCCACTTCAAATTTGAAGGGCAATTTCTAAACTGCGACTGTGCCTTAAATTTTAATATTTCAGAGACATTCTATATATCAAAATGTAGGTCTGGGTCTTGTGTAGGGATGAGCTTGGTGTTCGAGTCGAAAGCATGTTCGACTCGAACATCGGCTGTTCGCCTGTTGGGCAAAACCAGAACTTTGTGGGCCGTTCGCGCCAAATTCGTGTGACGCGAACGGCCCACAATACACTGCGCCATCGCAGTGCATTGCCGGCGCTGTGATTGGCCAAGCATGCACTGTGACCCTGCATGCTTGACCAATCACAGTGCCGGCAGCGAGGAGAGCCATAATTGGCCACAGGCAGGATGCCTGTGGCCAATTATAGCTCAGGGGGATTTAGTACACGCCCCGCACTATAAAATGCCGCCAGCGCGGCGGCCTTGTGTAGTGTGTTCCGGCGTGCAGGGAGAGAGAAGGATAGGCAGGGATAGTGTCAGTGATATTCTTTGCTAAACCTTGTGTGCAGGGAGAGAGAAGGATAGGCAGGGGAAAGTGTCAGTGTCATTTTTGCTAAGCCTCCTGCACAGTATACACCTGAAGCTAGCCCTTATTGCTGTGTTTTCCTGTTGTGTAACACAGGCAGGCATCTGCAGCATTTACAGTGGTCGTAGTGTGCCTCCTGCACAATATACACCTGACGCTACCCCTTATTGCTGGTTTTCCCATCTCCCTGCAGGCCATTAGAATGTCTGGAAGGCCAACAAGGAGAGGCAGACAGTCAGGAGCCAATAAAAGAGGGCAAGCAGGCTCTGTGTCTAGAGACAACAGTGCTGGTCGTGGACGTGGTGCATCGTCATCAGCACGTGGCCATGGGACACGTTTGTCCTTATTTTCGGCAGCTGGACGTGTTGAGCCGGATCATGCCGAAGACTTGGTAGAGTGGATGACCAAGCCCTCCTCATCCTCCTCATCCTCTCTCACCCAGGCTCAGGGTACTGGCAAAGCAGCTGCCAAAGCGTCCTCTTCCCTCGTATCAATGTCATCATCAGTCACTCCTTCCCTAGACCCACCATGTCCTCCTCCTGAGGAGTCCCCCGAACTGTTTGAGCACAGTGGCGGGTACATGCTCCACGAGGATGCCCAGCATTTCGAAGGGTCTGATGATGATACCCAGCTAGAGGAAGGCAGTAGCGTGAGAGCAGAGAGAGGGGATGCTCAAGAAGGACAGCAATCTGGCAGTCATGTTCCGGCAGCTGCAGCATACTGCCAGATTGGCTTCAGTGATGAGGAGGGAGGGGATGATGAGGTCACTGACTCCACGTGGGTGCCTGATAGGAGAGAGGAGGAGGCACATCTCCAACGAGGCAGGATGCCCTCGGGGGGGCCAGCGTAAGGGCAGCACACCGACTGAATCACACCGCAGAGCTCCGCCTGTGCAGGGCGCTGCCTCTGCCCGTTATTCCAAAAGTTCTTTGGTGTGGGCCTTTTTTGAGTCGAGTGCATCAGATCCCACCGCTGCTGTTTGCAACATATGTCTCAAGCATATCTCGCGTGGCCAAAACATCAGCCGCTTGGGCACCACATGCTTGACCAGACATATGTTGACCTGTCATGCAGCTCGTTGGCAAGCCTACCTTAAAGACCCACACCAAAGAACAAAGCGGACCTCTCCTTGCTCCGCATCAGCTGGGATCTCCAACCCCACTATACCTTCAGTCCTCTCTGAAACCTGCACTGAGAGGAATGAAGGTGTAGAATTAGGTGTGTCACAGCCAAGTACTTGCGGCACTCTGCTAGCGGTACACGACGTCCGATTTGTAGCAGGCAAATTTCCCTGCCCCAGCTGCTGGACCGTCGAAAGAAGTTCACTCCCAGCCATCCACATGCCCAGCGGTTGAATGCTAGCTTGGCTAAATTGCTAGCACTTCAACTGCTGCCTTTTCCATTGGTAGACTCGGCCCCCTTCCGTGAGTTTGTGCAATGTGCGGTTCCTCAGTGGCAGGTTCCCAAACGCCACTTTTTCTCACGGAAGGCGATTCCGGCTCTCTACCGGCATGTGGAAGGCAATGTCCATGCCTCGCTGGACAGGGCGGTCAGCGGTAAGGTGCATATTACCGCTGACTCATGGTCCAGCAGGCATGGACAGGGACGTTACCTTTCTTTCACGGCCCATTGGGTCACTCTTTTGGCAGCTGGGAAGGATGCAGGACAAGGTGCAGTAGTGTTGGAGGTTGTTCAGCTGCCACACTTCCAAAATGCTACTACTGGTTGTGACACACCTCTCTCCTCCACCCCCTCCTCTTCTTCTTCCTCCATGGCCTCTTCCTGTGCTTTGTCCTCTGAACCAGCGGTGCTCCGTAGGCGTTCAAGGGGCTACGCAAGTACGCAGGCAAAAAGATGCCATGCCGTGCTTGCGCTGGTGTGTTTGGGGGACAGGAGCCACACTGGGGCAGAGGTTCTGTCAGCTCTGCAGGGGCAGGCCGAGAGGTGGTTGACACCACGCCAGCTTAAGGCAGGAATGGTGGTTTGCGACAATGGCACCAACCTCCTCTCCGCCCTCCGACAGGGACAACTGACCTATGTGCCCTGTGTGGCTCACGTCCTTAACCTGGTGGTGCAGCGGTTCTTGGAAAGGTACCCGGGCTTACAGGATGTCCTGAGGCAGGCCAGGAAAGTCTGTGTGCATTTCCGCAGATCATATAATGCCAGTGCTCGGCTGGCTGAGCTGCAAAAGGAGTTGAACCTGCCCAAGAACCGCCTTATATGTGATATGCCCACCAGGTGGAACTCAACGTTGGCCATGCTGCAGCGGCTGCACATGCAGCAGAGGGCCATCAATGAGTACCTGTGCGACTACAGCACCAGGACAGGGTCAGGGGAGCTCGAGTTTGTTTCACCACGCCAGTGGGGCATGATCAGGGATGCATGCACTGTCCTGGCACCATTTGAGGAGGCCACGAGAATGGTGAGCAGTGACAGTGCATGCATCAGTGACACTGTACCTCTTGTCCACCTGTTGGAGCATACGCTGCGTGGAATAATGGGCAGGGCACTTGAGGCAGAACAGAGGCAGGAAGAGGAGGACTTCCTTGCCTCTCAAGGCCCCCTTTACCCAGACAGTGTTCCTTCTGTCCCACCCATCGCACAGGAAGAGGAGGAGGAGGATTGTGTCAGCATGGAGGTGGAGCCTGGCACTCAGCAGCATCAACAGCAGCAGTCTTTTAGGGATGATTTACAGTCCCAAGAAACCCGTGGACTTGTACGTGGCTGGGAGGAGGTGGCTGCGGATCATGTCATCCTTTGTGACCCAGAGGACTCCGGACCGAATGCCTCAGCTAACATACACTGCATGGCCTCCCTGATCCTGCAAAGTCTGCGGAAGGATCCTCGTATTCTTCGGATCAAGGAGAGGGACCATTACTGGCTGGCCACTCTCCTTGATCCACGGTACAAGGGTAAGGTTGCGGACCTTATCTTACCGTCGCAGAGGGAGCAGAGGATGAGACAACTTCGGGAGGCCTTGCAGAAAGGTCTGTGCAATGCGTTCCCAGAGACTGGGAGGTTACACACTCCTGGTCCTGGACAACGAGTTGCTGAGGCTTCGGTCAGTCAAAGAAGGAGCGGTGGGGAAGGTGGCCGTCTGACTGATGCGTTCAGACAATTTTTTAGTCCGCAGCCCCAAGGTATGATCGGTTCCAGCAACCATCGCCAGCGTCTGATATACATGGTGCAGGAATACCTAGGGGCAAGGTTAGACTTGTACACCTTTCCCACCGAAAATCCTCTGGCTTACTGGGTCTTGAGGATGGATCACTGGCCAGAGCTTGCACAGTATGCAATTGAGCTACTGGCCTGTCCTGCATTCAGCGTTCTTTCAGAACGCACATTCAGTGCTGCTGGAGGCTTTGTCACGGGTCACAGGGTGCGCCTGTCCACCGACTCGGTTGATCGACTGACCTTCATAAATATGAACCAGTCTTGGATCACCACCAGCTACCAAGCACCTGAAGCTGATATAACAGAATAATTTATTTTCAAATGTCACATCCCTTCAAGACTGATGCTGATGCTGAGTGACTGTCCTGTTATGTTGACTGACTATCCTCCTCCTCCTCCTCAATGATCCGATTCATGATGATAGCTTGGAAGAACATTTTTGGTTCTGGGTGCCGCCACCAGTGGCTAAGGCCCAATTTTTCAGCCCCTGTTTAACAGGGGCATGTAATTACAATTTTTTATGCAATGCTTTGCAGCAGGGCTCATTCCTGCAATCCAACTAGAGTATCTGGGAGAGGTTGCAGTGTGGTGGCACCAGCACCAGTGCCTAAGACCCAATTTTTCAGCCCCTGTTTAACAGGGGCATGTAATTACAATTTTTGATGCAATAGTTTGCAACAGGGCTCATTGCTGTGCTCCAAGTACAGTATCTGTGAGGGGTTGCAGTGTTGTGGCACCAGTGGCTAAGGGCAAATATTTCAGCCCCTGTTCTACAGGGGCATGTAATTACAATTATTGATCTAATAATTCACAGCAGGGCCCATTTCTGTGCCCACCAAGAGTAACTGAGGGCTTACAGTGTTGTGGCACCACCACCACCAAAGGCCCAATTTTTTTGCCCCTGTTCAACAGGGGCATGCAATTACAATTCTTGATCTAATAATTCACAGCAGCGCCCATTCATGCACCCACCAAGAGTAACTGTGAGGGCTTACAGTGTTGTAGCACCAGCACCACCACCAAAGGCCCAATTTTTCCTACCACTGTTCAACAATGGCATGTAATTACAATTCCTGATATAATCGTTTCACAGCAGGACGTTCCAGCGCCCACCAAGAGTAACTGTGAGGGCTCACAGTGTTGTGGCAACACCAACATCTAAGGGGCAAATTTCAGCAGAGTATATACGGCAGGCCCCTACTTTCAAACATCCAACTTACAAACGACTCCTACTTGCAAACGAAAGGAGACAACAGGAAGTGAGAGGAAATCTACCCCTAGGAAGGGAAATTCTCTCCTGTTAGGCCTCGTACACACGGCCGAGATTCTCGTTGAAAAAAACATGTCGTTTTTTTCGACGAGATTCTTGGACAAGAAACTTGTCCCGGCCGAGTGTACACACGCTCGTTTCAAAGAACCCGCGGTTCTTTGAATGGAGCATACGCGGTGACGTCATCGACTACGACGAGCATGCGCTCGTCACATTCGATGCCGTCGCCGCCATCTTGGTATACCCTACGTATGCCTAGGAAGCTACCGCGCATGCGTCGAATTCATTTCGAACATGCGCGGGCTTCCGGGAGGACAGGTAAGTGTACACACACTCACTTTTCTCGTCGAGAAACATGCCGAGGAGAATCTCGACGAGAAAATAGAGAGCAGGTTCTCTATTTTCTCGTCGAGGTTTCTTGTCGGTTTTCTCGACGAGAAACCCGATAGCCGCGTACACACGACCGATTTACTCGGCAAGACCTCTCTGCCAGCAAGTTTCTTGCTGGTTCTTGCCGAGAAAATCGGCCGTGTGTACGAGGCCTAAGAGTTAATATGGGAAAAAGGTGTCTCCTGTGATGCTTTATCACCAATCCTTGTTTCAATAAAAACCCCACTTTTCAAAAGACATTTGTCATTGGGACGGTAAGTGAGGTGAAATGTTCTGAACAGGTACACAGACAGCAAAACAAATGTTACAGGGGTGATAACCCTTCCCTATGTTTTCCAAAAAGCTTAAAAATAGATTTTTTGGCTGGAGCTACACTTAAACAATGTACATGTTCAAAATTACAAACAGATTCTACTTAAGAACAAACCTACAGTCCCTGTCTTGTTTGCACCGCCTGTATACTGCTGTTCAGAGTATATAGGGCCTTTTTTTCTTTTGGGTGCGGGGTTCCCCTTAATATCCATACAAGACCCAAAGGGGCTGGTAATGGGCTGTGGTAGGGGGGGGGGGTGATGGGGTAGCCATTTTACCGGGACCAGACATTACATTAAAGCCGCAAGCAGTTTTAAATGGCTTTTTTTCCTTTACAAATCTCATTTTGTGCAGGGACAGTTCTAAACACATGCCACTTTACAGGCATACTTTAGACACCCCCCAGGTACGAAATTTAAAGGAATATTTCACTTTTTTTTTCACTTATGCATTATTAAAATGTCTGCTCCCGAAAAAACTTCAGTTTTTAAAAAAAAAAAACAATTGCATTGATACATGTCCTCTGGGGCAGAACCCGGGTCCCCAAACCCTTTTTAGGACAATAACATGCATATTAGCCGTTATAATTAGCACTTTAGATTTCGAACGTTCGCGTCCATTGTATTTATTAGGGTTCTAAAGTTCGCGCAAACTTTCGGTCCGTTCGCAGGTTCTGGTGCGAACCGAACCGGGGAAGGGGGTGTTCGGCTCATCCCTAGTCTTGTGATTCTCACAATATAAAGCTCTTCGCTGTAGGATTTATAGTTTTTAAAATACGACCGTTTGAAGAATGGCAAGTATTCAGGAGAGGCTGAAAATACTGTGACCTGTGGTTAGAGCCTGCATAAACAAACATTGGTTTCCTTGGCAATGCTGAGGGAATTATAGCTCCTCCCACACTGCTCTGAGGGGAGTTTCTGTATCACAAATTGTTGTAACATGGAGGTTGGCTGTGTTGTCTTTCCCTCAGGACACAGTATGTTCCCAGTTGGGGTGTCTGGGGGGAAAGACAATGCACGTCGCCTCTTATTTCTCTAAGGCATTTCTAATGTTCAACTTTGCTTTCTCTTTTGATTCTGTTATCTGTAAATGAATTACTATGTACCTCTACTATGTACTGTAATACGTCGGATACTGTTTTCCGCTGTTTGACTCCCCCCCCCCATGAAAAAAAAATCATTAAAAAAAACTATTTTTTTAAAAAAAAAAAATTATTATTATTTTTTAAATTATTTTCTTTTATTTTTTTATTATTATTATGTTTTTTTTCTAAAACGTTTTTTTTTCAAAAATTTTACATTTTTGAAAAAAAAACATTAAAAAGAAAAATAATTTTTGAAAAAAAAAATCAAATAGAAATGGTATGCACTCATGGTTCGGGAGATGTAATATCCTTAAAATGAGTGTGATGCCAAAATTCCTTTTCCTGTTCCTAGCATTACCGATAAGAATTCCTAAGTCTTTCTTTAACCAGGTCCAAACTTTGTTTATGAAATTTATATGGGATAGTAAGAAACCAAGAATAGCCAGAAAACTTTTAACCTTATCAAAAAGAGTAGGGGGTATATCTGCACCGGATATATATAAATATTATCAAGCAGTGCATCTTGGGAGGCTAGTAGACTGGAGCAGACATAAGGAGTATAAACTATGGATAAATATGGAGCAGCAAATTAGTCCAATCCCACTAAATAGGGCAATATGGTGCTACACAGCCTTGCCCCCCTTGGTAAAATCACATCCCACGATAGGAACGACTTTATGGGTAGGAGATAAAATATGTCAGAAACCTAAATTTACAGATAAAAAATCACCCCTATATCCGATAATAGGAAACCCAGATTTTTTACCTGGAATAGAGGTAGTAATGTTTAGGAAATTGAGGGAAAAGGGCATTTTTCAAGTGTCAGACTTCATAGGAGAAAGGGGATGGGTAACCATGGATATGCTAACAAAAAAAAGGAGGTAAATATGAAATTCCGACCTGGCAAGCTCGGCAGATCAGACACTATTTAGAAAAATTGGGACCAGCGGAAACATATAGACGGGTACGGACAAGATTTGAGGATTACTGTGAGGGAGGGGAACCCCTTCCACATGCTATATCGAAAATGTATGCATTGCTGATTGCACCCCCAGATGACTTTAAAATGGAATGTCTGGGTAAATGGGAGAGAGATATAGGTCATGCCTTTTCTCCAGCACAATGTCAGAACATAATAGAGTTGGCTACAAAATCATCAAGGTGTATTAAAATACAAGAATCAAATTACAAAATTTTAACACGATGGTATTATACACCGGTGGCCCTAAATAAATTTTTTCCAGAATTATCTGACAGGTGCTGGAGGGGATGCAAGGAAAGAGGGACAATGATACACCTATTTTGGTCTTGCCCAGTAATTAGACAATTTTGGGAGACAGTACATAGAATCACACAGACATTTACTGAATATTTAATCCCAGGGGAACCAGATTTCTTCTTGTTACATAATGTACAAATTCCACCTAAAAGATATACTAATTCAATTCTGTGCCACCTAATAAATGCAGCAAAAAGTTGTATTGCAACAAATTGGAAGGATACAAAAGCTCCGGCAGTTTCGGAGTGGCTTAACAAAGTTAGGAGGATAGGAATAATGGAGAAATTGTTACCTATAACATTAGATAGAAGGGAACAAGTTAAAGAAATCTGGGCTCCATGGGAGATATATATGCAATCAGAAGAGGGCAAAAGGCTATTAGGAGAGTGAGAGGGGGAGGGAGGGGGGAGAGGAGAGGGGAGAAACTTTGTCTTTCTTTTTTTTTTTTTTGAGAGGGGAGGAATATGGAGATTGAAAGGAATGGGAAATGGGTATAGAGATATTGGGGGGAGATTGGGGAGAAGGGGAAGACAATAGGGGAAGATGAGAATAAGTAGATAAGAGATGAAGGAATTTATACAGATAGAAATTAGAGAGTATGAAGAAAGAAATATGCTCTGGTTGAAGTCTAAATATAAACAATTAATTTATATAATATGAAGATGGAACAGAATTAATCTCTGAAAGATGTGATGTATAAGAAATAGATTATGAGGTGAATGATGTTTTTACTTTTATTTTTATTTTTTTATTTTTTTTCCGGAATAACTTACTGTTTAGAAACCCTGTTGTTAAAAATAAATAAATAAAGAATTTAAAAAAAATAAAAAATAAAAAGAAAAAGAATTAAAAAAAAAAAAATCAAATAGAATTTTTTTTTGAAAAAAATGTTCCGCTCTTTCAGCTAATGATGGCACTCTCATTTTTTTCTACTATTTCTACTTTTTAAAATATTAAGCTTTTTAACACTTTTCACACTTACTCCAGCCACTCCAACCACACAACAGTTGCTCAAGCCACTCCACCCAGTTACTCCGCACACTCCAGTTGTAGACTACTGGTGGAGGCAAGAACACGTCACAGAATTTCCCCAGAAATTGTAGCTTTTCTAGTTCTTATTCTTATTATAGCCAAATTTTACCACCCTAACTCCTCCCACAGTTTTTACACTACATAGACAAGTAATATACTGAAACGTGCGGATTGTTCCCGATTGGTGTGCTATTACTTTGTGGAACGTTTTGCCAAATCATTCACAAAATATCGTCGTTTTTGCGGCGAAATTTGTCCCATAGGAATGAATGGCGAAACTAGAGTGTGAGCTGACAAAATCTGAAAAATCAGGACATGATTTCTAACCTGCCATCACTCCCTCATTTTTAATCCCACCTACACAAATTTTATATCAAAACGCTCAGCTATCCCTGCTGCCACTACACGTGTCCATGGCTAAGCCATAGTCCTTACAGTTTTCACAATATGATGATTTTTTTGCAACTCACGCCACCCATTGACATTCATTGAAACTCCCCTCTAGCCACTTCAAATTTGAAGGGCAATTTCTAAACTGTGACTGTGCCTTTAATTTTAATATTTCAGAGACATACTATATATCAAAATGTAGGTCTGGGTCTTGTGATTCTCACAATATAAAGCTCTTCGCTGTAGGATTACGATCGTTTGAATAATGGCAAGTATTCGGGACAGGCTGAAAATACTGTGACCTGTGGTTAGAGCCTGCATAAACAAACATTGGTTTCCTTGGCAACGCTGAGAGAATTATAGCTCCTCCCACACAGCTCTGTGAGGAATTATACCTCATCACATACAGCTGAGTGGAATTATAATTCCTCCCACAAATATCATCATGCCATCTAAAGCTGCAAAGATACGCTGGACAAAACTGGACATTTCAGACCCACGCTTTTGGGATCCGGAGCCCCACAGCAGCATGGTGGAAATGGAGGTTTGTGACAGTAAATGTGCCCAAGAGGTACATAGTGAACCTGTGGTGTCATTCCCATATTCAACTCAGTGTCAAGTTCAAGAGCACAGTGACAGTGTGATGGGCACTTCTGAAAACCATGGCATGCAAGAACCATGTGTACTAAGTGAGATATCTGTGCAGGCATCATTTCATCAGGGTCATCATGGCTATGGAAGGTTAAGGAACAAACCAGTGTACATGCATGGCTCTGACATTTTTGGCATACCATAGTGAGCTTGATGATGTGAGGAAGGATGATCTTGATCAAATACTGAGGAAGGGCAACAGCTTGTATGGCACAACAATAAAACAGCTAAAACAAAGAAATGTCTATCAGCACCAACACTTGACAATGGAAGAAGTGCCCCTCAGAGTCAACACTGACAAATATGAGTATAACGTTGTTAAATCTCCAGTGTTATCGGGATGTGTGAGAGCCACGGTAGACAGTAACAACCAAGGTTGGTTTGTTGACCTCTCCACAAGACTTCAGTGCCTCAATGCAGATGTTACACATGCACTTTTTATAGTAGTGCCATATTGCATTGCATTGTTCAGAGACAAGTCTGGGAGATATGGACTGTTTGATTCTCATAGTCGAAATAAGGATGGGCTTCCTGCCACTGGAAAAGGAAAAGCTGTTATGATCACTTTTACACATTTGAGTGATATGGGGGCAAGGATTTATAAGTTGTATGAATTGCTCCTTACAGACACCAGAGGCCCTATTGATGGACTGCAGTATGACTTCATGCCAGTCTCATTTCATCGTTCAAGACGTCTGTCAGATGGTTTGCTATCCCCACCGGTGCAATCTGACAAACCACATAATGGAAAGCATGTGGAGAACAAAGTGACACAGATGACCAAAGATGCAACACACACTGGATTCCCAGCCAGCAAGAATTCTCCACGGCCATTTGATGCAAAATCCTCACAGGGCACAGCGGCGTCAAAAACAGAAGACAAGACACAGAAATGAAAGAATGCGTGATTTCAAGGCTACAAAGATGTCTGTCACCAATAAAAAGAGGACATACATCACCAGCCGATACAGAGCAGATGCTGATTTTAAGTTGAAGCAGAAGCAATATATCATTCGCAAATATGCGACAGATGCCAATTTCAACTTGAAGCAGAAGCAATACACAACCAGCAAATATGCGACTGATGCCAATTTTAACTTGAAGAAGAAACAATACATCACCAGAAAATATGCGACAAATGCTGATTTCAACTTGAAGCAGAAGCAATACATCACCAGAAAATATGCGACAAATGCTGATTTCAACTTGAAGCAGAAGCAATACATCACCAGAAAATATCATAATGATCCTGCTTTCAGAAAACGTCACTTGCAACATTGCATGAGTTACATGAAAATTAAGCGTCACACTCGAGCAGATTTTCGCATAACCCATAAGATGCAATGTGCCTTCAAAATAAGAATGAAATACAGACAATGGACTCATGTCATGCAGGAATGCAGTCAACCAGTGGACAACAGCCTAATGCAGACAGCTATATCCACTTTCCATGAATGCATTAAAGCTGGGCCAACTTTTGTGTGCACGATGTGTCATCGCACCATTTTCCCTAACCAAGTGAAACATTGCATTCACAGCAATTACAAGAAGAATCTACACATTGTTGCTGCCTGTTCAACAGGGAAATATGTCCCATGTGTGCAACAATCACTGTCAAGGCCCTGAACAATGCACCGTACCAGATGAAAGGACCAAAGAATGGATTTGTCACAACTGTGATTCACATTTAAAAGCTGGACACAAATCATCCATCGCTGTGGCTAACAACATGGAGCTGGCGCCCATTCCCCCAGAGCTCTGCGATTTGAATGTGCTGGAAAGACAACTTTTGGCCAAAATACTGCCATTTGCCAAGATCATCACACTTCTCAAAGGTCGACAGGCAGCTATACACGGCGCTGTAGTGTGTGTGCCATCCGAGGTGGAAACCACAGTCAATACTCTACCAAGATCGCGCAGCACATCCCAGTTACACAGAGTGAAGCTGAAAAAGACGTCTGACTTACAAAGGCCACCAGCTGTTTCACAATGTCAACATGAGAAATGTAGTAGCAGGTCTGTCAAAACTCATTGACACACACCCCGATTACAGTGACATTTCAATCAGACTGGATGAGACAATCAATGATGATGATTATGATGCTGATACTCATGATGGGATGGAACTCGACAGTTGTGATGAAACTGAAATGATGGAGATAGTTGAACGCATCGAAAATTGTGATCCATCAGAGGTACAGTCTGCATGTTTACCGGCTGCTTCTGAGCAACAGGAAGGCCATGACCAACAACCTCCAAATGCAGAGGATGAGAAGGATGCACTAAGACCTGGAATTGGCCTAGACAGTTGTTTGCAGCCATCTGACCTTGGAGAGGAAGCACTGACACACGGTGATGGAATATTCAGCATTGCACCTGCACAAGGAAATACACCTGTCAGCTTCTTTAAAGTTCCTAGGCTTGATGGCTTTCCCTGTTCAGTTCCCTACTGGACAGAATACATTGGACCAGGCAAGACAAGTCAAACTGTCCCCGAGCATGTATTTCAATGCAAGGCTTTTTTGTGTTGATACTCGTTTTGCAAGAGACACAAGCTACCTCTTCTTTGCGCAGTTTGTCACAGAAACACACATGGCCAAAAGCAGCATGTCCATTCAGTTAAGGAAAGGAAAACCCAATGCCAGGGATGGACGGAAAATATCCAACAAGCTGCTACAGGACAAGCGTGAGGTTGAGCGGTTGGTGCGAAACCGAGATGGCACAAGGTTCATGCAACCACTGAGAGGGAGTCCAGCTTACTGGGATAAAAATCTGAAGAATTTGCTAGCCATGGTCAGACAATTGGGTAAGCCAACATTTTTTCTTACCTTCTCTGCTGCAGAATTCAAATGGCCAGAGGTAATAACGGCAATAAAGTGTGAGGGGGTTAGCTCGGCAGCAGGTGTGTGTGACCCCCGAGATGGGCTCCCCACACAAAAACAGGCCCAGCAAACGGAGGTTGTGGTTTTCAAAATCAAAAAGGTGCGGTTTATTTTCTATTTTCAGTGACAAAACACAGCAAAGCAAAAAGAAACATAAACAAAATAAATCCTGGTCAACTTGACCTCTGACTAAACATCCAGGTTTCCTAACTAACAACTGGGATCAGCCTAGTGCTGTCCTAGTCCCTAAGTCCCTAGTTTTAAATGTCCAAGCAAATAGCCACACAGGCTTTGTCTCACCGCACAGGGGTTCACTCTCCCTAGACAGTCCACACAGGTCTGGGTCCAGGCATGAGCTAACACCTAATGAATCTGGGAGTTCTTATAGAGGCCTAAATGAGCTGACAAGCTTCAGCTGGTCTCATCAACTCCCTGTCTGTACGACGCCCCACACTCTCCCTAGAGGTATGAGTCATCCATGAGCCCACTAGCCTCAGCTGGGCTTATACAACTCTCCACCTAGTTGTATAAGTCGGCGTAAAGCCTGAATCTGGGCGAAATATATCTACCCCCCTGGATGCAACCAGGTGACTTTACCTTCCTGCTGTCACATACCCCCCCCTCTTGTTTTAACCTCGGGGTTGGAACACCAGCAATCAGGCATTCATGTACTCGAGACAAAGCATCCACATTCCCCATTTGAACGCCAGGGCGATGCTTTACTGTGAAGTTGAATTCCTGGAGGGCCAGGAACCACCTATTCACTCTTCTATTTGTTTCCTTGTTTTGAGCCATCCACTTTAACGGAGCGTGATCCGTAACCATGTCAAAGTGCCTACCTAGCAGGTAGTACCGAAGGGAATCTAGAGCCCACTTCACCGCTAAACACTCCTTTTCAACGGTGGCGTAATTTACCTCATGGGACTTCAACTTCCTGCTGAGGTAAATGACTGGGTGCTCTTCCCCGTTCCAGACCTGGGACAATACTGCTCCTAACCCCACATCTGACGCATCACTTTGTACTACAAAGTCTTTAGAGAAGTCGGGTGAGTACAACACTGGCTGGCTACATAAGGCTTGTTTCAAGAATTGGAATGCTGCCTCAGCCTCGGGGGTCCATTTAATCATGACCGACCCTTTCCCCTTCGTCAGGTTGGTTAGGGGCACAGCCTTAGAAGCAAAGTGGGGAATGAATCGCCGATAATACCCAGCGATTCCCAGAAAGGCTCGTACCTGCTTCTTGCTGTTGGGACGTGGCCAACTCTGGATGGCCTCGACTTTGTTGAGTTGGGGTTTTATTACTCCCCTCCCAATGGTGTACCCAAGATATTTGGCCTCCTCCTGCCCAATGGTACACTTCTTGGGGTTAGCCGTAAACCCCGCTTCCCGAACAGAGTCCAGGACTGCTTGCACTTTTGGCAGATGTGAGGCCCAATCTGTGCTATGGACAATTACGTCATCCAGGTAAGCCGCAGCATACTTCCGATGGGGCCTCAGCATCTGGTCCATTTTCCGCTGGAATGTGGCCGGCGCATTCTGTAACCCGAACGGCATTCTTTTATATTGGAACGCCCCGTCTGGGGTTACAAATGCGGTTTTCTCTTTGGCCGACTTGGCCAGGGGGATTTGCCAATACCCTTTTGTGAGGTCAAGAGTCGTCATGTATCGGGCTGTTCCCAGCCGGTCGATCAACTCATCTATACGTGGCATGGGGTAGGTGTCAAATTTTGTAACTTTGTTCAACTGACGAAAATCGTTACAAAATCGCCAGCTCCCATCCGGTTTAGGTACCAACACAATGGGACTAGACCAATCACTTTGGGACTCCTCTATCACCCCTAAGTTCAGCATTTTCTGTACTTCCTCCCGTATTGCCTCCCGTTGGGCCTCTGGGATCCGATAGGGTTTTAACTTCACCCTTTCACCGGGCGGGGTAATGATGTCATGCTCTACCCCAGATGTTTGTCCCGGCAGCTCAGAGAATACCTCCTTGTTGCGAAGCACAAACTCCTTAACCTCCTGTTGTTGGGGTTGTGACAAGGTGGCTGCTATTCCAACCTCAGGAATCACGCAACCAGTTTGAGCTGGTGACCAAGTGTCTGCGACTAGGGACTCTCTATCCCTCCAGGCTTTCAACAGATTAACGTGATAGATCTGTTCGGGCTTTCGCCTTCCTGGTTGTCTGACCTTGTAATTCACTTCGCTCACTTTTTCCATTATCTCGTAGGGGCCTTGCCATTTGGCAAGGAATTTACTTTCAACCGTAGGGACAAGTACCAGTATCCTATCCCCCGGGGAAAAGGTACGGGTCTTGGCTCCACGGTTGTACACTCTCTGCTGTGCTAACTGCGCTTGGGCCAAATGTTCCTTCACGATGGGCATTACCTGTGCAATTCGGTCTTGCATCAGGGCGACATGCTCAATCACACTCCTGTGGGGAGAACTCTCACTTTCCCAAGTTTCCTTGGCAATATCCAACAGCCCTCTTGGGTGTCTCCCATACAGTAACTCAAAGGGGGAGAATCCCGTAGAGGATTGGGGCACCTCCCTAATAGCAAACATCAGATAAGGAAGTAGACAGTCCCAATCCTTTCCATCTCTATCCACCACTTTCTTCAACATTTGTTTTAGGGTTTTGTTGAATCTTTCAACCAGCCCATCGGTTTGGGGGTGATACACAGATGTACGTAATTGCGTCACTTTGAACAATTTACACAGCTCCTTCATAACCCGGGACATAAAGGGTGTACCTTGGTCCGTAAGCAGTTCTTTACAAATACCCACCCGGCTAAACACAAGAGATAGCTCTTTGGCTATGGTTTTGGCCGAGGTATTTCGGAGAGGGATCGCTTCTGGATAACGGGTGGCATAGTCCATTATAACTAATATGTACTGGTGCCCCCTAGCGGACTTGATTATAGGACCTACCAAATCCATGGCGATCCTCTCAAACGGGACCTCAATGATGGGTAGAGGGACCAGCGGGCTACGGAAATGTGGCATCGGGGCCGACCTCTGACACACAGGGCAGGAGGAACAATAATTTTCTATGTCCTTCATCACCCCCGGCCAATAGAATCTCTGTAATACCCTCTCTCGGGTTTTCTCTGTCCCCAGATGACCTCCAAGAATGTGCCCATGGGCCAACTCCAACACCAACTTCCTGTAAGGTTTGGGCACCACAAGCTGCTCAATGGTTTCTTCTGCCCTTTTTGCCACCCGATACAGTAGGTCCTTCTCTACGCTGAAGTATGGGTAAGTGCAGGTATTATCTGGGTTCACTAACTCGCCATCTATTTTCACTACGTTTTCCCGTGCCTTTATTAGGGCGGGGTCTTTCAACTGTTCTGTGGCAAAGTTTTCCCTGTGAACCTCAAGATCAGAAAACTCCACAGACGGTAGGTTTTCGTCTGAGGAGGTGGGCTCCTCTCCAGTTTCTTGAGTCTCCCCTGCCAATACTGATAAGGGAAATTCCGGAGAGTCCTCACCACTCTCAGGGGAGTTCTGGCTATCACATTCCTGGTACATAGGGGCACCAGTGGGGGGCTCAGGATCATCCCACAGTTCCCAGAACTTCGGAAAATCCCTTCCCACAATGGCGTCATGCGGTAACTGAGATACTAAGCCCACTGGATGAGAGAGGGTACCTTTGGGGGTCTCGAAACACACTGTAGTCACTGGATACTCTCGGGTGTCCCCATGCACACAAATAACAGCTACCTTGCTATTCCCAGAGACCTCTGTTTTAACTAACTCAGCCTTTATCAGGGTCACAAGGCTACCTGAATCCAGCAATACCACAACATTTCTACCATTAACACACATTTTGCATAAATGTTTCTCAGTTCCTCGAATGGCAGTGCATGCGACTGTCGCACACAGCGACTGACGTCTGCCCGTCAGAAAGTCACACTGCATGGGTTCCTCCACAACCGGGCAATTGGCTGCAATATGTCCCGCTTGCCGGCAGCGGTAGCAAACGATCCTTCTTGCGGCCTCTTGAGCCGCTGATTTCCCAGGCTGTTCTCGCCAAACTTGGGGTAGAGCTCCCACCCTCTCACTCTCTCCACCCTCACCCCTTGGAATCCTCTTATCCGCCCCTGGGGATGGTCTGGTCTTAGGGTGGAAAGTCCGAGTGTCTCTGGAAGAGGCCGTCAGGTTCTCTGTAGCCAAGTATTTCTCCACACGATCCACAAGACCATCGGCCGTCTCTGGGTCTCCATGGCTTACCCACTTTTGGATGGCAGTAGGAAGAGCTCTCAAAAACCGATCCATTACAACACGTTCCACAATCTTTGGTGCGGACAAAGTCTCTGGCTGTAGCCACTTTCTGCTCAGGTGAATGAGATCATACATTTGAGACCTGGGGGGTTTTCCAAGCTGGAAAGTCCAGTTATGCACACGCTGAGCCCGGACAGCCTGGGTGACACCCAGCCTTGCCAATATTTCAGCTTTTAGCATCACATAGTCTTTTGCTTGGTTAGGCTCTAGGTCATAGTAAGCTTTCTGCGATTCACCAGTTAACAGAGGAGCCACCAGTCCAGCCCACTGCTCCTCAGGCCACTTTTCTCTTTCAGCGGTCCTTTCAAATGTGGTCAAAAATACCTCTGGATCATCCTCTCCAGTCATTTTTGTCAATAAACGACTCACCCCAAAGGACGCGGTATTAGTGGGACGGCTTTCCTCACTGGTCTGCGGACGTTGCTGCATTACTGCTTCCATCTGTTGTTGTAGTCTCTGCTCTTGCTTCTGCAACAGGTCTATGAAGCGGGCCTCAGATTGCTGCTGGGCTTGTTGCTGAGCCTCCAGACTCTGTTGCAAAGTTGCGTTTGTCTGCTGCTGGGCTGCAAGGCTCTGTTGATGAGCTTGCTGCTGGGCTGCGAAGTTCTGTTGTTGAGCTGCAAGGCTCTTTTGCAAACCTGCATTTGTCTGCTGTTGATTGGCATTTGCTAGAGCCAGCTGCTTCAGTATCTCCTCCATGCTGGCTTAAAAAAAACTGCCACTGGTTCTCCACCAACTGTGAGGGGGTTAGCTCGGCAGCGGGTGTGTGTGACCCCCGAGATGGGCTCCCCACACAAAAACAGGCCCAGCAAACGGAGGTTGTGGTTTTCAAAATCAAAAAGGTGCGGTTTATTTTCTATTTTCAGTGACAAAACACAGCAAAGCAAAAAGAAACATAAACAAAATAAATCCTGGTCAACTTGACCTCTGACTAAACATACAGGTTTCCTAACTAACAACTGGGATCAGCCTAGTGCTGTCCTAGTCCCTAAGTCCCTAGTTTTAAATGTCCAAGCAAATAGCCACACAGGCTTTGTCTCACCGCACAGGGGTTCACTCTCCCTAGACAGTCCACACAGGTCTGGGTCCAGGCATGAGCTAACACCTAATGAATCTGGGAGTTCTTATAGAGGCCTAAATGAGCTGACAAGCTTCAGCTGGTCTCATCAACTCCCTGTCTGTACGACGCCCCACACTCTCCCTAGAGGTATGAGTCATCCATGAGCCCACTAGCCTCAGCTGGGCTTATACAACTCTCCACCTAGTTGTATAAGTCGGCGTAAAGCCTGAATCTGGGCGAAATATATCTACCCCCCTGGATGCAACCAGGTGACTTTACCTTCCTGCTGTCACAAAAGGCACAACAAGGTCAAAAGGTGGATTTTGCAGAGCTAGACTGGGCTGAAAAGTGTGACATTCTTCGAGGCAACCCAGTGACCACCATGCGCATGTTTGACAAACGAGTTGATGCTCTGATGCGAGAGCTGCTGTTGGGTCCTGCACAGCCAATCGGTGAAGTTATCGATTACTTTTACCGGGTTGAATTTCAGGCGAGAGGGAGCCCTCATATACATTGTCTCTGTTTGGGTAGCAGGAGCTCCTATATTTGGACAAGACAGTGATGACAAGGTGCGTGCCTTTATAGATCATAACATCTCATGCCAGCTGCCTGATGAAGCCAAACAGGCCTTACTTCACAGATTTGTAACAGAATTTCAAATGCACAGCAGATCTCATTCAAAATCGTGCAAGAAAGGTAACAGAATATGCAGATTTGGATTTCCAAAGCCACCTATTAGAAAAACGAGGATAACTTACCCGATGCAAGAAGAACAAGGAGATTGTACAATGAAACCACAAGCAGCCAAAAACAAACTAAAACCAGTCTGGGATTTGCTTAATAACCCAAAAGTGCAGCTTGAAGACATGTCGCAGCTACTGGCACAGTGTGATATGACTTTGAATCAGTACAACTCGTACATTGAGGCATTGACCTCCTCAAGCGTGATTCTAATGAAGCGTGATGTCAAGGACTGCTGGGTGAACAACTACAATCCACATTTGCTGACGGCCTGGAATGCCAACATGGACATCCAGTACATTCTTGATGAGTATGGTTGCATCATGTACATGTTGTCCTACATATGCAAGCCAGAACGTGAGCTGAGTGACTATCTCAAAACAATAGTCAAAGAAATGAGCCCAGAAACAGAGACAGAACGAGAAGAAATGAAAGAAGTTCTTCAGGCTTATTCAAAACACAGAGAGGTCAGCGCCCAGGAGTCTGTGGCCCGTACATGCAGCCTGAAAATGAAGTCTTGCTCACGTGAGGTTGTTTTTCTGCCAACTGGTGACAACACACTGAAAATGAGTCTCCCGCTCAGTGCGTTGCAGAACAAACCAGCCGATTCTCTTAATGTGTGGATGACAAGTTTTGTCGACAAATACAGAGCCAGACCCGAAACACCAGAGTTTGAGTCCATGTGTCTGGCAGAATTTGCATCCCATTACAGGGTTGTCTATGGCAAGCAGAAGGAAGATGGCAAGCAAAAGGAAGACAGCAAGCGTGTCAGTCTATTGAATGAAATGGGAATGATTCAAAAACGCACGAGAGGGAAGCCTGCAATCATCAGGTACGCACGCTTCTCAGAGAAGGAGGA
Organism: Rana muscosa; assembly: GCA_029206835.1. Classification (NCBI taxonomy): domain Eukaryota; kingdom Metazoa; phylum Chordata; class Amphibia; order Anura; family Ranidae; genus Rana; species Rana muscosa. The sequence goes on from JARGYO010000212.1 coordinate 4,485,602, forward strand.
CCCCGAGAACTACTACGGCAGACTGCTTAAACTCTACCTCCCCCACCGTTCAGAGTCATCACTGAAAACTGTAAGGTTCCCAACACACCAGGATTTTTACAAAGGCGCCTGTGTGAGCTTACCAGGAGAAGAAGCAATCCGAGCAGTGTCTGCAATTGTTATCAGCAACCAAAAGAAGTTCGAACAACACAACAAAATTGTGGAACAAGTCTTGGATGACTTTGTAAAAAATGGCCCTGTTGAAGATGCTTGGAACACCTTTGCCCCAGAAGCTGAGTTGGATAGGTTGGAATGTATAGAGGAACGCAAAGAAGGAGAGCCACTTCATGAGAATGAACAAGATGATGTTCCGGAGTATACACGTCACAAACAAACAGGTGGAATTGCGCTTACTGTGAAGGCCCCACAAATGTGCCCCGATTTCCTTCGGAAAATGTACAGAGACCTTAACCGGACACAAGCTCAGACATTCTACTCAGTTTGTGACTGGTGCACTAACCGTGTGTGTGGCCTAAATCCTGACCCATTCTATTACTTTGTCACTGGTGGCGCAGGGACAGGCAAATCACACCTGATAAAGTGCATCTATGCTGAGGCGACAAAGATACTCTGTAAACTTACCAGACTACGGGAGGAAGCAGACATATCCATGCCCAGCGTTTTACTAACTGCATTTACAGGAACAGCAGCTTTCAACATTTCAGGCAACACTTTGCATTTTCTGCTGAAGTTGCCAAGAAGTTTGAAGCCACCCTATCAAGGACTTGGAAATTTCATAGATGAAGTGAGGGCACAGCTGTTAAATGCAGAGATCATTGTTATTGACGAGGTGTCAATGATTTCAAAGCCCCTGTTTGCCTACATCAACTGGAGATTACAGCAAATCAAAGGCAGTAAGAAACCTTTTGGTGGTATGTCAGTACTAGCAGTAGGAGACTTTTACCAGGTCCCCCCGCTGGGAAAAAGTAAGTCACTCTGCGTGTTTGAGGAAAATACCAATGACGTCTGGAAAGACTACTTTCAGATGATCACGCTGGCAGAGATCATGCGACAGAAGGATGACATTTAATTTGCTGAGCTTTTGAATAAAATCAGAGTCAAGCAGAAGACTGGCACCTTAAGCAATGATGACAAAGCTCTTCTTGCTCAGGCTTTGACAAATCCCACCCACTGCCCTAATGACGTGCTGCACATCTTTGCCACCAACAAAGAGGTTCACAAACATAATGCTGCAACTGTTTCTGTTCTCCATTCAAAGGAATTGTTCGCAGGCAGTTCCCCCTGAAGTTGGCTTTTGCATGTGCGATTCATAAGTGTCAGGGGATGTCCATACAGTCGGGAGTGGTCTCATTGAAACGGGTCTTTCAACCGGGAATGGCCTATGTTGCTCTGAGTAGAGCGACTACACTGAGTAGCAAAAGTCCAGAAAATGGAAGAGACAGGAGGAAGGGAGCCGCTCAGGTGTGGAAATCCCTGGAATTACCTCCTCCCAGCAACCAAGGGTGCAGGCAAATGCAAATGCAATTGAAGAAAGAAAAGAAGGTCTTCTGGATGCAGCACTCCGGTTAAAAAGCCTTTATTCCAAAAAAAAGGTTTCAGGAAACCAAAAACACTCTGCACAACACAACAAACTGATCTAGTTTAGCTGACGCGTTTCACACTATTTAAAGTGCTTATTCATAGCTAGTTATTACACAAGTACTACCCTAGATATATCCTAAACAGGGGAAGTCATGTGATCCAACCCCAAGGTGAAAATAATTAGTTAATTGAAAATTAATTAAATTAATTAAACATGAAGTGATTCAAGTGAAATGGGTGTGGTTCACTGACCACAATGAAAAAAGAGGATAGAAATGCCTCACCATATGACAATCTATGCAGATATGTAAAAAATATATTTTTAGAAAGTATAATATATATAAAAAATATATAATAAAAATAAGTGATATGGTGTGGAGTGGGAACAAAAAATATATATCAATAAAAATAAATGTGGAAATCGAATAAAATGAATAAAAAATTGGGATGAGATTACTACCAAATAAAAAAGTGGTATAATATAAATGTGCATCCAAAACATGTGTGACCATGTGTGTAAATGCAAAAAAGAGAAAAAAAAAAAATATATATATAATATAGATATATATGTGCATATATGTGAAATTTTGGACATGTATAGATGAAAAAATGCAAAGCAACCTTAAAATTGATTAGGTGCACTGTGGAGTGCTTGCATTAATGTTACTTAGTCTGTGCTGATATGTGCATGTCTCTTTAGAGATATATTTATTTTTAAATGTTATTATTTTATTATTGATATTGATAATTTATACAGTGAATTTAATGTGAAAAAAAGAAAGAACAAATGTTCTGTTTAAACTAATGTCTGTACAGATTTGTATTGATATATGGGTATATGTCTCTTTAACAAATATTTGAGTCTATATGTCTATTGGGATGGAAGTCATTCCTGAAGGTATATTGTGCAAAAAGATGAACCACTACACAAACATGCAATAAAAGCATATGTGTGCAAATGTGTTTGAATATACTAGAAGTCACCATATTTGAGAATACCAAGTATGTAATTATGAGACAAAAATGAAACAAAAGTATACCCATATGTGCACACCGGCATACAGCTGGGTGCACACACATGGGGAGCCCGATGAAAAGGCATATAATAAAAATAATGACTCCAGTAATGCATCAACTGGGACATCCAAAACCGATCCAATCGACAAGTCTGTGAGATGGTTTTGTCTGGACGATTCACTTAAAGACAAATGTCCATGTGAAGAATTGATTGAGGGTGTACCCATGTGTGCATGTAGACATGCAACCCAGGACGCACACACAAAGAGCCCAGTGCAAAAACATATATATGTGTATGTGTGCACATGGTGGCTCCAAAAATGTGTGCATTGATCGAAGTACGCGTCCAACCATAGACGTCTCGATTGGAAAACATTCCGTCCAATACAACCAACCAAAGACATCTCGATGGAAAACAATACATCCAATCAAAATATCTAAAAGATATTCTACGTGAACAATACACTTTGAGGTGAATGTTTATGTGAAAAAGTCAGGTAAGAAAAGTAAATAAATGGATAAAAAAAAAAAAAAAAAAAAGGGAATGCCCCCGTGTGAATGCAAGCATTCAGCCAAATGCGCACACATGAAGAGCCCAATGTAAAAGTGTATATATGTATATATAATGGCTCTAAAACTGTGCGCCTTAGCTGAGATATGCATCCAAGCATAGACATGTCGATGGAAAACCATCCGTTCAGTGAAAGATGTACAAATAATTCTATGGCAACAATTAACACGGGAACAAATGTCTACATAAGGAGATTGAAAAATGACATGCCAACAAAAAAACCCTTGGGGTTGGATCCTGACTTAATGTGAACATACCGTGATGCCCACATAAACTTATACACTCAATGAATGTCAATGCAATATTACATCTACAGCACAATATACATACAGATGAAACATGGGCCATAAAGCTTGTGTGTGCATTGGTTTCCGAGATGGAAATCTATATGTCATTTCCATATACAAAATGAACTCTGTATATGCCCAAGACAGTTCATGCTGTAAAAAATGACATAACCAAAACCAACATAAATTAAATTAAAAAGAATAAAGAGACTATAAAACACGCAAATTAATGTGTGACACATATACAATAAAACAATCTGATCAAGACGATCTACCACTAATAGATGATTAGTGCAAAAAAAGAGACCAAGACATGCAATTTCTTCCAAACCAGGTGAATAATGGTTCAAGACTAAAAGAAATGGGGGAAGAAAAAGAGAAGAGAATGGTCCCAATAAAGTAGTAGAACTATCATGTTCCATATATTATATGAACAGTAATATAGAGACCATAAAGATTTAAACATGCAACAAGCAGTCAATATCATGGTAACTATATGAAACAAGATAAAATGAAAACTTCTGACAATAAACCGGGTATAAACATGTGTGTACCCATGAGCATGTAGTAAGGAAGGACAAAATGGCGATCCGAACCTAAATTGACACGCATGGGTAACCAATGTTAGAAACATCAGAAAAAATGCCAGACACAGAAAACTAGAAAGGACACTGTGCAGGACGCGAGGACTAATAATAATAATGGGATACATCCCATTCAAAGTTAAGGCCTGCCGGTATCCTGGTGTGCAATGAAAAAATCCAATAGACTTCACGCCTGCACAGTGTCCTGAATTTGTCTCCCCCTCTTGGATGTCCCAGTTGATGCATTACTGGAGTCATTATTTTTATTATATGCCTTTTCATCGGGCTCCCCATGTGTGTGCACCCAGCTGTATGCCGGTGTGCACATATGGGTATACTTTTGTTTCATTTTTGTCTCATAATTACATACTTGGTATTCTCAAATATGGTGACTTCTAGTATATTCAAACACATTTGCACACATATGCTTTTATTGCATGTTTGTGTAGTGGTTCATCTTTTTGCACAATATACCTTCAGGAATGACTTCCATCCCAATAGACATATAGACTCAAATATTTGTTAAAGAGACATATACCCATATATCAATACAAATCTGTACAGACATTAGTTTAAACAGAACATTTGTTCTTTCTTTTTTTCACATTAAATTCACTGTATAAATTATCAATATCAATAATAAAATAATAAAATTTAAAAATAAATATATCTCTAAAGAGACATGCACATATCAGCACGGACTAAGTAACATTAATGCAAGCACTCCACAGTGCACCTAATCAATTTTAAGGTTGCTTTGCATTTTTTCATCTATACATGTCCAAAATTTCACATATATGCACATATATATCTATATTATATATATATATATTTTTTCTCTTTTTTGCATTTACACACATGGTCACACATGTTTTGGATGCACATTTATATTATACCACTTTTTTAATTGGTAGTAATCTCATCCCAATTTTTTATTCATTTTATTCGATTTCCACATTTATTTTTATTGATATATATTTTTTGTTCCCACTCCACACCATATCACTTATTTTTATTATATATTTTTTATATATATTATACTTTCTAAAAATATATTTTTTACATATCTGCATAGATTGTCATATGGTGAGGCATTTCTATCCTCTTTTTTCATTGTGGTCAGTGAACCACACCCATTTCACTTGAATCACTTCATGTTTAATTAATTTAATTAATTTTCAATTAACTAATTATTTTCACCTTGGGGTTGGATCACATGACTTCCCCTGTTTAGGGTATATCTTGGGTAGTACTTGTGTAATAACTAGCTATGAATAAGCACTTTAAATAGTGTGAAACGCGTCAGTTAAACTAGATCAGTTTGTTGTGTTGTGCAGAGTGTTTTTGGTTTCCTGAAACCTTTTTTTTGGAATAAAGGCATTTTAACCGGAGTGCTGCGTCCAGAAGACCTTCTTTTCTTTCTTCAATTGCATTTGCATTTGCCTGCACCCTTGGTTGCTGGGAGGAGGTAATTCCAGGGATTTCCACAGCTGAGCGGCTCCCTTCCTCCTGTCTCTTCCATTTTCTGGACTTTTGCTACTCAGTGCTGACCAGCTCGGAGTGGATTCCCACCTCTTCATTCACTTTCATCTGAATATAGTATTATTCCAGCAACCAGCCTATCATGGATATTAATATGCCGAACACACCTGCCAACAAATCTGGTCACAGTAGAACTTTCATGGCACCTTCTGACAATCCCCTTAGATCGGGACTGCAGGCTTCACAACTTCAGCCCATGGACAATAGAATTGTTTCCTTAACTAGTACCTTTAGGAAACTTGAATCGGTGATGGCTAAAGAAATTAGAATCTATTGGGATATTAACTCACTTTCTGAATATGTGGCATTTTCACGCATTCCCTGGGGCCTCAGAATTAAGAAATTCCCTACATCTGACCTCCTGAATGATGCTTTGAAGCAGGAATGGACTGACACACTCAGCTCATGCTCTCTTAAATTAATGGAGATACTCCTTAAATCAAAGAATCAAGAAATTAACATCATACAATCAGAAATGGCTGACATTCAGAGCAGTCTCACGGATTTACAGACACACCCTGAGTTTTCGGAATTAGACGGCTGACTGAATAAAAAATTAGACAAATTGGAAAGGCATGTCATCTCCACCAAAACAAGTAAAATGACCAGAGACAAGGTCGACTACGAGAGTGGAAACGTATATACATGGAAGAAGATGCAATTCCAATCTGGCCGATCACGTAAGAATCGACCAAAAAAAGTCAGTTTTTCTGATTTAGAACATGACCTGGATAATGATACCATGGCTACATCTGCATCGGATTCCTCACCTGAACGGTCACTTAGGTCTCCCATTCGGAATCATTCACAGGATGGAATCCAATCCGGAAACCCTCAGGGGCCCCACAAGAAAGCCAAACAGAAAAGCGCAATAAGAAAACCCGGAGAGGAGGGAAAAGACACTCGCACACCAAAAAAAACCCCATACATCTTGCGGGGGAGAAAGAAATCGATGTCATCAACATCTCGAGTAGAATTTTAAGCGATGAAGAAAAATGCATTTTATCTAAGGGACTTAATTTTTGCCCCACTAGGCATTTTGACCTCTTCAATACCTTATTAGACGTTAATAAATTCTCTCGTAGCTTAACGCTCAAGAAACACTATTTTGATCTCCCCATGCAAGCAGAGGACACCTCCTCCGGTGATCAGGATATGGGTGAGTGTCCTTCTCCAGTGTTATTTTCAGAAGTGTGTGCTCTTCAAGAGCTTATGGATTTGGCCACTGAGTCCAGTCCTTGCCCCGTTGACCCCACCGATGTCCCTAATAGTATTTCTTTTAAACTTAGATCGGACTTGTATCCGGTGGGGTCGCGAGGCAAGGATCTCGACCTCTTTCAAAGCATGGTCGAGAAGGATCTTACCCATTTGGCCCGTGATTGCCGAAGGAGGTCTGTTCCCCATAATTTGTCTCCATCAGAACACACGGCTCTTAAACATTTAGAAATGGACAATAACATTGTCATTCGCAATGCGGACAAGGGTGGGTTGGTGGTGGTCCTTAATTCTGATACCTACAAAGGTGAAGCTTTACGTCAGTTGTCTGACAGCAACACCTATACTCCACTCAAGGGTGATCCCACCATCCCTTTTTCTGCCAAACTTTCCTCCTTGTTGGACACAGCAGTCCATGCGGGAATTTTTTCAGATAAAGAGAAGCTGTTATTTATCCCCATCAATCCCGTAATGCCAGTGTTCCATCACCTGCCAAAGATTCACAAGGGCCTGGACCCACTTGTGGGCAGGCCCATAGTGGCAGGTATTGGATTCCTTAACGAGCGGCTAGGAGAGTGGGTTGACGGCCAACTTCAGCCTTTGGTCATCAACCTTCCAGGGTATCTACGTGATACCAAACAACTCCGGGATTTTCAGTGGAAAGCAGAGTACAGGTGGATTACATGTGATGTGACCAGCCTCTACTCAAGCATTCCCCATGACTTGGGGGTTTTGGCTGTGTCCACTTTGCTTAAAGAATCTGGGAAGTATTCGTTAGCGTTACAGGAGTTTATTATTCTGTCATTGGACTATTTACTTACACATAATTTTTTTATGTTTGACGGGGGCTATTATCTCCAAAGGTGCGGGGCCTCCATGGAAGCGAAATTTTCGCCTTCCCTGGCTAATCTCTATATGGGATTTTGGGAGAGGTCTCGCATCTTTGGACATGATAGCCCCCGCCGTTTAGATACGATCTTTTTTTGCAGGTTCATTGACGACCTCCTCTAAAGAGGACACAAATTTACAGGATTGGTTGGATCACCTCAATGACAATTTTATGAATCTCCGCTTTACTGGAAAACTTGGCATCACTTCCATAGATTTTTTGGATGTCAAGTTGTCGGCTGTTAATGGTGTAGTAGTCACAGGTCTTTACAGAAAACCCACAGCTGGCAATGCCCTCCTTAGAGCGGATTCAGGCCACCCTAGCCACACCGTTCGTGGGGTTCCGGTTGGACAATTCCTCAGGCTCCGACGCTTGTGCAGCAGACCTGAGGATTTTGTCACCGAAGCCACTAATATGACCCAACGATTCATCAATAGGGGTTATGCTCCCAATACAATAAATAGAGCCTTCAAAACTGCGAGTGTTATCTCAAGAGATACTTTACTTCAGAACTGTTCGAATAAACGTAAAAACAAAGCGACACTGTCTTTTAGTGGTGTACCAGTGTTCTCTACATCTTACAGTTTTGAATTTGGTAAAATAAAATCCATTATTGAGAAATATCTTCCCATTCTACTGAATGACCCTGCCTATCATGAAATACTTTCCAGGGGAGTTAAATCAGTGTCCCGCAGAGCCCCCACTTTGGGCAGTCGCCTTTCACCTAGTCTTTTCTCAAGCGCATCCTCAGCATCAAACTGGTTGCATTTCCAGGGCACTTTTAGATGTGGAAGGCCTCACTGCAATTACTGTAGACATATAAAAACAGGGGACACAGTTCAGTCTAGCACCAACCACAATTCTTACGATATCAAGCAGTTCATTAATTGCAATACCAAGTTTTTGGTGTATGTGATTAAATGTGAACTATGCGATATCCAATATGTCGGAAGAACGACTAGGAGACTCAAAGACAGACTGTATGATCACCTGTATGATATACAGAAAGATAGAAATATGAATGTTGCTAGGCATTGGGTATCAGTACATCAGAAAAATGTTTCATGCCTCTCTATACAAGGTATAGAAAAGATTGTTTCACCTTTAAGAGGGGGAGACAAATTCAGGACACTGTGCAGGCGTGAAGTCTATTGGATTTTTTCATTGCACACCAGGATACCGGCAGGCCTTAACTTTGAATGGGATGTATCCCATTATTATGATTAGTCCTCGCGTCCTGCACAGTGTCCTTTCTAGTTTTCTGTGTCTGGCATTTTTTCTGATGTTTCTAACATTGGTTACCCATGCGTGTCAATTTAGGTTTGGATCGCCATTTTGTCCTTCCTTACTACATGCTCATGGGTACACACATGTTTATACCCGGTTTATTGTCAGAAGTTTTCATTTTATCTTGTTTCATATAGTTACCATGATATTGACTGCTTGTTGCATGTTTAAATCTTTATGGTCTCTATATTACTGTTCATATAATATATGGAACATGATAGTTCTACTACTTTATTGGGACCATTCTCTTCTCTTTTTCTTCCCCCATTTCTTTTAGTCTTGAACCATTATTCACCTGGTTTGGAAGAAATTGCATGTCTTGGTCTCTTTTTTTTGCACTAATCATCTATTAGTGGTAGATCGTCTTGATCAGATTGTTTTATTGTATATGTGTCACACATTAATTTGCGTGTTTTATAGTCTCTTTATTCTTTTTAATTTAATTTATGTTGGTTTTGGTTATGTCATTTTTGACAGCATGAACTGTCTTGGGCATATACAGAGTTCATTTTGTATATGGAAATGACATATAGATTTCCATCTCGGAAACCAATGCACACACAAGCTTTATGGCCCATGTTTCATCTGTATGTATATTGTGCTGTAGATGTAATATTGCATTGACATTCATTGAGTGTATAAGTTTATGTGGGCATCACGGTATGTTCACATTAAGTCAGGATCCAACCCCAAGGGTTTTTTTGTTGGCATGTCATTTTTCAATCTCCTTATGTAGACATTTGTTCCCGTGTTAATTGTTGCCATAGAATTATTTGTACATCTTTCACTGAACGGATGGTTTTCCATCGACATGTCTATGCTTGGATGCATATCTCAGCTAAGGCGCACAGTTTTAGAGCCATTATATATACATATATACACTTTTACATTGGGCTCTTCATGTGTGCGCATTTGGCTGAATGCTTGCATTCACACGGGGGCATTCCCTTTTTTTTTTTTTTTTTTTTAGCCATTTATTTACTTTTCTTACCTGACTTTTTCACATAAACATTCACCTCAAAGTGTATTGTTCACGTAGAATATCTTTTAGATATTTTGATTGGATGTATTGTTTTCCATCGAGATGTCTGTGGTTGGTTGTATTGGACGGAATGTTTTCCAATCGAGACGTCTATGGTTGGACGCGTACTTCGATCAATGCACACATTTTTGGAGCCACCATGTGCACACATACACATATATATGTTTTTGCACTGGGCTCTTTGTGTGTGCGTCCTGGGTTGCATGTCTACATGCACACATGGGTACACCCTCAATCAATTCTTCACATGGACATTTGTCTTTAAGTGAATCGTCCAGACAAAACCATCTCACAGACTTGTCGATTGGATCGGTTTTGGATGTCCCAGTTGATGCATTACTGGAGTCATTATTTTTATTATATGCCTTTTCATCGGGCTCCCCATGTGTGTGCACCCAGCTGTATGCCGGTGTGCACATATGGGTATACTTTTGTTTCATTTTTGTCTCATAATTACATACTTGGTATTCTCAAATATGGTGACTTCTAGTATATTCAAACACATTTGCACACATATGCTTTTATTGCATGTTTGTGTAGTGGTTCATCTTTTTGCACAATATACCTTCAGGAATGACTTCCATCCCAATAGACATATAGACTCAAATATTTGTTAAAGAGACATATACCCATATATCAATACAAATCTGTACAGACATTAGTTTAAACAGAACATTTGTTCTTTCTTTTTTTCACATTAAATTCACTGTATAAATTATCAATATCAATAATAAAATAATAGAATTTTAAAATAAATATATCTCTAAAGAGACATGCACATATCAGCACGGACTAAGTAACATTAATGCAAGCACTCCACAGTGCACCTAATCAATTTTAAGGTTGCTTTGCATTTTTTCATCTATACATGTCCAAAATTTCACATATATGCACATATATATCTATATTATATGTATATATTTTTTCTCTTTTTTGCATTTACAGACATGGCCACACATGTGTTGGATGCACATTTATATTATACCACTTTTTTAATTGGTAGTAATCTCATCCCAATTTTTTTATTCATTTTATTCGATTTCCACAATTATTTTTATTGATATATATTTTTTGTTCCCACTCCACACCATATCACTTATTTTTATTATATATTTTTTATATATATTATACTTTCTAAAAATATATTTTTTACATATCTGCATAGATTGTCATATGGTGAGGCATTTCTATCCTCTTTTTTCATTGTGGTCAGTGAACCACACCCATTTCACTTGAATCACTTCATGTTTAATTAATTTAATTAATTTTCAATTAACTAATTATTTTCACCTTGGGGTTGGATCACATGACTTCCCCTGTTTAGGGTATATCTTGGGTAGTACTTGTGTAATAACTAGCTATGAATAAGCACTTTAAATAGTGTGAAACGCGTCAGCTAAACTAGATCAGTTTGTTGTGTTGTGCAGAGTGTTTTTGGTTTCCTGAAACCTTTTTTTTGGAATAAAGGCTTTTTAACCGGAGTGCTGCGTCCAGAAGACCTTCTTTTCTTTCTTCTAGAGCGACTACACTGCAAGGACTGCACATAACCGAATTTGATGAGAAGAAGATCTTTGCTGATCCTGAAATCACAGCCTCCCTGGACTCAATGAAGAATGCATCACTGGAAAGTGTTATGCCCATCTTAAAGTTTCTACAGACAAGAGACAAAGAGCAAACATTAACAATTATCCATCACAACACGGAAGGATTAACAGCTCACATTGAAGATATCAAATCTCACCACGAGTTGACACTTGGAGATGTTTTATGTTTCACTGAAACTCATCTCTCAGGCTCTTCTGTTGCTGAAAGTCTCTAGCTGGAGGGCTACAACCTGTTCAAACGTAACAGACACCTCTCATACACAAACCTTCCTGACATTGCAAGTAAAAGTGGCGGAGGTGTCGCCTTGTATGTCAGAAACCATTTCAAGGCCTTTGAAAAGCAGTATCATCACAATGTGACTGACTTGGAGTTCTTGGTTGTCAAACTGGAGTCCCCTGTACAAGCTTTGATTGCTGTTATTTACAGGCCACCGGATTACAGTATTGGCCAATTCCTTACTAACCTGCTGGGCCTCTTGGAATCTTTGGAAAGAATGGATTGCCAACCAATAATACTCTGTGGAGATTTCAATGAAGATTTTATGTGCAGAGCAAAGAAGCCAATATCTGACCTTCTTCACTCAAGAGGATATACCCAACTGGTCTGGGCAGCCACCACACAAAAAAACACACTGTTGGATCACATTTACATCTCCAGGGTGCAGCACCGTCTCCAGTCAGGAGTACTGCACAGTTATTACAGCTATCATGATCCTGTGTATTGTGTTTTGAGCAGTGGTTGTGAACACGCTTAGAGCCTGCATAAACAGGTCATGAGCGTTGCCAGGCATTATCCAGGCATAGCATGAGCGTTATCCAGGCATACACTCCAACAACGTCGCAACCTAGCGACGATAACTAAAGCTCTGAGGAACCACAATATCCTCCATAAATGGAAGTATCCTGCCAAGTTCTCAGTTACCCATAATGGTACATCGGTCCTGATCTCAACGTTGGAAGAAGGTATTGCAGCATTACATCAATGGGGCATTCTACCTGACCACGCTCTGCCAGCTGCTCCTACTCCCAATCCTAGTCAAATAGAAGAGGACTGGCAAGTGGTCTCACGCAAATGCTCCTCCAAGAAAAATGCCGGTGGAAACGTGTGAGTTTAAAGCAATGCATATCATTCAGTTCTCTCCGGACACAGGGGTTCCAAATTATAATCCCTGTTTTCTCCCCCTAGACCTTTCATAGCAGTTACGCCTGCACATGGATCGGTTCATTGATCCTTTTCTTATTGTTATTTTTTTGAATTTTCACTATTAACTTTGTATTTTCTTTATTACTACTTTTGTTTTGCACGTTATCTGTTTGAAGCACACAAACCAGCAGCGACCTCACACTTCACCCAGGACAAAGCCAGAATTCATACTCCCTCCCTGGACTTCTACCATGGCCACAGTGAGTATATGCAATACATGGCACTACAGACTTCTCACAACCCTCCACATGATCATTAACTGCCTATCTATCAATGCCAGAGGGCTGAACCACCCCGCGAAAAGACTATCCATGTGGACAGAAGCCAGGAAACGCAGGGCAGATATCCTGTGTGTCCAAGAGACTCACTTTCAGGAATCCAAAATTCCAAAATGTTCACATAAAGACTACCCTCGTGTTCTTGGCCTGCACGCCGGGTCATAAAAAGGGAGGGGTATTGATTGCATTGAGGAATACTCTATCTTTCCAGCATAAAGAGACCATTCTTGATCCAAATGGTAGATATAATTGGTATCTCTGTATGCTCCAAATTCACATCAGATCTGCTTCCTTAGCAGACTACTAAAGAAAATCAAGTCTGAACAATATGGCAACCTCATTGTCTGTGGTGACTTCAATCTCATAGTAGATCCTAGACTAGATACGTCTACAAAAAAAACAAACAGGTCCACATATTTGAACAATACAATTCATAACGCAGTACTATTTGTTGTTTGGAGATGCTTGAACGCGAATGCAAGGGAGTACACCTTTTCCCACAGACATTGTTCCTACTCACTCATTGGGGCTGATTTACTAATAACAGTGCGCTGCGCTGGTTCTAACCTTAATTGGTGCGCCGGATAACTCCTTCACTGGGCGCAGTAAGCAGTGGCGCACTGTTATAGTAAATAGAAATGTCAGCGGCGCTCTATTGAAAATGAATGGTTCCCTATGGGAGCCCATTGATTTGAATAGAGGTCGCCCGGGAAGTCGGATCCGACTTGTGGGCGACTCGTGTGCCGGCTGACACAGGGACAGCGCGACTTTGCGAGGCGATCTGGACACGACCTGAGCGTGCAGCAGCCGCTCAAGTCGTGTCCTAGAGGCGACTAGCCGGCCGAGAATGTGTCCAGCATGATGTCATCGCGCTGGTCCTTGGCAGCCTCGCTGTCCCATGTTTTGGTATGAATCATGAAGGGGAACTCCAGGCCAAATTTTAATGAAAAAACCGGCATGGGTTCCCCTTCAGGAGCATACCAGGCCCTTAGGTCTGGTCTGGATTCTAAGGTGAACCCCCTAAGCCGAAAAACGGCATGGGGGTCCCCCCAAAATCCAAACCAGACCCTTAGGTCTGGTCTGGATTTTAAGGTGAACCCCTCAAGCCGAAAAACGGCGTGGGGGTCCCCCCAAAATCCAAACCAGACCCTTATCCGAGCACGCAACCTGGCAGGCCGCAGGGGAAAAGGGGGGGACGAGAGCGCCCCCCCCCACCCTAAAGAACCCTGCCCCCATGTTGATGGGGACAAGGGCCTCTTCCTGACAACCCTGGCCGTTGGTTGTCGGGGTATGCGGGCGGGGGGCTTTTCGGAATCAGGGCGTCCCCTTTAAAAAGGGGGCCCCCAGATGCCGGCCCCCCACCCTAAGTGAATGAGTATGGGGTACATCGTACCCCTACCCATTCACCTGGTGGAAAAAAATTGCAATAAAAAAACCACACAGCTTTTTAAAGTATTTTATTGCATAGCTCCGGGGGTCTTCTTCCGACTTCGGGGGTCTCCGGTGTCGCCGCCGCTCTCCGGTTTTCTTCTGCCGGGCCATCGCTAACTTCTTTAGCTCTTTTGCTAGCGGGGCCCGGTCTTCTCCGTCGCCTTCTCCCCTCTTCTCCTCTCCGGTTCTTCCTTTCTTCTGCCGGGCCTCCGCTAACTTCTTTTAGCTCTTTTGCTAGTGGAGGCCCGGTCTTCTCTGTCGCCTTCTTCTTCTCCCGCTATCCGGTTCTTCTCCCGCTTCTTTCTTCTGCCGGCCCCTCCACTAACTTCTTTAGCTCTTTTGCTAGTGGAGGGGCCGGTCTTCTCCGTCGTCGCCGTCGGCGTCTTCTTCTCTCTTCTCCTCCTCGATGTTGACTCGTCACTTCCTCTCGCAGTAATGCTAAATTTTCGGTCCGCAGAGATTAATATAGGCTTCTCATGACGTCACAGTCACATGTTCCGGGGCACATGGCCCCGGAGCATGTGAGTGTGACGTCATGGGAACATGTGACTGTGATGTCATGAGAAGCCTATATTAATCTCTGCGGACCGAAAATTTAGCATTACTGCGAGAGGAAGCGACGAGTCATCATCGAGGAGGAGAAGAGAGAAGAAGACGGCGACGACGGAGAAGACCGGCCCCTCCACTAGCAAAAGAGCTAAAGAAGTTAGTGGAGGGGCCGGCAGAAGAAAGAAGCGGGAGAAGAACCGGATAGCGGGAGAAGAAGAAGGCGACAGAGAAGACCCTCTTTAATCACTTGAGATCATTCCAAGTACCCCATACTCATTCACATAGGGTGGGGGGCCGGGATCCGGGGGCCCCTTTATTAAAGGGGGCTCCCGGATTCTGATAAGCCCCCCACCCGCAGACCCTGACAACCAACGGCCAGGGTTGTCGGGAAGAGGCCCTTGTCCTCATCAACATGGGGGCAGGGTGCTCTGGGGTGGGGGGCCGCAGGTCGCCCCCTGCCCCAGAGCACCAAACCCCCCATGTTGAGAGCATGCGGCCTGGTACGGTTCAGGAGGGAGGGGGGGCCGCTCTCTCGTCCCCCCCTCTTCCCCTGCGGCCTGCCAGGTTGTGTGCT
The DNA here is from genome assembly GCA_029206835.1 of Rana muscosa. NCBI lineage: Eukaryota > Metazoa > Chordata > Amphibia > Anura > Ranidae > Rana > Rana muscosa. Next base: position 4,501,257 of record JARGYO010000212.1, read on the forward strand.
CGGATAAGGGTCTGGTTTGGATTTTGGGGGGGACCCCCACGCCGTTTTTTCGTCGTTGGGGTTCCTCTTCAAATCCAGACCAGACCCAAGGGCCTGGTATGCTCCTGGAGGGGGAACCCATGCCGGTTTTTTATTTAAAATTTGGCCTGGAGTTCCCCCTCAAGATTCATACCAAACACAGTGCCTGCTATTGGCGGGGATCCAAGTCGGATCCCCGTTCATTGAAAGTCGGACATATGTCGGCTTCATGTCGCAGGGCAAAGTCGGATCCAAAGTAGGACAGATGTCGTGTCGCACTAGTGTGAACCCAGCCTAAATACAACTACACTGCTGCTCTCAGCTGCTCATATCACTCTGGTCTCACTAAATAGCTAAAATCGTAAATAATACTGTTTTTGGAGCTTAGGGTGGCTCCTTATCATATACATGCAAATGTGGAAAAACACGGCATGCAAACGCCACAAAGCGCGCCTTTCTAAGCGCCACTTTCAACCTTACTTCTGAACACTTTGCACCAGCGTCCCGTCTACATGGGGCCTAAAAACGCCTATGCCATTTACAGCTCAAAAACGCCATGTGGCCATGAGGCCATAGGCTAACATGGAGAGATGTTTTTAAGCTGCAAAAAATGCTCAAACAAGCGGTTGGAAAAACGTCCGTGTGCATGTAGCCTTATATTAACCACTTGCGCACTGCCCAGACCAAGTTTCACATTTCAGCGCTGATGCACTTTTAATGACAATTGCGCGCTCATACAACACTGTAACCCAATGAAAATGTTTTATTTGTTGGCACACAAATAGAGCTTGCTTTCGGTGCTATTTGATCACCTTTGTGTTTTTTTTTTTTTTTTTTTTCTATAAATACAAAAGACCGAGTTTAAAAAATAAATAAATGGATATTTTACCCACTTCAGCACTGGGCCTATTCTGGCACTTCTCTCCTTCATGTAAAAATCATAAATTTATGGCTATAAAATTACTTCAAAACACCAAACATTATATTTTTTTGGAGCAGACACCCTAGGGAATAAGATGGCGGTCATTGCAAATTTTTATCTCGCTCGGTATTTGCGCAATACATTTTCAAGCGCCTTTTGTTTGCTAAAAATATTACAAAACCGTAAAGTTATGGCCAATTTTTTGGTATAATGTGAAAGATGTTGTTATGCTGAGTAAATAGATACCTAACACGTCACGCTTTAAAATTGCGCACACACATGGCATGACACCAAACTTCAGTAATTAAAAATCTCCCTAGGCGATGCTTAAATTTTTTTTACACGTTACCATCTTGGCATTACAGAGGGGGTCTAGTGCTAGAATTGCTGCACTCGTTCTAACGCACGCAGCAATAACTCACATGTGTGGTTTGAACGGCGTTTACATACGTGGGCGGGACTTACGTGTGTGTTCGCTTCTGAGCGCGAGCTACCGGGGACATGGGCGTTTTTTCTTATTTTTATTTTTTGTTTTGTTTTTGTTTTTTGACTTTTTTGTATTTCTTACTCTTTTTTAATTTTTTTAATTTTTTGGGATCTCTTTTATTCCTATTACAAGGAATGTAAACATCCCTTGTAATAGGAATGTGTGTGACAGGTCCTCTTTATGGAGAGATGCAGGGTCAATAAGACCCCGCATCTCTCCTCCAGGCTGGAAAGCATGATATTGTTCCAAAAAAATCACCAATCTCATTCTGACAGCCAAGATCACGGCTTGGTTAACATACGGGAACACGGCATGATGTCATAACGTCGTGCCTGCGCCTCCGACGGTCATAGAGATGACTGATGACCATCTGGTCACCAGTCATCTCCAAATCGTTCTCCGAGCCCCAGATGGCACGGGAGAGCCCGGAGAAGCACCGGATGGTGGCAAGAGAGGGAGGGGGGGACGTCCCCTCCCCCCGCCTATAAGAACAATCAAGCGGCGGAACTGCCACTATGATCGTTTTTATTGTGGCACAGAATCGCCGGCTGAAAAGAATGATATCTGAATGATGCCTGCATCTGCAGGCATCATTCAGATGTCACCGCACAAAGCCAAGGATGTCATTTGACGGTGGGCGGTAGGAAACTGGTTAATATTTTTAAAAAAGGTAATTTTTCTTCTTCATTGATGTAGACTGATGAGACTGCACTGATGGGCACCGATAAGGTGGCAAGGGTGGGCACTGAGAGGTGGCATTGCTATTTAGCACTGGTGGGCAGTGAGAAGTGGCACTGCTAGGTGGCAATGATAGTTGGCAGTGATGGGAACTGATAGGCACTGGCAGCACTGCTAGGTGCCACTGATTGGCACCAGTGGTGGGCATTGATAGGTGGCACTGGCAGGGGCTACTAATTGTCACAGATGATGCAGAATTGCCTCTTCCTCTTCGGGCCCCATGTCCCTTGCACATAAGCCGGTGATTGCCTTTTTTTTATGCTCACGCTGTCAGCACAAGGAGAAAACAAAAACCATTACCCAGGTTTTGTTTACATCACGTGATCAGCTGTCATTTGCTGACAGCTGATCACATGGTAAAGGGCAGGGATCGGCCCCTTACTCGGATCTGTCATCACCCGAGTCACAGTGACTCTGTGACCACAGCGCGCGCAAAGGGGAGGACGTTTATTGACGGACTCCCGGCAATTGAGGACCATGCTGTGGCCGTCGATCAGTTATAGCGCTGATCTCAAGTGATTAAAGACGGTCAAAATGGGCCATTGACATGCATCACAATTCAACTTAGGAATGAGTCTTTGAAAAGTTAAACTAAATAATTTGGCCACTTTATCCTTCCAAATAATTCACTTCCTGTCACATAGCCACACAGGAAGTGAGGGAAAATCCCTAACAATGTCTTTCCTTGGGGACACACAGGTCAGTCTAAATACTTTCCCCATTATGCACATTGCACTCGAGCATATTGCGGGGTACACCACAAATTATTATTAGGTAGTTTGGACTCTGGGGTTTATTTACTAAAGGCAAATCTACTTTGCACTACAAGTGCACTTGCTGTATATCTGAGGGGGACATGCAAGCCAAAAAAAAAAAAAACATCTTTGCTTTTACATGATTGTAACATCCAATCACCGGTACTTTCCCTCAGATTTTCAGCAGCTACACTTTTACTGCAGAGTGGATTTGTCTTTACTAAACCCCAAACTACCCAATGATTTGGGGTGTACACAACAAAGTGCTAGAGTGCAATTTGCTTAATGGGGACACTAGTTAGATTGATCTGTGTGTCCCCAAGAAAGGCCATTGGTAGGGTTTTACCTTCACTTCCTGTTTAGCTGTGTGACAGGAAGTGAAGCCAATGTTAAGAAAAGGAGACCAAGGCCAAACTACAAAAAAATAAAAATAAAAACACACACGCAGGGGTTCTAACACTTACTTCATTTCCCTCAAAATGCCCACAATTAGAATTGTATGGCCTTGAGCTATTTTTAAGTGCAGTGCTCTAAATCAGTGCTTCTCAAGTACCCCCAACAGGCCATGTTTGCAGGTTTTCCTTCATCTTGCACATGTGCTTTAAATCACAGTCAATGGTTTTGATTTTTGGACAGCAATTCTCGATAAGATAAATTCACAAAACATGTCCTGTTGGGGGTACTTTAGGACTGAGGCTGAGAACCACTGCAGTAAAAAAAGGAAAATTGAATACTTACCGCTCTGTATTTCATTTCCTGGTGATGCTCCATGGCAGCACACAATCCATGCATATATTACCATGAAGGCACCAGGGTAGACAAATCACACCAGTTTTGTTTTGACATGCCAATCAGCTGTCACATTTGTTGCAAAGAAAACACAAAACAAACATCAAAATTTTCCATCTAATTTTATTGTTCAACAAAACAAAAGGGAAGGCAAAATAAAAAACATGGTCAATTTGAAACAGTTACAGACTCAACATCTTGAGCAATTTTTGGCCAAAAAAATGCAGCAGACAATTAAATAAAAGTGAACAAACAACACACATTAACAACATCAGAATTATTTCAGGGGAACATATCTCCCCCACACCAAAAATATACAAATATACAATCCACATAAGTTAACCAATCACTTGTTTTGCAAAGACATAACAAATAAAATACATGTGTTACAAACTCGATAAGGACACCAACATGTACATTTATTTTTATTTTTTTTCAACAAAGATCTTCAGTACTTCCAACATTACTGTCGTGGTACTAACCATCAGTACGAGTCTTTTCATCATCATAGTACTTTCATACAAAAATAACAAACAAATAAACTTTCATCCTATCCTCACTCCCTTACCTAAAAACCCTACACTCATAAAACTTCTAAGACTTACAACACAAATCACCTAAACTACACATACAAGAAGACATTTTGATTCTTTTCTAATTTTCTACACATACTTCCCTTTGAAATCATAATAAAGGGTAGTCCTTTCAGACTTATCCCCACACCCAAAACTCAAATTCACCGATTTACACTCACACACACCTGTACCCCCCTACCCTGCGTTAATCAACATACATCACTCCATCTTCCAATCCCATTTGTCTTATACTTCCACAGCTACACTATCCATACAAACCTCAACCCACTCCAACTTTCACAAAATCATTCCAACTCCTTCTTTTCCAGATCCTCCGACTTCTATCTTCTCCCAACCTCTTAACATCATACAAAAAAGCCGTATGTAACTTTGCTAACATCATTTTGCAGCACCACTTCACCTCCATCTCTTCCTTCCTCACCACCAACTGATTCCGCATATCCCATAACGCCTCTTTCAATACAAAACAAAAGATCCACCCCAAACACTTTCCCTCCACCTTCCCCAGACCTAAACTTGTTAGATAACTCTCATATGTCAACTTGCACTTACATATTTTGTCCAAAAAAACATCAAAACATAACCTTACTTTTTGTGCATAATCACAATCCCAGAGTACATGTTTCACATCCTCCTGCCCACCACATCCTTCTCTTGGGCATCTCTCTGATCGGACTACATCTCGCCCCTTCAAGAATTCCTTTGTTAGTAATCCTTCGTGTAATGCCAACCATGTAACATCACGCTGTCTATTAGACACACCTTCAATTCCCACTGCTCTCCAGACTCTGGCAGCTTCTAGGGATCCAAGACCTCTAATATTGCAAACAATATTTTCTTTAAAAATTTCTTTCCTTACTTTCTCTTTACAACCTCCTTCCAAACCCAAAACCTCCAAACCATATTTTGTCAGTATCTCATCCAGCCTTTTATAGTGCACAGATATCACAAACGACACTGGTTTTTCAAGTTCCACCTTCCTCCATTTCCATCTCCTAAATAATCAGCCACCCATATATTGCATCATATCAGCAGTTCTTCCATCAAGCATTACAGTCCTAACAGCCACCAACCAATAATGCATATCAACAAATTTTACCAAATCTGGAAATCCTAGACCACCTAAATTACATTCTCTCTTTACCTTTTCACGTGCAATACGTTCCATCCTGGAACCCCAAAGGAAAACAAAAAGGGCCTTGTTTATTTTATTCGCCCATACCTTCCCCATAGGTAGTACGATCGTAGTAAACAAAATTAACGGCAGTATCACAGCTTTTAGAACCAAAACTTTCCCTTTCAGGGATAATTCTCTCATCGCCCAAAAATCCAGCTTCTTTTTTATTTTTCCATGCAACTCTTCATAACTTTGTTTTTCCCTGATCGTTTTGTCAAAGGTGATACCTAAGATTTTAACCTCAGGCTTCATTTGCAATTTGTCATTCCTAATTTGTACATCACTCCCCAAACTACACAAACAACTTTTTTGCCAGTTAACTCTCATTTTAGATGTCATGCAATAGATCTCTGTTACCAAACTCACACGATCTACTTCTCTTTGTGATGATGCCACCACAACAACATCATCCATATACGCCATGGATTTTACCACCTCGCCACCTCCACCTGGAATAACAAAACCTCTGCACACTTTCTCTCTCTGTATACTCTTCAAAAGTGGCTCAATAACACATATAAAGGCCAGGGGTGACAAAGGACAACCCTGCCTTACACCTGACTTAATTTTAAATGCATCACTCAAGATTCCATTGACCAAGACTCGACTTTGGATATCCACATAAAAACCTTTAATAACTTCCAACAGACTATCTGGAATTCCCAACCTTTCCATTACCTGTAGCATAAAGACATGTGACACTCTGTCATAAGCTTTTTCCAGGTCCAGCGACTCCACAACCAAAGGTCTCTGATTTTTTTTGACATATTTGATCATATCCCTCAGTAATATCAAATTGTCTGACATTCTCCTACCAGGAATCGCACAGGTCTGCCATGGTCCAATCACTTTACCTAATACCATCCTTAGCCTATTAGCCACCACTTTGGCCACCACTTTATAGTCCACGTTAAGCAACGTAATTGGCCTCCAATTCTTCAGGTCTTCTCTTTCCCCCTTTTTGAAGATAAGCAAAATTACGCCCTCACTCATTGATTTTGATATTGTTTTGGTTTTAAATATTTCTTTAATCACCGCACATATATCCGGTCCTATTTTCTCCCAAAATGTCGTATAGAATTCAACTCCAAGGCCATCACTTCCAGGTGTCTTGTTTTTAGCCATCCCTGCAAACGCCTCCTTAATTTCAGACTGTTGAATCTCTCTTTCCAACCACTCCACTTCATCTCTTCCCATTCTCTGATCCAACACTTCACAATAATTTTGCATTTCTTCTTTATCCTCCACCTCATAGCCTTTAAATTGTTCCCTATAGAACTTTTCCACCTCTTTCACCACATCTTCTCCTTCCACTCTTCCTCCTTCCACCTTCACAGCTTCCATCACATCTTTTTTACCATATGCCTTCTTAAAGAAGTACCTTGTACATTTCTCATCTTCCTCCATGTGTTGTACTTTTGCTTGAAAAACAATGTTCCTTCTTTTCTTTTATAAGTTCCCTCCTCTCCTCCTTTCACAAGTCTCAATTCCTCCTCTACCTCCATTCCCATTTCTTTAAACAGGTGTAACGTTCTCAGCCTCCATCCCAATTTCTCACATATTTTTCTTTTTCCTTTCGCTTTCCTCCTCCCCCAATCTCTGAAGAACATACCCACTCTGTGTTTTGTCCAGTCCCACCAATCAAATATATTTTCAAAACCACTCTTTTTTTTGGATAGATGCTCATACAATAAAACAAATTCTTTCTTTATTTCCACATCCTCCAATAGCAGGGTGTTAAGTTTCCACACTCCTCTGCCAAACTGAACTCCACCCTCCAGTGGGATTTTCACTTGAATCCCCTTGTGGTCCGAAAAAAACGCATCAAATATAATAAAATCTTCACTTTTTAGACTCTTCGAACAAAACACAAAATCAATTCTGGACTTAACTCTACTTTCTTGTCAGAATCTGGCAAATTTGTCTTGTTGCGGGCCTATCTCTTTTCCCACATCCACAAGTTTAAAATCAGAAATCATATTATTAAGCAATGTACTTGTGCTATCCAAACCAACTCCGCTTCCACCCACTCTGTCAGATACTTGCCTAATCGCATTGAAATCCCCCACTATTATAGTGGGAATCCGGCCGCCCAAATACACCTGTAAATTCTGGAAAAATTCCACTCTTTCAGACCTTCTTGCTGGCGCATACACATTAAACAGCCTAAACACAAATTTATTTAACTGAAAAAGGCCCATGAGACATCTTCCTGGGACAATCACCTTGTATTCAAGCAAATTGAGTCTATTATTCTTCATTAAAATACCGACTCCACTATTCCTATTACCACAAGCAGGTGACCACACAGCCTTCCTTTTCCACTCCTTTACACCTGGCGGATATTTAATGCCGCATTCCTGCAGGCACACTATATCATGGTTTAATCCATCTAAAAAATCAAATATCACCGCTCATCTATTTGCAGAACAAATGGATCTAACATTTAAAGATGCTATAGTCACCGCCATTGTAATTACCAAAAAAACCTTATTTTTCCAAGAAAACTTTAAAAACATATCTTCCACTCCTCCTCCAGCTCTATATCTTCTCTCCATCACCTGTGGGGACTCAGGGAACTCCCCCTCATCAGAAGAAGAGACCATGCCCAACAACACCTCCAATTCTGTCTTTGCTCTTTTACTTGCAGAAATTTCACTTTCATTATCATTACTCCTTTGACCTGGAGGTAAGGATCCACTCTCCTCCATTTCCATCCTTAACCCCCAGTCAGTTCCTTTCATTCCAGCAGTCACGGGGTTAATCTCATCTACAGGACCTTCTCCTTCTGCCACCTCCATCCCTGTATCAACTACCTCTTTTTCCTTCCTCTCCACTCTGTCTTTTGCCTTTCCAGCTAGTTCACGTTTAAGTTCCATTTCTCTCACTAAGCTGCCTTGAAGTCCGGACATTTGCATAGTCCCCGCCTTCTCTTTTGACTCCACTATACTTGTAATCACACCACCTCCAGCTGTCCCTGTATCAGAGACAATAGCAGTCACAACCTCCTTCAGCTTTACGACACCATCTTCTTTCCCAGCCACCGCAATCATACCCTCCGCTGACACACTCTCCTCTGTGACTGTCACCTCCTCCTCCATCCTATCCTCGTCCTCCCTTATTCCATGCTCAAGGATCAGCTTAAGAGCCTTTTCCTTGGCTTCAGTTTCATACGCGGCCACCGCAGCTACTACCGCTGGGGAGACCTCAGAACCATGTGACTTTGTACTCAGACCTCCTTTCACTGCGTCTGAAAAAGAGTATATTCTACACCCCGCTTTTTCTTTCTCTGGACAATTTCTAGCTAAATGATCTGGCATATCACACAAATCACATTTTCTAGTTGCTTTACAATCCCTAGCCACATGATCATCCGCCCCACATTGTCTGCATCTCATCTTTTTTTTACATTCTTCCTTCTCATGACCATATTCAAAACAGGTCCTACAAAAGGCAGGCTGACCAGAAAAAAATAAAGAACATCTCTCCCCAGCCACATTAAAAAAAAGGGTGTATTTACTTTTCCACCCCCATCATCACGGTTAATTTTAACCTTAAACCTGATCTTACTCCTATACATCCCATAAGAATTTTAGATTTTTGTGCCATTATCAACAAATGAGCAAAATTTAAATAAATAAATTCTCACCACCTCCTTCTCCAAAAAAGGGTTGTAGAAATGAACTACTACATCTCGTTTCTCCGCTTCAAACAAGGTTTCCACAGATATATCTTCCCAAATAGGTTTGTCTTCTTTTTCCTTGATTTCTGTATCTTTCATACGCTTGCAAACAGGTATCCTCCGAATAAAACTAAACATCGTAAATTCCAGTTGCAGGAAAATCCTGCAAAGCGTAGATATCACTCACCGTTAGGTTCAGAGCTCCAAACAGACATTCTTCTATTACTCTCTTCACTGTAAACTGCTTTCTTTTTTCAGGTCCCACAACCAGTCTAAAGGATTTGGGTAAGGAGCGTCTCGCCATCCTCAACCGTCTTCCAAATGTCCCTGGATTCCCCAAAGGGGCAATCCAGAGACTCGCCTTCCACCGATCTTTTTGCCCCACACACACACACACACACTTGCCTCTTCTTAAGGCAATCGACCGAATGCTCTGTGAGCTTTATATTACATATGTTTGTGTGCTAATGAGGCAATTGAAAACACGTGCACAGTCCATGAAACACCCAGAATGCAAGTTCTCCCAATGTAGAGACTGAAATTCAAAGTGGGCACACCTGTTAAGATGTCCTTCAATTTCTAACCCATAAAAACACTCTCTGAGTGAGCATGGCCAGAAATATCCAGACGCTGTTCACACACAAAAAGCACGCCAAAAAAAATAACTGGCTGGGCATGTGCAGAACAACACCAATGCAGCTAGCAAAAAATAACCCCCCCCCTCCCCCCGTCCAAAGTTAAGCACATCATCCAGCATGCTACAAAATTAGAGATGGGACAATCACCCCTCCCCCCCCACCAACAAATACTATTGCAGTCTATGGGAACTGACTTGTTAATTTTGCTAGTCCCCACTTGGCTGGCTTATCTTCTAGTTATTGGCCTTAAAATGGGGGCACAGGTCCCACCCTAAGGGACATATATCAATGTCACCAATTTGGACAACACCAAAAACAAAACAAGGAGAAGTGCCTTTAAATATGCCAAATTGCTTAAGGGCCATTTCACACCACAAACAGTCCATTGCATTTTTTATGCATCCAAAATGCATGGAAAGTTGGTTATATGGTTCTAAATGGCAGTGTTTGTTCCAGTGCGTTCCAGTTCCACCAAAAAAGTAGAACATGCTGCATTTTACCTGCACTGGACTGTACTGGAACGCATCAAAACGCATCATAAACGCACTGGAACGCACAGGAACACACCTAAATGCACCAAAAATGCACTGGAACACACTTGTCCTTATCTATGGTTAATAAAAAAGAGGGGTGAAAACAAAGCACTGGACTGCATCAAAAACTTACCAAAAATGCACCGAAACGCATGAAAAAAGTGCATGCAGAAAAGCACCTGGAACGCATCCGGATTGTGTTTCTATGGTGTGAACTGGCCCTAGTTCACACTATAGAAACGCAGTCTGGGTGCGTTTCAGGTGCTTTTCTGCATGCGCGTTTTTGACACATTCCAGTGCATTTTTGAGGCGTTTTTGATGCAGTCCAGTGTTTTTTTCCGCCTCTTTTCACTTAGGACAAGTGTGTTGCAGTGCGTCTTTGGTGCATTTAGGTGCGTTCCGGTGCATTCCAGTGCATTTTTGGTACGTTCCGTTGCGTTTTTGATGTGTTTTACTGCGGTCCAGTACAGTTTTGTACCTAAAAAATGCAGCATGACCAATTATTTTTTGGCTTTCTGAAATGCACTGGAACGGACTGCAGTGGTGTGAACTATGCCATTGGCATTAATGTGATCAACTTTCTTTGCGTTTTTCAGGCATCAAAAAAACGCACTGCACTGCATCCGGTGTGAACTGGCCCTAAATATCATCCCCGGGGGGTGTCTATAGTATGCCTGTAAAGTAGCACATGTTTTCCATGTTTATAACAGTTGGAGAGCAAAATGACATTTCTAAAGTAAAATAATAGTCATTTAAAAGTCCTTGCGGCTGTAATGAATTGCTGGTTCCTGTCAATACAGATAAAAGTCATTGAAAGTCTTTGCCAACCAAAAAAAAAATGCGTGGGGGTTCCCCCAAATTCCATAGCCAGGCCTTTCAGGTCTGGAATGGATATTAAGGGGAACCCCGCTGCAAATTTAAAAAAAAAATGACGTGGGGTTCCCCCCAAATATCCAAACCAGGCCCTTCAGATCTGGCATGGATTTTAAGGGGAACTCCACCCCAAATTTTAAAAAAAAATGGCGTGGAGTCCCCCTAAAAATCGACACCAGACCCTTTATCCGAGCACATAACCTGGCCGACCGCAGGGGAAGAGGGGGGGACGAGAGAGCGACCTGAACCGTACCAGGCCACATGCCCTCAACATGGGGAGGATGTCCCCATGTTGATGGGGACAAGGGCCTCATCCCCACAACCCTTGCCCGGTGGTTGTGGGGGTCTGCGGGCGGGGGGCTTATCGGAATCTGGAAGACCCCTTTAACAAAGGGGACCCCCAGATCCCGGCCCCCCCTGTGTGAAATTGTAATGGGGTACAAATGTACCCCTACCATTTCACAAGGAAAGTGTCAAAAATGTAAAAAATTACAAGAGCCGGTTTTTGACAATTCCTTTATTAATGTCTTTTTCTTTTCTTCCATCTTCTTCCTTCTTCTTCCATCTTCTTCTTCTTCCATTTTCTTCTTTTCTCCATTCGGGTTTCTTCCTCCATCTTCCTCTTCCTCTTTATCTTCCTCTTTATCTTCCTCTTTATCTTTATCTTTATCTTCCTTCTTCCTTCTTCCTTCGGTGTTCTCTTCCGCATCTTGCTCCGGCGTCTTCCCTTCTTCTTTCTTCTCCGGCCGCTCCGTTTGAATTGGAGGTTCCCGCTGTGCGACGCTTCAGTTCGCCTCTGGGTCCGCTTACACCCGTGACCCCACCCCCCTCTGACGCACATGGATTTCACGGGGACTTTCCCCGTGGTGACAGAGGGGGCGGAGCCACCGGGTGTAAGCGGACCAAGTGGAGAACTGAAGCGTCGCACAGCGGGAACCTCCAATTCAAACGGAGCGGCCGGAGAAGAAAGAAGAAGGGAAGACGCCGGAGCAAGATGCGGACGAGAAGGGAGAAGGGACCCGAAGGGAGAAGGGAGAAGGGACCCGAAGGGAGAAGGGACCCGAAGGGAGAAGGGAGAGAAGGGACCCGAAGGGAGAAGGGACCCGAATGGAGAGAAGAAGATGGAAGAAGGAAGAAGGAAGAAGGAACCCGAATGGAGAGAAGAAGAAGATGGAAGAAGAAGATGGAAGAAGAAGAAAATACATTAATAAAGGAATTGTCAAAAACCGGCTCTTGTAATTTTTTACATTTTTGACACTTTCCTTGTGAAATGGTAGGGGTACAATTGTACCACATTACCATTTCACACAGGGGGGGGCCGGGATCTGGGGGTCCCCTTTGTTAAAGGGGTCTTCCAGATTCCGATAAGCCCCCCGCCCGCAGACCCCCACAACCACCGGGCAAGGGTTGTGGGGATGAGGCCCTTGTCCCCATCAACATGGGGACATCCTCCCCATGTTGAGGGCATGTGGCCTGGTACGGTTCAGGAGGGAGGGGGGGCCACTCTCGTCCCCCCCTCTTCCCCTGCGGCCGGCCAGGTTGCGTGCTCGGATAAGGGTCTGGTGTGGATTTTTGGGGGAACTCCACGCCATTTTTTTATAAAATTTGGGGTGGAGTTCCCCTTAAAATCCATGCCAGATCTGAAGGGCCTGGTTTGGATATTTGGGGGGAACCCGCACGTCATTTTTTTTTAAAATTTGCAGCGGGGTTCCCCTTAATATCCATTCCAGACCTGAAGGGCCTGGTTATGGAATTTGGGGGGACCCCCACGCTTTTTATTTTTGGTTAGCAAAGACTTTCAAAGACTTTTCTCTATATTGCCGGGAGCCGACAATTCATTACAGCCGCGGCTGCTTTTAAATGGGTTTTTTTCCTTTAGAAATGACATTTTGCAGGCGCACTGGCAAGTTCAGAGCTGCGCCTGTTCAACTTATGCAAATTGATTTACGTGACTTGACATTTACTAAGATTTTGCCGGCGCAGTGAGCCGGCGCATTTAAACCATTGAAATTCCCGTGCTGAGCTCAAAAAAACCTCCCGCAGCTCGAATCGAAATTGCCGGCGCAGCGGGGTGGTTTTGAAAAAGTTACTTTCCCACTCTATTTTGGCCATATTAGTTATTTGGGCAGGTGTCCCTACACTTCCTCACATCACCCCCATTATATTCTCACTTCCAACTTCTTTATATTTCGATTTTAACATGCTGTGCGCCAGGTCCATAGTAGCGCACTGAGCGCCTCCTCCCAGGCGCAGAGAACACTATAGGGCTGTGATACCGGCGCTAATGTTTTGTAAATACCAAAACAGCCATTGCGCACGCAGATGCGCCAATACTCATGGCGCAAACGTTTGGTAAATCAGCCCCATTGACTTATTTCTAACAGACAAATGGTTACTGCAAAAAGTTTCTTCTGCGATGATACATGACATTATGTGGCCTGACCACGCCGCTATTACTATTGCCATTAATGATCAGGTTGTCTCCTCCTCCCCACCCATCTGACGCAACAACACCAGATTAATGCAAGAACCCCGAACCTCCACAATAATCTCCCAACACCTAAGTACTTTCTTTCTAAACAATGCTGATTCTGTGGAGAATCCTTTCACTCTCTGGAATGCCCATAAGGCATACATGAGGGGCATTTTAATACAACTAGGTTGTAGAGATAAAAAACGCCATACAGCTAAGATCAACTCTATCCTAACTGGAATACATACATTGAAAGCACAAAATAAACAAGCACTCGATCATACCCTCACACAAAAACTTTCCCAATTAAGAGAGACTCTGAGAACAATTCTGTCCAAACAATATGACTACCACTTAAGACATCTGAAACTGAATTTGTACGCCAATGCCAACAGAGCAGGCAAATATTTAGCCAATAGGATAAAAGCTGCACACACTAAGACAAGAATTGCCCACTTGATACATCCCACTCTCAAACACAAAATCATTAACCCACAGGACATCGCAAACCAATTTGCTATGTATTACAGTAATCTGTATAACATCAAAGACGATCCCTCCACACATCAACTTACAACTGAAAACATTCAGAACTTCCTACAGAAATTACATTTACCTTCTCTCTCAGAGACCCAAATTCTCTCATTAAAATCCCCGTTTGCCACATCTGAGATAGAAGCTGTCATAGCTTCACTACCAAATGGCAAATCACCTGGGCCTGACGGGTTTTTAAATGAATAATTAAAACGTTTAGCTCTTATCTTATGCCACATATGAAAACAGTCTTCACTAAGGCTGAAGATACGGCGATATTTCCACCAGAAATGTTACGAGCATACATCGTTACCCTCCCCAAGCCAGGCAAGGATCCTACTACACCTCTCAATTTTTGCCCTATTTCTCTATTGAATACCGATGTCAAATTTTATGCCAAACTATTAGCCAAACGAATAGCGGATTTCATTCCATCCCTTATTCAGCGTGACCAGATGGGCTTTGTGAGGGGGAGACAAACCTCAGATGCTACAAGGAGAATCATTAACATAATCCACCATGTTGAAAAAAACAAAACGCCTTCTCTGCTGCTTTCTATAGATGCAAAGAAGGCGTTTGACAGAGTACATTGGGAATACATGTCAATGACATTATCTAAGTTTGGATTTAGTGGTCATATACTGAATGCAGTACTAGCCTTATACTCTTGCCCCTCAGCACAGGTATACACGTCCAGTATGCTCTCCACTCCCTTTCAGATAACCAACGGTACCAGCCAAGGTTGTCCCCTATCTCCAACAATCTTATGATTGAACCCCTGGCGGAGGCCGTCAGAACACATGATAGCATATCAGGTTTTCAATTTGGTTTCACTCCCCACGTTATATATCTGTTTGCGGACGATGTAGTATTGTTGTTAACAAACCCCCCTATATCACTACCTACAGCACATGAAATTCTGAAATCCTTTGGGGATGTTTCCTATTTTAAAGTCAATTTCACCAAATCCCTCATCCTAAATCTGGGGGTATCAGCCACAGAATGTCTCAAGGTATGTCAATCTCTTCCGTATTCCTGGACTGATAAGGGTATGACATACTTGGGCATCACCCTGACTAGTACCACTAGCTCACTAGCAGATTCGAATCTAAAACCCCTTATTAGTAAAATAGAAATCCAAACCAGAAATATAGCCAAAAATGAACTATCTTGGATGGGCAGGTTGGCAGCATTCAAAATGCTTATTTTACCACAGATTATATACGTTTTCAGGGTACTCCCGATAGTCATCCCAGCACAATACTTCAAGGCCCTTTCCAATCTTAAATGGACACTTTTATGGGGCACAAAGAAAGCTAGATGCTTACGAAATAATCAAATCCCTCATAAAAGTGTAGGAGGGGCGGGACTAATTGATGTCCATGATTATATGAGGGCAACCAGGCTTGACCAACTCAAATTCTGTTTTTTTTTTCCACTGACATACCACTTTTGGTAGAAATTGAAAAATCACTAGCTCCTATACCAGATCTTCAGACAGTTCTTATGGGAGATAATTGGATACCCTGGGACACCAAGAATTCACCCCCCACTATCACCATCTCATTACAAGCTTGGAGATTCCTCCTAACCCGCCAACTTAGCGACTGCAAGGTGATAGACTTCAAATTCCCTCTAAGCATAATTGAAGCTAATGTACCAATGCTATTCTTAAAAACATTCCCCTTCCCAAGGGATAAACACGGTGCATGACTTACTCCAAAATAACTGTCCTAAATCAGCAGACTGTTTAAAAAGGGAATTTAATATGCCAAAGCACATGCTTTTCACTTGTATACGTGTGGCTCAATTTATGAAATCACACCCGCACCCTATAACCCACCTTCCGACAGTAGTATGGCGACACCTCATGAGCGGCTCACTGCACAACAAGGGAATATCACTATATTATAATAAACGGCACTTAAAAATATAAAGGCGTTTAAAAAAATCAGCTGTACACACAAGTGGGACACTGATCTGGGCATGAATACCACAGATGAACAATGGGAGTTTGCGTTTCAAACTATACAACACACATCACACTATATTAGTCATTGGGAATTAATGATCAAGATAATTAATCGTTGGCAATATACACGCTACAGAATCGCAAAGATGTTCCCCAATTCTTCACCTTTGTGCTGGAGAGAATGCGGACACAAGGGCCACCTCCTTCACATGTTCTGGGAGTGTCCCAGTGTAAATAGCTTCTGGAATCAAGTATTCAAACTAATTTCATCCACTACAGGAATACTCACACCACCTAAACCAGCACTGGCTATACTACACATTGGTCTAGAAAACTTTCCATACACCATGAGACCAGTGGTATCTCACATCCTGTTAGCTGCTAGGTCCTTGATACTTCAAAATTGGAAAAACATTCCTGTAGTTAATCTTACTGATGTAACCAGAAAAGTTCACCAAAACTACACGTTTGAACGACTTTTAGCAATCAATTCACTCAAATGCAGTATATTTGATAACATGTGGGAAATTTGGACCAGCAACTATAATACTGCCTAAATATCTAAATATATATATATATATATATTGTGACAGCAGGAAGGTAAAGTCACCTGGTTGCATCCAGGGGGGTAGATATATTTCGCCCAGATTCAGGCTTTACGCCGACTTATACAACTAGGTGGAGAGTTGTATAAGCCCAGCTGGGGCTAGTGGGCTCATGGATGACTCATACCTCTAGGGAGAGTGTGGGGCGTCGTGCAGACAGGGAGTTGATGAGACCAGCTGAAGCTTGTCAGCTCATTTAGGCCTCTATAAGAACTCCCAGCTTCATTAGATGTTAGCTCATGCCTGGACCCAGACCTGTGTGGACTGTCTAGGGAGAGTGAACCCCTGTGCGGTGAGACAAAGCCTGTGTGGCTATTTGCTTGGACATTTAAAACCAGGGACTTAGGGACTAGGACAGCACTAGGCTGATCCCAGTTGTTAGTTAGGAAACCTGTATGTTTAGTCAGAGGTCAAGTTGACCAGGATTTATTTTGTTTATGTTTCTTTTGCTTTGCTGTGTTTTGTCACTGTAAATAGAAAATAAACCGCACCTTTTTGATTTTGAAAACCACAACCTCCGTTTGCTGGGCCTGTTTTTGTGTGGGGAGCCCATCCCGGGGGTCACACACACCCGCTGCCGAGCTAACCCCCTCACAATATATATATATATATCATACACACTGTTACGTTTCTAACAATTTTATATGCATAAGTACATTTACTCTGGTTATGTGCTTCTTTTTGTTGCTCATTGTTATTTCTTATTTTTATGTTTCTTTGATTTACTTATTCCTTGTATACTATTGAAAAAGTTTTAATAAACATCTTTCAATTAAAAAAATAAAAAATAAAAAATAAATAAAAGTTGAAATGCATTTCTCACTCTATCAAGCTTGTCATGTGCACTTTTTAAATTTTGATCAATCAATTGGTTAGTGTAATGTTTACTATCTTTACTCACTCCAAACACTCCACACAGTTACTCTGCCCAGTCCAACAAAAATCATTTTGAAAAAAAAAAAAAAAAGCATTTTTGAAAAAATTGTTCCGCTCTTTCAACTAATGATGGGACTTCTTCAATTTTTTTCTACTATTTCTACTTTTTAAAATATTAAGCTTTTTAACACTTTTCACAGTTACTCCAGCCACTCCAACCACACAACAGTTGCTCAAGCCACTCCACCCAGTTACTCCGCCCACTCCAGTTGTAGACTACTGGTGGAGGCAAGAACACGTCACACAATTTCCCCAGAAATTGTAGCTTTTCTAGTTATTCTTATTCTTATTATAGCCAAATTTTACCACCACCACCACCCTAACTCCTCCCACAGTTTTTACACTACATAGACAAGTAATATACCGAAACGTGCGGATTGTTCCCGAATGGTGTGCTATTACTTTGTGGAACGTTTCGCCGAATCGTTCACGAAATATCGTCGTTTTTTCGGGTGAAATTTGTCCCATAGGAATGAATGGCGAAACTAGAGTGTGAGCTGACAAAATCTGAAAAATCAGGACATGATTTCTAACCTGCCACCACTCCCTCATTTTTAAACCCACCTACACAAATCTTATATCAAAACGTTCAGCTATCCCTGCTGCCACTACACGTGTCCACGGCTAAGCTATAGTCCTTTCAGTTTTCACAGTATGATGATTTGTTTGCAACTCACGCCACCCATTGATATTCATTGAAACTTCCCTCCAGCCACTTCAAACTTGAAGGGCAATTTCTAAACTGCGTCTGTGCCTTTTATTTTAATATTTTAAGAGACATACTATATAGCAAAATGTAGGTCTGGGTCTTGTGATTCTCACAATATAAAGCTCTTCGCTGTAGGATTTATAGTTTTTAAAATACGACCGTTTGAAGAATGGCAAGAATTCAGGAGAGGCTGAAAATACTGAGAAACGGGGCGTGGCCTGGAGATGGCGGACTGAGAGACACACGCTAAACCTAGGCTCCGGGACCTCCGTATATCCCTGACCAAACGAGGGAGCGAGAAGCCACAAGTGCGGTATGAGGAGTGGCCGCAAATACGAGACCAGAACCGCGACGAGGAAAGGAGGTGTGAGCCCTTCGCAGGGTGACATCCAGCAGTACCTGCTACCGGCCCCAACCTCACGAGGTGTTCCAGGTGCGGGGAGATCAATACGGAGAAGTTTGGCAGGTGACAGGGGAGCCGAGTTGAACACTCCTCGGAGCTCCTCCGGGTCAGAGGACAAACGGGAAGTAAGGACACCCAGACAGACTGAAACCCAGAGGCGCACGGACAGCACGAAAGAGACTGACACAGCTGCGATGGAGGTAGGAGATATTAAATTAATGTTAGCAACACTGCCTACAAGGCAAGACATTGCGGCACTACCGACCCGTCAGGATATAGAAGCATTAATCCTGCGGGTCGAAGAGGCACACCGTCAAGATCTCCTGCTAGTAAGAGCTGACGTGCAAGGATTGACAGAGAGGGTGGTGGTGGGAGAGAACTCTGTATCTGCCCTGGAACAGCGTATGAAGTTTATTGAAAAAACGCAAGGGGGGCAGGCAGATACTATAACAAACTTACAACTGCAAATGGAAGCCCATGAAGACAGAAGCCGCCGATATAATCTACGACTTAGGGGTCTCCCAGAAACAGAGAAAACAGAGAAAATTGAAGACTTAAATGTTAAAGTGATGGAAGTACTCCAGGCTATTTTAAATTCTCCGCGGATATCGATTGAACTAGATAGAGTACATAGAGCACTGGGACCTAAATCTCTAAACTTAGACAGGCCTAGGGATGTAATCTGCCGTTTAAATAGACAGAACCTAAGGGAGCAGATACTCAGAGCAGCATGGGACAAGGGAGATGTCCCATTTGAGGGGGCTCAAATAAAAATCTTACCTGATGTCTCAAGAGCTACACTACAGCGCAGAGCATGCCTACGGCCTATTTTGGACCGAGCCAGAGAGCAGGGGTGTACGTATAGATGGGGGTATCCACTAACAGTCACATTTCGAAGGGCATCCACCACATTTACCCTCCAGACACCAGCGGATTTACCTGAACTTTTCCTATATCTAGCAATTACACCTTTCCAGGTTCCGAACTGGCTCCTACCTGTTACACATAATGGGAACCGTAAGGGGTACCCAGATAACCATGGTCAGAGGAGAGACTCCCAAGAAAATGAAAGACGACAAAGAACCCAGAATTTAAACCCCCCGGGGACTTGAAGGAGAGGGGAACTTGAATCAGGAGATGGGTTTTAATATTGAATAAATATCCCCCCCCTATATCTGGACAAATTAGGGAATCTGAAGAGAATGAACGCCCTGAATCTCGCCTTGCGATTTCCTTATGATCTGTTTTGCCCCCCTTTTCTTTTTATTTTTTTTGGTGTGTTTGCTGAAATTAGGAACTGTGTATCTAAGAGCCTGAGAGCCAAGAAATGGGAATGATCGACAGGACATATGATACCCTCCCCACTCCCTTCTAATTTAGGAGGAGAGGGGAATTAAGACCCAGAGGGAATTGTACTTGGAAATGCTTAGAGCTTAGAGCCTGATGTGATTCGGATATGGATAATAAAATAAAATGGCGTACACAGTGAGACAAAATTAGGGATAGAGATAGACCCATACACAGAGGAGTACAGAGTATTTTGCTTCTGATACTCCTTTTTTATTTTTTTTATTTTAGGGGGGGTTATTTTAACTCCCCCTCTTAAATTCACAAAGGGGTATGAGATGTTTTTTTTTTCATTTATTTTTTATTTTTTATTAGATGTGTGGAATTGATCTTTGTCTGTATTTGCTTTTTTTCTGTACACCCCTCTTCCCCCTCTTTTTTTAAGGGGGGGGGGGGAGGCTCCGTTTTCTTTTTTTAAGAATTTAAACACTACAGAAACGAGACACATAAAACACATGTTAAACACAAGTTAATAACCACCACTAAAGAATAGGGCACAGCAAAGGTTCCCCCCTATTTTCTTTTGGGGGGGGACTTCCCCCCCTTTTTTTTTGGCTCTTTTTTTGGAGTAAAGTAAACTCTAAGGAAGGCACACAAGGTACAGTGCCTTGCGAAAGTATTCGGCCCCCTTGAACTTTTCATCCTTTTGCCACATTTCAGGCTTCAAACATAAAGATATAAAATTTTAATTTTTTGTGAAGAATCACCAACAAGTGGGACACAATTGTGAAGTGGAACAAAATCTATTGGATTTTTGAAACTTTTTTAACTAAGGAAAAAAATGAAAAGTGGGGCGTGCAAAATTATTCGGCCCCCTTGCGTTAATACTTTGTAGAGCCACCTTTTGCTGCGATTACAGCTGCAAGTCGCTTGGGGTATGTCTCTATCAGTTTTGCACATCGAGAGACTGAAATTCTTGCCCATTCTTCCTTGCAAAACAGCTCGAGCTCAGTGAGGTTGGATGGAGAGTGTTTGTGAACAGCAGTTTTCAGCTCTTTCCACAGATTCTCGATTGGATTCAGGTCTGGACTTTGACTTGGCCATTCTAACACCTGGATACGTTTATTTGTAAACCATTCCTTTGTAGATTTTGCTGTATGTTTGGGATCATTGTCTTGTTGGAAGATAAATCTCCGTCCCAGTCTCAGGTCTTTTGCAGACTCCAACAGGTTTTCATCCAGAATGGTCCTGTATTTGGCTGCATCCATCTTCCCCTCAATTTTAACCATCTTCCCTGTCCCTGCTGAAGAAAAGCAGGCCCAAGCCATGATGCTGCCACCACCATGTTTGACAGTGGGGATGGTGTGTTGAGGGTGATGAGCTGTGTTGCTTTTACGCCAAACATATCGTTTTGCATTGTGGCCAAAAAGTTGGATTTTGGTTTCATCGGACCAGAGCACCTTCTTCCACATGTTTGGTGTGTCTCCCAGGTGGCTTGTGGCAAACTTTAGACAAGACTTTTTATGGATATCTTTGAGAAATGGCTTTCTTCTTGCCACTCTTCCATAAAGGGCAGATTTGTGCAGTGTACGACTGATTGTTGTCCTGTGGACAGACTCTCCCACCTCAGCTGTAGTTCTCTGCAGTTCATCCAGAGTGATCATGGGCCTCTTGGCTGCATCTCTGATCAGTCTTCTCCTTGTCTGAGCTGAAAGTTTAGAGGGACAGCCAGGTCTTGGTAGATTTGCAGTGGTCTGATACTCCTTCCATTTCAAAATGATCGCTTGCACAGTGCCCCTTGGGATGTTTAAAGCTTGGGAAATCTTTTTGTATCCAAATCCGACTTCTCCACAACAGTATTACGGACCTGCCTGGTGTGTTCCTTGTTCTTCATGATTCTCTCTGCACTTTCAACAGAACCCTGAGACTATCACAGAGCAGGTGCATTTATACAGAGACTTGATTACACACAGGTGGATTCTATTTATCACCATCAGTCATTTAGGACAACATTGGATCATTAAGAGATCCTCGCTGAACTTCTGGAGTGAGTTTGCTGCACTGAAAGTAAAGGGGTCGAATAATTTTGCACGCACCACTTTTCAGTTTTTTATTTGCTAAAAAAGTTTAAAATATCCAATAGATTTCGTTCCACTTCACAATTGTGTCCCACTTGTTGGTGATTCTTCACAAAAAATTTAAATTTTATATCTTTATGTTTGAAGCCTGAAATGTGGCAAAAGGATGAAAAGTTCAAGGGGGCCGAATACTTTCGCAAGGCACTGTATATAATAAAAAACCCGAATTCACAGGACTGGGTCTTTCTCCCCTTTTCTTTTTATATTTTTTATTTTTTATCCCCCATCGGTAATTCCAGCAATATATAGTAATATATATATATAGGTAGAGCTCAAGATAGAATATAGTAAGTAAACACATAAACAAATAAATAAATACATAAACAAACAAATAAATATACTAAAATGTACTAAGTTCAGTTATTGGGGATAACAGTAATAAGGAGGAGTGGGGTGGCAGTTGAATTCCGGGGGCCCCCTCTCCCCCCCCTACCCTGGTGAATGAAGAGAATTACTAGAAACAATAGGGTGAGGGGGTGAGTATTGGAGAGAGGAAGCAAAGGGAGGGGAAGGAGAGGGGAGAAGAAATGGAGAGGGAAGAGGGTGGGGAAGGGAATAGTTGAGACATATAACTTCACAGAAATATAGGGAATTATGCCTAGATGTGAGAGGAGGGAGTAGAAAAGACAAGAGAGGTGTAGTTCTCTACCCTTGTTTTTTTTTGGGAGGTAGAGAGAGGGAAGGGGAAGATACAGGAGTGGTAGTGTGATGGTAGCATACAAGATGGGATTATCCCCCAGAGGGGGGAGGACTCCATTGATTAGATCAGATAAGATAAGACAAAAATCTAAAAATTAAATTAAATAGATGGTTTAACCACTTCAATACCATGCACTTATACAGCTTCCTGCCCAAGCCAATTTTGAGCTTTCAGCACTGTCGCAATTTGAAGGACAATTGCGCGGTCATGCTACACTGTACCCAAACAAATTTTTTATCATTTTGTTCCCACAAATAGAGCTTTCTTTCGGTGGTATTTGATCGCCTCTGCAATTTTTATTTTTTGCACAACAAATAAAAAAAGAGCGAATTTTTTTTAAAAAAATAAGTTTTTCTTTGTTTCTGTTAATTTTTTTTGTAAATAAGTACCTTTTCTACTTCAATGATGGGCACTGATAAGGCGGCACTGAAGGGCACTGATAAGGCGACACTGATGGGCACCAATGAGGTGGCACCAATGAGGTGGCACCGATGAGGTGGCACTGATGGGCACTGATGATGGGCACTGATAGGCGGCACTGATGGGCACTGATATGTGGCACTGGTATGCGGCACTGATGGGCACTCATAGGTGGCACTGATTGGCACTCATAGGCGGCACTGATTGGCACTCATAGGCGGCACTGATTGGCACTCATAGGCGGCACTGATGGGCACTTATAGGCGGCACTGATGGGCACTTATGGGTGGCACTGATAGGTGGCATGGACGGGCACTGATAGGTGGGCACAGATTGGCACGGATGGGCACGGATGGGCACTGATAGGTGGCACTGATGGACACTAGTAGGTGGCATTGGTGGCACTGGTGCCCAGCAATGCCAGCCACCACACATTGTGAAAGTGCCAGTCAGTGCCCATTTGTGGGCACTGATTGGCATATTTTTTTTAATGTTTTTATTTTTTTTTTTTTTTATACATGTGGATGGCCATGGGGGCCATCCACATGATTGGGGCTTCCCTGGTGGTCCTGGGGGGCTTCCCTGGTGGTCTAGTGTGGGTATCCGAGGGGGGGCTGCGCTGATAAACAATCAGCGCGAACCCCCCCTGTCAGGAGAGCCGCCGATCGGCTCTCCTCTACTCGCGTCTGGCAGACGCGAGTGAGGAAGAGCCGATCAACGGCTCTTCCTGTTTACATTGTGATCAGCCGTGATTCGACACGGCTGATCACGTGGTAAAAAGCCTCCGACGGAGGCTTTTTACCGAGATCAATGTAGCGGTGGGTCAGACTGACCCACTGCTCCACCGATCGCCGCGATGCGCGCCCCCCCGGGCGCGCGGCGGCTGTTATCCCGCAGGACGTCATATGACGTCCAGTGTGGATAACTGAACCACTTCCCGGACGTCAATCTGCTATTGACGGGGCGGGAAGTGGTTAAAGAAGATACGTTTTTGGTATAGATATTAGGTTACATAGTATGTCATTAATTCCCCTCACTATAAGAGGAGGATGAAGAGGGAGATATAAATCGATATAATGATATATAGAATATGACGTATATTGATGTATATGAATGTACAATGTAATAATACAGTATATGGATATATAAATAACCTCAGACTAAAGGAGGTCAGTGGATCCCCTCCCTCCCCTGAACCCCCGTGGTATATAAATTTACCTACCCCTTGTTATTTTTTCTTCCATTTTTTTCTTCGGTCTGTCTTGCCTTCCCTTACTTTCTTCCCCCCCCTTTTTTTTTTCCCTTACCTCTTTCCACTCCCTTCGCGGTTACCTCTTACCGGTTCTCCCGGCAAGGATATCAGTTATCAAACAAATAATCCAGGGAATGCAGAGGTCTATGAGACCTGGAGACTGTAATTTTTATTGAAATTTTTTCTTTCTTTTTTTCTCTCGGTCAGCCAATCCAGGCACACGCACCTAAATAGGTAGACGCTCAGATACCGATAATCGGTGAGCGTTTTTTCTTTTTCTTAGCATTTAGCTAAGTTTAGTATAGAAGAGGGGTTATCCCTCCCCCTTCTTTTTTTTTTTTTTTTGTAAAGATGGACGGTGTTCAGGTGATGTCGCTCAATGCGAGAGGTTTAAATACCCCGGAGAAGAGACATCTACTTCTCAATGATATGAAAAGATACAATACCGACATTGCCTTTATTCAGGAAACACATTTTAAACATGATAAGCTCCCTTACTTGAGAAATAGATTCTACCCTACCGTTTATCACTCTACTAACCCAACAGGCAAATCCAAAGGGGTCTCGGTGTTACTTTCAAGTAAAATATCCTGGAAATGCCAGAGCTGTATTATAGACCAAACAGGACGCTATGTTTTTCTTAAAGGGTTGATTTGGGATAAACAGGTGACACTAGCCACATTATACACCCCCAACGATTCACAAGCCACCTTCTTGAGAGACACACTGCAAGAATTTAAAGAGGGACAATTGATCCTAGGTGGAGACTTCAATGTCCCACTAATCCCCTCAGTGGATACCTCGACCGGTAAAACATCTTTTTCACCAAGCCAACTTAAAAGGATAGCTAAGACGCTCCATGGAGCTCAATTAATAGACGCATGGCGCTTGCAACATTCAGGGGAACGCGACTACTCGTTTTATTCCCCTATGCACCGGGTATATACCCGGATAGATTATTTTCTAGTGCCCCACACCCAACTGCATGCGGTAGGTGAGACGTCGATTGGGAACAGGACATGGTCGGACCATGCACCGATATTTCTGACCTATAGACTCAATGACACCTCCACACCACGGCACCGCTTCTGGCGTCTCAATGAGAGCCTCTTACAGATTCCGGAGGTATTAACGGAGGTGAAAGAAATGTTGAAATTATATTTCCAGGAGAATGACCAATCAGACTGTGATCCGGGTATTCTATGGGAAGCCCATAAACCAGTTATTAGGGGAATCCTGTTTAAGCACATGGGAAGAAATTAAACGTGAACGGAACGAACAACTTCTTTGTTGGTTACAACAAATGTCAGAGATTGAAGCTAGACATAAACACACACCTACACAATCTCTAGAGACCGAATTGATGTCAATTAGGACACAGCTTACGGACTTACTCCGGTACAAGGCCAAAGCGGCCCTGCAAATTGGCCGTAGAGTGAGCTATGAGTCAGGAGACAAGTGCGGGAAAATGTTAGCGAAAGCGGTTAGAGAGCATAAACTTTCTACATATGTCCCCTATATTAATACCAGAAGTGGTCAAAAGGTAGTCTTACCGCCACAAGTCACCCAAGTGTTTAAAGATTATTATTCCCGTTTATATAATTTGTCGGGAGTGACGACAAACAGAGCAGAGCTAGAGGATTATATCACAGCCTCTCAGATGCCCTCTCTACCACAGGAGATAGGAACAGAGTTGGACTCCCCTATCACCTTGATGGAACTCGAAAGTGCAGTTAGATATATGAAACTCGGGAAGGCCCCAGGCCCAGATGGTCTTACATCACAATACTATAGGACACTGTTACCAATACTGGGCACTCAAATGCTTACATTGTTCAACAAGATAGGTGCAGGTGGAACGTTTGCTAGAGAAACACTGGGAGCCCATATTTCGGTGATCCACAAGGAGGGAAAAGACCCGGCGGAGTGCGGTAGTTATCGACCCATATCGCTTTTGAATGTGGATCTTAAGTTATACACTACTGTTCTGGCTACTCGATTGGCGCATCACCTTCAGCAACTTATTCACCTGGACCAAGTGGGTTTTATACCATCTAGAGAGGCGAGAGATAGTACCACTAAAGTACTGAATATACTTCATGTCGCACACTCGACAAACACTTCATGTGTATTTTTAAACACAGACGCCGAAAAGGCTTTCGACCGGGTCGATTGGTCATACATGTTTGCAGTGCTCAGACACATTGGTCTAGGGGAGGTGATGCTTAATCGAATAGCCGGAATATATTCTAACCCGCCAGCTAAGGTGAAGGTGAATGGGGTCCTATCGGACCCTTTTCCAATACAAAATGGCACAAGACAGGGATGCCCGCTGTCTCCTCTTCTATTTGCCATATCCCTGGAACCCTTCTTAGCTACAATTAGATTAAATCTAGATATAGAAGGGATAACAATAGGCCGGATACAATGCATGATCTCAGCGTATGCTGATGATTTATTGTTTTCTTTGACCAATCCTGTAGTCTCCCTGCCAAACTTACTTAAGGAGTTCGAGAAATACGGGGCTTTGTCCAACTTTAAAATTAATTTCTCGAAGTCAGAGGCGATGAGAGTGCTACCGATACCACAGGCTCTACCAAATATAAGTACAAATTTTAAGTTTAAATGGGCAACCGCATTGAATTACCTGGGGACTAGTATCCTGTTTGATCTCTCTCGTCTATACGAGAGTAACTTTTCCCCTTTACTTGTTAAAACCAGGGTGCAATTAGAGACTTGGAATAGAAGATTACACTCATGGTTTGGGAGGTGCAATCTGTTGAAGATGAGCGTCCTGCCTAAATTTTTATACCTTTTCCAGGCCATACCGATTAGGATACCCCCTGCATATTTTAAACAAGTCCAAGCTCTCTTTACCCTGTTCGTTTGGGCTCATAAAAAATCTCGAATCTCTCACACCCAGCTCACGATGCCAAAACAATGTGGAGGCCTTGCATTACCAGATGTAAGGAGATATTACCAGGCGGTCCACTTGAGCAGGGTGACGGATTGGTGGCGAAATTATGAGACCAAACTATGGGTACAAATAGAACAATACCAGACAGATATTACCCTACAGACTGCGTTGTGGTGTGAAGACTCTTTACCTATTGAATTGAAATTACATCCACTAATAGGTAATACTTTGCGACAGAGTGCCCGAGCTATATCAAAACTCCCCTTAACAGATAGGACATCGCCTTTGACCCCGAAACTGGGGAATCCTAGCTTCTCCCCAGGGCTCTCACCGGTACAATTTAAGCAACTAAGGACCTCCGGTCTTACGATGGCCTTTCAGTTTGTAATTAACGACAGATGGCCCACCATTCGGGAATTGATGGATACTGCAGGCCCTTTTGGACTTGCGTTCTGGAATGCGGTACAGTTGCAGCATTTTTTGTTGACCATTTTGAACCCTCAAAGTTATACTAGACCCTTGAATAATTTTGAGAAATATTGTTCGGGTACAGATCCGCTATCACAGACCCTTTCCAAAATGTATGCTCTCTTAAATACACCAGAACAACAACCCGATCTGCCCTGCATCGCAAAGTGGGAAACTGAATTAGAATGTACGTTCTCTCCGACTCAAAAACAGAATATGGTTAGCCTCTCCCTTAAGTCCTCGATTTGCACCAAAATACAGGAAACTAACTATAAAATCTTGACAAGGTGGTACCTGACACCTGTTCGCCTGCATGCGATTTTCCCAGATATACCGGAACACTGTTGGCGTTGCGGCGAGGACAGGGGTACGATGCTACACATATTCTGGTCCTGCCCTAAATTGAGTGATTTTTGGACGACGGTGAGGAATACACTGCAACGATTTACTGACTTTCCGATCCCAAACGATCCAGCGTTCTTCTTACTTCATGTATCGACCTTAACACCCCGGGTATATAAAAAATCTGTGTTGAGACATTTGATTAATGCAGCTAAAGCCTGCATCCCCATGAGGTGGAAGGCTCAGAATCCACCGACAGTGGTGATGTGGCTACGGAAGGTGGAAAACATAAATAAAATGGAAGACTTGACAATGACGGCACAGGATAGACATGAGACCTACAAAACGACATGGGCTAGTTGGAATATGTTTATACACTCGAAAGAGGGGAAAGAATTCTTAGAGAGTTAAAATAGTTAACATACTGATGCGAGCTGTGAGACTTATTATTCCTGAATGGATGGCGAGCTCGGTCTAACACCGTCCTTCTTTCCCTTTTTTTTTTTTTTCTGTTGTTTGTTTGTTACAAAAGAAATCAGGAGAATAGTGATTGATAATGGTAATTTCAAGATACATATATTATTTAATGTGTATTGCAATGTACTGTTATTCCTGTGCTATGTGTCTAGGAGGCTGTGTTATTGCCTTTTTCTTCCCCCCCCCTTTTTTTTTTTTTTGTTTCCCTAAGAAAATATAATAAAAATTATATTTGAAAAAAAAAAAGAAAAATCACTAGCTCCTATACCAGATCTTCAGACAGTTCTTATGGGAAATAATTGGATACCCCGGGACACCAAGAATTAACCCCCCACTATCACCATCTCATTACAAGCTTGGAGATTCCTCGACTGCAAGGTGATAGACTTCAAATTCCCTCTAAGCATAATTGAAGCTAATGTACCAATGCTATTCTTGAAAACATTCCCCTTCCCAAGGGATAAACACGGTGCATGACTTACTCCAAAATAACTGTCCTAAATCAGCAGACTGTTTAAAAGGGGAATTTAATATGCCAAAGCACATGCTTTTCACTTGTATACGTGTGGCTCACTTTATGAAATCACACCCGCACCCTATAACCCACCTTCCGACAGTAGTATGGCGACACCTCATGAGCGGCTCACTGCACAACAAGGGAATATCACTATATTATAATAAACGGTACTTAAAAATATAAAGGCGTTTAAAAAATCAGCTGTTCACACAAGTGGGACACTGATCTGGGCATGAATACCACAGATGAACAATGGGAGTTTGCGTTTCAAACTATACAACACACATCACACTATATTAGTCATTGGGAATTAATGATCAAGATAATTAATCGTTGGCAATATACACCCTACATTTTTTTTCTACTATTTCTACTTTTTAAAATATTAAGCTTTTCAACACTTTTCACAGTTACTCCAGCCACTCCAACCACACAACAGTTGCTCAAGCCACTCCACCCAGCTACTCCGCCCACTCCAGTTGTAGACTACTGGTGGAGGCAAGAACACGTCACACAATTTCCCCAGAAATTGTAGCTTTTCTAGTTATTATTATTCTTATTATAGCCAAATTTTACCACCCTAACTCCTCCCACAGTTTTTACACTACATAGACAAGTAATATATCGAAACGTGCGGATTGTTCCCGAATGGTGTGCTATTACTTTGTGGAACGTTTCGCAGAATCGTTCACGAAATATCGTTGTTTTTGCGGCGAAATTTGTCCCATAGGAATGAATGGCCAAACTAGAGTGTGAGCTGACAAAATCTGAAAAATCAGGACATGATTTCTAACCTGCCACCACTCCCTCATTTTTAAACCCACCTACACAAATTTTATATCAAAACATTCAGCTATCCCTGCTGCCACTAAACGTGTCCACGGCTAAGCCATAGTCCTTACAGTTTTCACAATATGATGATTTGTTTGCAACTCACGCCACCCATTGACATTCATTGAAACTATCCTCTAGCCACTTCAAATTTGAAGGGCAATTTCTAAACTGTGACTGTGCCTTTAATTTTAATATTTCAGAGACATACTATATATCAAAATGTAGGTCTGGGTCTTGTGATAATATAAAGTTATTCGCTGTAGGTTTTTAAAATACGTACGTTTGAAGAATGGCAAGAATTCAGGAGAGGCTGAAAATACTGTGACCTGTGGTTAGAGCCTGCATAAACAAACATTGGTTTCCTTGGCAACGCTGAGGGACCTATAGCTCCTCCCACACAGCTCTGAGGGGAGTTTCTGAATCACAAATTGTTGTAACATGGAGGTTGGCTGTGTTGTCTTTCCCTCAGGACACAGTATGTTCCCAGTTGGGGTGTCTGGGGGGGAAAGACAATGCACGTCGCCTCTTATTTCTCTAAGGCATTTCTAATGTTCAACTTTGCTTACTTTTTTGATTCTGTTATCTGTAAATGAATTACTATGAACCTCTACTATGTACTGTAATATGACGGATATTGTTTTCCGCTGTTTATGACCCCCCCCCATGAAAAACTAAAAAGTAATTTTTGAAAAATAAAAATAATAAATAAAAAAAAATTGAAAAAAAAATAATAATAATTTTTGAAAAAAGAAAGATTTTTGAAAAAAACATAATTTAACCACTTAACGACCGCCCACTGTAAATATACGTCGGCAGAATGGCACCGACAGGCAGAATCACGTACATATACGTGATTGCCTTTGTATAGTTGGGGGTCCGATCGGACCCCCCTTCTTTACAGTGGGTGGTCGTTTTACCTTCGGGAGCGATCCGGCATGAGGGGACGGCCGTTCGATTCCGGCCCCCCCCTCTCGATCGCTCCCGGCGAATGAGAGAGCTTCCCCTGCCTGCCAGGCAGGAGGAAGTGATGTCATCTCTCCTGCGGCGCTCACATATACCGAGTGCCGTACAGGAGAAGATGCAGGTTAGTGCACACAACACTACACTGACACCAGGACACATAGGCACATAAATCGCCCCCCCCAGGCCCCCCAGATCACCCCCCAGCCCCCAGTCACAGTGTCACTGATTGCAGTGACCATTTATTTAGTGATCACTGCAATCAGTGACATTTGTGACTGTAAAAGTGTCACTACATTTAGTTTTAGGTCCAGTGTAGCCCCTTAACCCCCCCTAATAAAGGTTTAACCCCCTGATCACCCCCCAGATAACCCTTTCACCCCCTAGCACCGCCGTCGCTATGCGATCATTTTTCTGATCGATGTCTTAGCGTCGGTGATGCTGATCGGTAGCCAGTATTTTTTTTTAGGTTCGCCGCAGGTTTTTATAGCGTCGGGTACCCCAATATATTACCTAATAAAGGTTTAACCCCCTTGATCGCCCCCCAGGTAACCCTTTCACCCCCTATCACCACTGTCGCTAAGCGATCATTTTTCTGATCGCTGTCTTAGCGTCGGTGATGCAGATCGGTAGCCAGTAATTTTTTTTAGGTTCGCCGCAGGTTTTTATAGCGTCAGGTACCCCCATATATTATCTAATAAAGGTTTAACCCCCTGATCGCCCCCCAGGTAACCCTTTCACCCCCTATCACCACTGTCGCTAAGCGATCGTTTTTATGATCGTTGTCTTAGTGTCGGTGATGCCGATAGGTAGCCAGTAATTTTTTTTTTAGGTTCGCCGTCAGGTTTTTATATAGCGTCAGGTACCCCCATATATTACCTAATAAAGGTTTTAACCCCCTAATTGCCCCTAGTTAACCCTTTCACCAGTGATCATCATATAAGTGTTACGGGTGACGCTGGTTAGTTAGTTTGCTTTTTATAGTGTCAGGGCACCCGCCGTATATAACCCAATAAAGGTTTAACCCCCTGATCGCCCGGCGGGTGATATCAATTAGGTTTTAGCGTCAGAGAGGGTCTGCGTCACACCCCAACCAGCGTCAGGTTAGTGCCAGTAGCGCTAACACCCACGCGTTAAGCATACACCCCCCTTAGTGGTATAGTATCTGAACAGATCTGTCATGGATATGCAGTAGTGTTTGTCTGTCAGCTTACCTTCCTTCCCATGTGTTCATCTTAGAGGCCTGAGCCCTTTCACCTGGCTTCCTTTATAATCTCCTCCCAGCCAGACTCCACCCCAGGCCCTATCACAGAACACTATATTAACCTGTGCACTGCAAGCCTGCTTGGCTGATCAACGTGTTTGTTAGGCATTGTGTGTTTGGGTTCCTGCCTGCCGTGTGCTACGTCTGTCTCTCTGTTACGTTATTGGCTTGTCCCCGACTATCCCTGTCTGCTCGTGACCCTTGACCTTCGGCTCGTTCTTTCGTTATCCTTGTCTGCTTGTGGCCCCTGACCTTCGGCTTGTTATTCGGTTCTCTCTTATCTCGTGCTGCTTCCTCCCCTTATCCTACGGGGCGTGAGCTAGGAAACTCCAGGGGCCGCGACCTGGTCCCAGCCTGCAGCACAACATCCTCACCACTAGAGGCCCTGGAGAAGACCAGCTGGGTCTTAGACTCCGCGCCCTGGGGAATCTTGGCTCTAGCTTCCGTTAGGATCCCGGTTGTGCTCCTCTGGTCCCGCTTTCCACAACCACCCAGTTTCCTACCCGCAGAAGCCAGCCATAGGGTTCACTACCTCGCGGTGCACTCCTGTCCCCCTACGGTGTGCATCTGTCACCTGGCCACAGGTGATCCTGACAGTTTGATCAGCCATGAACCCGGCTGACATCCCGTTACCCGTGGATGATCCGTTGCAGGGCATAGTTTGCAGACTTGAAACCCAGGAATCGAATCAGACTCAGGTGATGCGATTCCTCCAGGATCTGGCTTCTCGCTTTGAGCAGCTTCAGGCCTCCTTGGGAACCCTGAATCCGCAACCTCAAATACAACCAGCGGCTGCACCTATTGCACCAGTCGCAGCCACACACTCACTACAACTGCCAGCTCCGTCCCGTTTCTCTGGGGACTCCAAGGCTTGCAAGGGGTTCCTTAGCCAATGCACAATTCATTTTGAGCTCCAGCCCCAAAACTTCCTGTCTGATCGGGCTAAGGTAGCCTATATCATTTCCCTCCTCTCTGGTGAAGCTTTAGCCTGGGCAGCCCCTATGTGGGAACTGAATGATCCAGTGGTTTCTAGCCTGTCTGGCTTCTTGAAACTTTTTCGGAATATCTTCGAAGAACCGGCTCGTGTCTCTTCAGCGGCCAGCACCCTTTTACGTCTCCGCCAAGAGTCTGCTTCTGTGGGACAGTATGCCCTTCATTTCCGCATACTGTCGGCTGAGTTGAGCTGGAACAATGAGGCCTTAGTCGCAACCTTTTTGCATGGCCTGTCTGATAGAGTGAAGGATGAATTAGCAGGAAGAACCATCCCCACTGATCTGGCCGGCGTTATCTCCTTGTGTAACCAGATCGATATTCGCTTTCAGGAGAGGACCTTAGAAAAGCAACGCCAGCACTCCTTGGTTCTTAGTCAGCCTGAGCTCCCCTCTCTTCGACCCGTAGAGCATCTCCTACCAGCTGAGGAACCCATGCAGCTGGGTCGGACCAGGCTATCCCCCGAGGAACGTGCTAGGCGCAAAACTCTTGGTCTGTGTCTTTACTGTGGGGGCAAAGGTCATTTTCGTGACACTTGCTCTCTTTGTCCAGAAAAACGTTCGGGTCCACTTCATCTGGAAAGTGGAGTATTGGACCCAGAAATATCACCTTCCCCTTCTCGTCTTCTGCTTTCTGTGTTCCTTCATGTTGGTGCTTCTTCTCATTCGGTCTCAGCATATCTGGATTCCGGAGCCGCTGGTAATTTTATGGATTGGGAAATCGCATCGTCCATGAGACTTACTCTTTTGCCCCTCACCACACCATTGGTGGTCTTGGCGATTGATGGTACTGTTCTCCCAGGGGGACCTATCCGCTTCCAGACCCTCCCTGTTAAGATGTCGGTAGGGACACTCCACCAGGAGTGGATATCCTTCCTTATCTTACCCAAGGCCTCAACGCCTATAATTTTGGGTCTCCCATGGTTACAGCTCCATTCTCCTCATGTGGACTGGACTACTGGACAGATCCTGGCTTGGGGTCCCTCCTGTTCCTCGTCCTGCCTACCCAAGGTTGCCCCCTGTGAATCTGAGCCGGTCATTCATTCCAGGTTGCATAACCATTTACATTTCTCTGTCCCTAACCACCCTTGGACGCACAGCCAGGCTAGCTTGTCTACAAGTCCTGCAGTCGCTACGTCTTGCGATGCGATTCAGGTAGTCGCTACACCTGACTCAGCTATTCACTCTGCCTCTGTACTAGTTATGCCAGTCCAGCCCATGCCCAGTGAGCCTCCTACTTGTTCTTGTTCGGGACATTCTGCTTGTCCTTCAGCTATTCAGTTTGACTCCGGCGACATGTCACCTTCTAACCAACCTGACTTCAGGGTTCCACTGACATCTGCCCAGTCTGATGGTCCTGTGCAAGATGACCAGTTCCCCTTTAAGGGTCTAGGGGACCCTCCTCAGATTCCTGTTGATCCTCTCATGCCCTTGCTTATTCCTAGAGAGCCTTTGGTCCTCAATAGATCTTCTTGTCATCTCCCTACCTCGTTTTCGGTCTCTGAGGATAATCTTAAGTACGAGGTTAGACAAGTTCTGGATTCTCGGCTCTGCAGAGGCATTCTTCAGTACCTTGTGCATTGGAGAGGTTTTGGTTCTGAGGAGGCGTCTTGGATCGCTGCATCTGATGTCGCTGCACCTCATCTGTTGAGAAGGTTTCATCAGAGATTTCCCTTTAAGCCTGGGCCCAGGCGGGGGAGGGCCCATAAGAGGGAGGGTACTGTCATGGATATGCAGTAGTGTTTGTCTGTCAGCTTACCTTCCTTCCCATGTGTTCATCTTAGAGGCCTGAGCCCTTTCACCTGGCTTCCTTTATAATCTCCTCCCAGCCAGACTCCACCCCAGGCCCTATCACAGAACACTATATTAACCTGTGCACTGCAAGCCTGCTTGGCTGATCAACGTGTTTGTTAGGCATTGTGTGTTTGGGTTCCTGCCTGCCGTGTGCTACGTCTGTCTCTCTGTTACGTTATTGGCTTGTCCCCGACTATCCCTGTCTGCTCGTGACCCTTGACCTTCGGCTCGTTCTTTCGTTATCCTTGTCTGCTTGTGGCCCCTGACCTTCGGCTTGTTATTCGGTTCTCTCTTATCTCGTGCTGCTGCTTCCCCTTATCCTACGGGGCATGAGCTAGGAAACTCCAGGGGCCGCGACCTGGTCCCAGCCTGCAGCACAACATCCTCACCACTAGAGGCCCTGGAGAAGACCAGCTGGGTCTTAGACTCCGCGCCCTGGGGAATCTTGGCTCTAGCTTCCGTTAGGATCCCGGTTGTGCTCCTCTGGTCCCGCTTTCCACAACCACCCAGTTTCCTACCCGCAGAAGCCAGCCATAGGGTTCACTACCTCGCGGTGCACTCCTGTCCCCCTACTAGACATGTGCATTCGTTTTCGTCCGAATGCATTTTCGTCCGAATTTCAGCTATTTTCGTTATCGTTTTAACAAACGAAAACGAAAGCACAGAATCCGAAAACCGAAAGATCCGACATAAACAAATGCTTTATTTTCGTTTTCGTTGCTACAACAGTTCGATATAGATAGGAGATTCGACGTGACGCTGACAATAACAATCTGTGTCTATCGAACCTGTGGTCGAATGTGCCTAACCTTAACTCTATTAGTCCAAGATTATTTTACATAGGAGAGAAAAGATTCGACATTATAGAGAGAAAAGATTCGACATAGGAGAGGAAAGATTCGACATAGGAGAGGAAAGATTCGACATAGGAGAGGAAAGATTCGACATAGGAGAGGAAAGATTCGACATAGGAGAGAAAAGATTCGACATAGGAGAGAAAAGATTTGACATTATAGAGAGAAAAGATTCGACATAGGAGAGAAAAGATTCGACATAGGAGAGGAAAGATTTGACATAGGAGAGGAAAGATTCGACATAGGAGAGGAAAGATTCGACATAGGAGAGGAAAGATTCGACATAGGAGAGGAAAGATTCGACATAGGAGAGGAAAGATTCGACATAGGAGAGAAAAGATTCGACATAGGAGAGAAAAGATTTGACATTATAGAGAGGAAAGATTCGACATAGGAGAGGAAAGATTCGACATAGGAGAGGAAAGATTCGACATAGGAGAGGAAAGATTCGACATAGGAGAGGAAAGATTCGACATAGGAGAGAAAAGATTTGACATTATAGAGAGAAAAGATTCGACATAGGAGAGGAAAGATTCGACATAGGAGAGGAAAGATTCGACATAGGAGAGGAAAGATTCGACATAGGAGAGAAAAGATTCGACATAGGAGAGAAAAGATTTGACATTATAGAGAGGAAAGATTCGACATAGGAGAGGAAAGATTCGACATAGGAGAGAAAAGATTCGACATAGGAGAGAAAAGATTTGACATTATAGAGAGAAAAGATTCGACATAGGAGAGAAAAGATTCGACATTATAGAGAGAAAAGATTCGACATTATAGAGAGAAAAGATTCGACATTATAGAGAAAAGATCACTGCTTGTGGGCGGAACATTCGACCGGAAATGTATGATTGCAGAGTCGTACAGTTTCGCTGCTCCGTCGAATCTTCTTTTAACATTCGACAGACACCATAAGCCTTCAATGACAGATTCGACCTTAATTAATTCAGATTTTCGGACGAATGCAATTTCTAACGAAAAACGAAATAAATAAAAACTAATTTCGGGAGTAACTAAATAAATTTATTTTTTGGACGAAAACGAAATTCCGAAACGAAATATTTCAGTGTGCACATGTCTACCCCCTACGGTGTGCATCTGTCACCTGGCCACAGGTGATCCTGACAAGATCAATATCTGATCAGATGTATACTAGCGTCCCCAGCAGTTTAGGGTTCCCAAAAACGCAGTGTTAGCGGGATCAGCCCAGATACCTGCTAGCACCTGCGTTTTGCCCCTCCGTCCAGCCCAGGCCACCCAAGTGCAGTATCGATCGATCACTGTCACTTGCAAAACACAACACACATAACTGCAGCATTCGCAGAGACAGGCCTGATCCCTGCGACTCCAGTGCTGTAGGAGGTGATTTCACCACCACAGTTAAAAAAAAAAAAAACATATATGCCGAAGCATTTGGGCAGCAGGGGCGGAGGAGCGATTTTGCTCCTAATGCCGCATACATACGGTCGAAATTCCGACGGAGGCTTGCCCGTGGAAAAGTCTGACCATGTGTACGCGGCATAACTTTTGCGGGAAGATGCCCCCATGCTTCGGCATATATAAATGGTGCATGTATGCCCATCATTAGAAGTGGGTGGATGAAGGGCGGTATTCTAATGGTGGGCATACCCACCGATCAATCTTTTTTTTTCGTTCAGCCAACAGGCTGCATGAAAAAAAAAGATTACAATACATGTCCAAAAAGGACCAGCAACGTATGTTGCTGGACTTTGAATGTTTATACCAGAATGATGCCTGTGGGTTTAGGTATCATCTTGGTATCATTCTTTTCAGCCAGCGGCCGGCTTTCATGTAAAAGCAATCCTAGTGGCTAATTAGCCTCTGGACTGCTTTTACAAGCAGTGGGAGGGAATGTCCCCCCCCGGATATAAAAAGCGCCATTGGGAAATTGGGAAAGCATTTTATCACACCGATCTTGGTGTGGTCAGATGCTTTGAGGGCAGAGGAAAGATCTAGGGTCCAATAGACCCCAGTTTTTTCAAAAAAGAGTACCTGTCATTACCTATTGCTATCATAGGGGATATTTACATTCCCTGAGATAACAATAAAAATGATAAAAAAAAAAATGGAAGCAACAGTTTAAAAATAAAATAAAAAAGCAAAATTAATAAAAAAAATAAAAATAAAAAAAAAGCACCCCTGTCCTGTATATACTGAGAGGCATGTCGAGTCCATGGAATATTTTATATGTTGACACAAGTTGCGGAAAAAAGACAATTTTTTTTTTTTTGCACAAAGTTGTCACTAAATGATATATTGCTCAAACATGCCATGGGCATATGTGGAATTACACCCCAAAATACATTCTGTTGCTTCTCCTGAGTACGGGGATACCACATGTGTGAGACTTTTTGGGAGCCTAGTCGCGTACGGGACCCCAAAAACCAATCACCGCCTTCAGGCTTTCTAAGGGTGTCAATTTTTGATTTCACTTCTCACTGCCTATCACAGTTTCGGAGGCCATGGAATGCCCAGATGGCACAAAACCCCCCCAAATGACCCCATTTTGGAAAGTAGACACCCCAAGCTATTTGCTGAGAGGTATTGTGAGTATTTTGCAGATCTCGCTTTTTGTCACAAAGTTTTGAAAATTGAAAAAAAAAAAGAAAAAAAAAAAATGTTCTTTCTTCATTTTCAAAAACAAATGAGAGCTGTAAAATACTCACCATGCCTCTCAGCAAACAGCTTGGGGTGTCTACTTTCCAAAATGGGGTCATTTGGGGGGGTTTTGTGCTATTTTGGCATTTTATGGCCTTCAAAACTGTGATAGGTAGTGAGGAGTCAAATCAAAAATTTGTGCCTAGAAATCCTGAAGGCGGTGATTGGTTTCCGGGGTCCCGTACGCGGCTAGGCTCCTAAAAAGTCCCACACATGTGGTATCCCCGTACTCAGGAGAAGCAGAAAAATTTATTTTGGGGTGCAATTCCACATATAACCATGGCATGTGTGAGCAATATATCATTTAGTGACAACTTTTTGTATTTTTTTTTTTTTTGTCATTATTCAATCACTTGGGACAAAAAAAAAATATTCAATGGGCTCAACAGGCCTCTCAGCAATTTCCTTGGGGTGTCTACTTTCTAAAATGGGGTCATTTGGGGGGGTTTTTGTGCTATTTTGGCATTTTATGGCCTTCGAAACTGTGATAGGTAGTGAGGAGTGAAATCAAAAATTTGCGCCCTTAGAAATCCTGAAGGCGGTGCTTGGTTTCCGGGGTCCCGTACGTGGCTAGGCTCCTAAAAAGTCCCACACATGTGGTATCCCCGTACTCAGGAGAAGCAGCAGAATGTATTTTGGGGTGCAATTCCACATATAACCATGGCATGTGTGAGCAATATATCATTTAGTGACAACTTTTTGTAATTTTTTATTTTTTTTGTCATTATTCAATCACTTGGGACAAAAAAAAAATATTCAATGGGCTCAACATGCCTCTCAGCAATTTCCTTGGGGTGTCTACTTTCTAAAATGGGGTCATTTGGGGGGGTTTTGTACTGCCCTGCCATTTTAGCACCTCAAGAAATGAGATAGGCAGTCATAAATTTAAAGCTGTGTAAATTCCAGAAAATGTACCCTAGTTTGTAAACGCTATAACTTTTGCGCAAACCAATAAATATACGCTTATTGACATTTTTTTTACTAAAGACATGTGGCTGAATACATTTTGGCCTAAATGTATGACTAAAATTGAGTTTATTCGATTTTTCTTATAACAAAAAGTAGAAAATATCATTTTTTTTCAAAATTTTCGGTCTTTTTCCGTTTATATCGCAAAAAATAAAAATCGCAGAGGCAATCAAATACCATTAAAAGAAAGCTCTATTTGTGGGAAGAAAAGGACGCAAATTTCGTTTGGGTACAACATTGCATGTCCGCACAATTTACAGTTAAAGCAGTGCAGTGCAAAATTCTGAATTCACCTCTGGTCCTTTAAGCTACCAAATGGTCCGGGGCTTAAGTGGTTAAATTTTTTTTTTTTTTAAAACAAAAATAATTTTGAAAAAATAAAATGTTTTGAAAAAAAAAATCATTTTTGAAAAATTAATCATTTTTGAAAAAATAACCTATTTTTTAAAAAATATCTATTTTTGAAAAAAAAAACATTTTTGAAAAAAAAAATATCTGAAAAAAAAATTTTTTTGAAAGGAAAAAAATAATTTTTGGAAAAAAAAAATGTTGATTTTTTTTTAAAAAAAAAATCATTTAAAAATTATGTTGAAAATGTTCCGCTCTTTCAGCTAATGATGGGACTTCTTAATTTTTTTCTACTATTTCTACTTTTTAAAATATTAACCTCCCTGGCGGTATTCCCGAGTGTGGCTCGGGGTGAGATTTCAGTACCTAAAGCGGTAACCCCGAGCCAGACTCGGGCTTGCCTCGCTGGATCCTGGAAGAGGTGACTTACCTTGTCTCTGGGATCCCGCAATGTTTTCCCGCAGTGTACGGCGGCCGGATCTTCCGCCCGATGCACTGTGTGCCCTGGATTCCCTTCCCTGCGAGCGTCGCGACGCAGTGGGCAGAACCGGCGGCAAATTCAAAATGTTTACAGCACAAACACACTGATACAATGTAATCCTATTGGATTACAATAAAAAATTAAATAAATTGACCTTAGATTGCCCCCAGTGCTTTCTCCAGTGCCCTTGTCTGCAGTTTTACTGTACTTAGTACCTGGAAACTGCACAGCGACCATGGCATCCAAAAAACACGCCTCCACCTCAAAGTCGCTATATGACCTGCTGGAAATCAGTGACAGCGACTCAGAATGGGTTGCAGAGGAGTTGAGCGACAGCGATTCATGGGGAAGCTCTTCATCGGACGCAGAAAGTGATTTTAGCGACGATCCTGCGACTGTGCCCAGCGATGTGCGGACTTGGTGCTCAATTGATTGCGGTACGAAGCACGCAGCGCCCCCCAGATTTCCATTTACAGGAGCACCTGGGATGAAAGTTGAAGTTTAGGACAATAAACCCTTGGCATACCTCGAGCTCTTTCTGACGGATGAAGTTATTTCCAAAATTGTTTTGGAGACGAATCGCTATCAGGAGCAACAAGCTGCTACCCATCATCGCTTTTCAAGGAGCAGAAAATGGGAGCCAGTAACCAGAGAGGACATATGGAACTTTTTGGGCCTTATAATTCTACAGGGAGTGGTGGGGAAACCCCTGCAGAAGTGGTATTGGACCACCAACAAATTGCTGGCCACGCCTTTTTTTGGCACAGTTATGTCCCAATATAAATTTTCTCTTATCATGAAATATTTGCATTTTGCAAATAATGATGACTTTGATGAGAGTTCTCATCCAGCTCCTAAGCTGAAAAAAAATTGGGAGATTTACCAACTTATTCTGTCGAATTTCCAGCAGACCTATGTGCCGGACAGAGATATAAGCATCGACGAAAGTCTTATGGCCTACAAAGGTAGACTAAGCTGGATACAGTTCATAGCATCAAAGCGAGCTCGTTTTGGCATGAAGTCATTCATGCTGTGTGAATCCAGCTCTGGGTACATCTGGAATTCGGTCCTGTACACCGGGAAAGGGACCAAATTCAGCGATCGATTCAGATGTTTTGGAATGGCAACCGCTTCGGTTCTCTCTTTGATTGAGCCATTGCTGAATCAGGGCTACTGTGTCACCACAGACAATTTTTACACGTCCCCAGAACTCTTTGAGTTCCTTATCCTGAACAAAACGGATGCCTATGGGACCGTTAGGCCTAACCGGCGTGACATGCCGCCAACCTTTGCCCAAAAAAAGCTCGGGGCAGGAGAAATAGTTGCCTGGCAGAAAGGCAAAATGATGGCACTGAAATGGCAGGACAAAAAAAATGTGTGCCTTCTGAGTACCATCCACAACACTTCTACTGTAATGGTACATATCAAAGGTGGAAAAGATGTCATGAAGCCACAGGTCGTGTTGGATTACAACAATACCATGGGAGGTGTGGACAGGGCTGACCAGGCCATGACCTTTTATCCTGCAATGAGGAAGCAACAGAAGAAATATTATAAAAAAATATTCAGGCATCTTCTGGAACAGTGCCTGTGGAATGCTTTCATTCTTCTGAAAAAAAATAGTGACAGGCCTATGATCCATGCGGAGTTTGTGTGGAAGGTTGCCGAACTAATTTTTCTAAAGCACCAGACGCCAACGACTGTAAGCAGATCTGGACGTCGGGCTGCTGGCGTTGTGAACCCGGATCGCCTGACTGGTCGTCACTTTATGGACCACATTCCACCTACTGAAAGGAAGTCAGCACCCACAAGGATGTGTGTTGTTTGCTGCTCCAAGCGTGAATACACCGGAAGGAAAATCCGTAAAGAAACGCGGTTCTATTGTCCCGATTGCGATGTAGGACTTTGTGCTGTACCTTGTTTTAAAATTTTTCATACCCGAGACGTATACTGAAGCAATATGACTTCTAATATTGCACCCTTGTTTGAACAACAAAAAAATTCAGTGTTTTTGATTATATTATTTACTAAAATTTATTGAATAAAAAGTATTATTATTATTAAATTATTATTTGTTATTATTTATTATATTATGTAGCGATACCTCCAACTAAGGAGGCCGCAGAATTAGATTTGGGCCCTGAGTGCAGCTCCGCCAACCCCCGGCAATAGGCTCTACCCCCTTCTGGCACAGCTAGTACTAACAATCAATGATATGTCCTATGCAATAGAATAACTAAGCAAGGACACAGTAATGAATTGTAATAGGTAAAGTGTTTTACTCATTAATTCTCAATATGGATAAAGGGGTAACAGTAATCACAGTTCCAGATAATCACTCCTAAGGGCAGCGTCCTGCCACTCTAACACACTATATAGTAACACACGCTACAGGTGCGCCATACGGGCGACCGTTAACTAAGTGCCCTATGGCGCAGTAATCAAACACGCTAGAATCCCCACCAGGCCTGGTTCTAATATTTAGCTTAGTCCTTCTTTCTTCACCGGCAGGTCTGTAATGGTGGTGCACTTTAAACAGAGTATAACTTTGTAATCCAAGGGGTATGAAAATAACTTGTAGGCCACGGCAGTCTATAGGCCTATATACAGCAACAGTATCTTAGCTGGGCTTACGCCCTCTCACCCGCCGGACTACGGATCCAGTCCGGGAAACCTCCACCGGTCGTGTCACACACACTCGATCTCTCCAACGATCGGGCCCCCGATCCGACAAGGCTGTAGCTCACAAAGTCAGATGCCACCCAGGCTCGCAGAGGGGAGGGTGGAAGGCTCTTTGGTGCAGAGCAAGGCCTCAGGCTTCAGGCCTTGCACTCCGACACATCCGCACAGGAGGATCCGTCTGTGAAGTTTCGTGTCCCAAAAGAGGCCGAGCCCGGCCTCGCCTCCTCCTTTTATAACCCCTCCCATGAGTCTCTGCGGTGGAACATCACAAGAATGGGGTTATGGGTAATGTAGTTTCTTCCCAATATAGGGGAATACCCCGCTACACACTCCCCCCACTTAAACTCTTTGGTCCCCAAAGATAAATTTTAGCAACAACTATATACAACATTGGACAATTCTGAAAACGATGTTGGGATAGGGGATTCCCACCATAACTGAGGGGTTGAATTCCCTTGCCCACAGGTCACATTATCATAGGTGGCCTGCCTAACTGTGCCAGAGAGTGAGCTGGGGTTGCCCTCCACCAAATGGACAGTGGAGGGATCCGGAATCTCAGCATTTCTCCTAGCAGTGACCACAGAGTCTTCCGAACTGTTCCCCATCTGGGGGTAGGTCAGCTTCTTAGGAGGTCGAATGACTCTTCGAGCTCTTTGCTCTCCTGGAATCTCTGGCTCTGGCGCCACAGGCTCCTCTTCCTCGGAGCAACTATCATGGGCATCTTCCCAGTAATTTGCTGAAGGACTGAAAGGGAGGAATTCTGTAGCCTCTGGGTTCAGTGTTTCATCTGTGGTATCTTGGGTGACTGGAAGATCTATAATAGAAGTTCCTGGAGTTGGGGAAGACCACAGCCAATCAAGCTCTCCTTCTTCATCTCCACTAAGTTGGGAGGCTTCTCCATTTCCAGCTCGGGAGGTCTGTGACCGAGTGTGCGGCCTAGGAGTATCCAAGATAGAGGCCGGTGCAGGGGAGTCTCCCACGGAAGGTATTCTAACTGCCTCCGCAAGTGGGAGCAGGTGGTTTCGATGCCATGTCTTCAGTGGGCCTACCTTTCCCTCTGGCTTCACCTTGTAGACAGGTAGGCCCGGCAACTTCCTGCAGATGACATAGGGTTCAGATCTCCATCTGTCTGAAAGTTTGTGCTTTCCGGGGACTCCCAGATTGCGCAACAGTACTCGATCCCCGGGCTGTAGGTCTTGTACCCGGACCTTCAAGTCGTAATTTTTTTTATTCCGAGCTCCCCTTTGATCTGAGGCCGCTTGAGCTTGTTCATATGCTACTTTCAGGTTGTGTCTGAGCCTGTCCACATATCCTTTGTGGGAGGTGACTGAGGAATGGTCCAGTGAGGTGCCAAAAGCCAGGTCCACCGGTAGTCTCGCTTCTCTCCCAAACATGAGTCGATATGGGGAATAGCCTGTAGCATCACTGATGGTGCAGTTGTAAGCATGTACTATGGCTGCTATGTGTTTGCTCCAATGTTGCTTTTTCTCGCTTTCCAGAGTCCCCAACATGTTGAGCAAGGTTCGGTTGAACCTTTCCGGCTGAGCATCTCCCCATTCTTGTAAAGGTTCGGGTGCTGAGGCAATCGGGAACAATTCTTTCCTTGGACTTTCCTTCTTCTTGGGACACTCTGTGTCTTTTGCTATCAGAGAGGTCAATATCTCTAACACCTTGGACATCTGAGTTTTTAGGGTGTCTATCTCCGCCTCTCTTTCAGGGGTCATTACTGGATTGACCAGCACCTGTGCGG
The DNA here is from genome assembly GCA_029206835.1 of Rana muscosa. NCBI lineage: Eukaryota > Metazoa > Chordata > Amphibia > Anura > Ranidae > Rana > Rana muscosa. Next base: position 4,546,222 of record JARGYO010000212.1, read on the forward strand.
GTACAACACTTGTCTTATCCTTCTGCTGGTCCTGTTGCAGCGCCTCCTCATCTCTGATGATTTTTATTAAATCAGCATAAGTCAGCAACATTCCTCCTCCCAAGGTTTTCAGGTGCAGCCAGACTGGATCGGAGCGTAGCGCTCCCTTTAAGACTTGCTTCATTCTTGCCGCATCGGCATCTTGGGGCTTCATCCCTTTCTTTAACACAATCTTGCACAGCAGCCTGTTTAGCCTTCTGACATACTCGGAAAGTTTCTCCTCCGGTTTTTGGAAAGTGTGTTCAAACTGGTAGACCGTCTCTGTCACCTTGTCTAATTGACCAAACTCTTCCTGCAGCATAGCTAGACAATCCTGCGCCGTGCACCCTGCATTCCCAAACCGGAAACTTTTCACTGCTTCTGCTGCTGCACCTTTAAGGCTTTCTAACACTCACTGCCTCTTCTGTGCTTCAGGCACCTCCCATGCCTCCACTGCCTGTAATGCCTGCTCCACCCAGGTATCAAAGTCTTCTTCCCCTGCCGGGACAGGGAGCTTCCCTGAGAATATTTTTAGTCTCCGGTAGCTAGTTTCCACATGCACCGTACTTGTCTTCTGACATTTGGCTAGCAAATCCCCTATTGCATTTATCAGTTCTGGTGATATAGCAGTGGCCGATGCAGGTGCCACCGGGGGTGTCGCCCTGTCTTCTCTTTCAGGTGTAGTTCGGGCCGCAGCCTGTGGCGATCCCGTAGGGGATGGTTCCCTTTCTACAGTTATTGCGTGCGCCAGCCTAAATGTTCTGTTGTCTGGCGTCCGCAGACACTTGTGCTTACAGGCCTCTGGCATCCCGTCCCAATATTCCACTAATGCGTATTGATATGAGATGTTTGGGTCTGTCTTCATGTCTATCACCCACGGTGTGTGATCTGGGGACACTGAACTCATCAGTTCCTCTACCGTCTCACTTGACCATTTCTCGCCAGGGAGACTAATGGCTATCGACTGTTTTGGCTCTGTATTAGCGGCTTTGCACCACTCTTCTACCGCTCTTGGATCCATGGGGTCCATGCCGGCACTTCTGGCGTTCGCTTGCTGCATCAGGATCCCGGACGAGAACCCCCACATGTAGCGATACCTCCAACTAAGGAGGCCGCAGAATTAGATTTGGGCCCTGAGTGCAGCTCCGCCAACCCCCGGCAATAGGCTCTACCCCCTTCTGGCACAGCTAGTACTAACAATCAATGATATGTCCTATGCAATAGAATAACTAAGCAAGGACACAGTAATGAATTGTAATAGGTAAAGTGTTTTACTCATTAATTCTCAATATGGATAAAGGGGTAACAATAATCACAGTTCCAGATAATCACTCCTAAGGGCAGCGTCCTGCCACTCTAACACACTATATAGTAACACACGCTACAGGTGCGCCATACGGGCGACCGTTAACTAAGTGCCCTATGGCGCAGTAATCAAACACGCTAGAATCCCCACCAGGCCTGGTTCTAATATTTAGCTTAGTCCTTCTTTCTTCACCGGCAGGTCTGTAATGGTGGTGCACTTTAAACAGAGTATAACTTTGTAATCCAAGGGGTATGAAAATAACTTGTAGGCCACGGCAGTCTATAGGCCTATATACAGCAACAGTATCTTAGCTGGGCTTACGCCCTCTCACCCGCCGGACTACGGATCCAGTCCGGGAAACCTCCACCGGTCGTGTCACACACACTCGATCTCTCCAACGATCGGGCCCCCGATCCGACAAGGCTGTAGCTCACAAAGTCAGATGCCACCCAGGCTCGCAGAGGGGAGGGTGGAAGGCTCTTTGGTGCAGAGCAAGGCCTCAGGCTTCAGGCCTTGCACTCCGACACATCCGCACAGGAGGATCCGTCTGTGAAGTCTCGTGTCCCAAAAGAGGCCGAGCCCGGCCGAGCCTCCTCCTTTTATAACCCCTCCCATGAGTCTCTGCGGTGGAACATCACAAGAATGGGGTTATGGGTAATGTAGTTTCTTCCCAATATAGGGGAATACCCCGCTACAATTATAATTTATGATTTTGTGTTTCAAACTTTATCATACCCGAGATGTCTACTAGACTCTGGTTTGGACAGATTTAGGTGAGTTATTACTAAGAATTACAGGCCTACAATGTAAAACGCTAAATTTCCATGCAAAATAATGGTACCGCTTTCAGCACCTAAAATCTTCCAGAATCATACCGCCAGGGAGGTTAAGCTTTTTAACACTTTTCACAGTTACTCCAGCCACTCCAACCACACAACAGTTGCTCAAGCCACTCCACCCAGTTACTCCGCCCACTCCAGTTGTAGACTACTGGTGGAGGCAAGAACACGTCACACAATTTCCCCAGAAATTGTAGCTTTTCTAGTTATTATTATTATTATAGCCAAATTTTACCACCCTAACTCCTCCCACAGTTTTTACACTACATAGACAAGTCATATACCGAAACGTGCGGATTGTTCCCGAATGGTGTGCTATTACTTTGTGGAACGTTTCGCCGAATCGTTCACGAACTATCGTCGTTTTTGCGGCAAAATTTGTCCCATAGGAATGAATGGCCAAACTAGAGTGTGAGCTGACAAAATCTGAAAAATCAGGACATGATTTCTAACCTGCCACCACTCCCTCATTTTTAAGCCCACCTACACAAATTTTATATCAAAACGTTCAGCTAACTCTGGTGCCACTACACGTGTCCACGGCTAAGCCATAGTCCTTACAGTTTTCACAGTATGATGATTTGTTTGCAACTCACGCCACCCATTGACTTTCATTGAAACTACCCTCCAGTCACTTCAAATTTGAAGGGCAATTTCTAAACTGCGACTGTGCCTTCAATTTTAATATTTCAGAGACATACTATATATCAAAATGTAGGCCTGGGTCTTGTGATTCTCACAATATAAAGCTCTTCACTGTAGGATTGATAGTTTTTATACGACTGTTTGAAGAATGGCAAGAATTCAGGTGAGGCTGAAAATACTGTGTGACCTGTGGTTAGAGCCTGCATAAACAAACATTGGTTTCCTTGGCAACGCTGAGGGACCTATAGCTCCTCCCACACAGCTCTGAGGGGAATTGTAGCTCCTCCCACACAGCTCTGAGGGGAGTTTCTGAATCACAAATTGTTGTAACATGGAGGTTGGCTGTGTTATCTTTCCCTCAGGACACAGTATGTTCCCAGTTGGGGTGTCTGGGGGGGAAAGACAATGCACGTCGCCTCTTATTTCTCTAAGGCATTTCTAATGTTCAACTTTGCTTACTCTTTTGATTCTGTTATCTGTAAATTAATTACTATGTACCTCTACTATGTACTGTAATACGACGGATATTGTTTTCCGCTGTTTATGACCCCTCCCCATGAAAAAAGAAAAAGTAATATTTGAAAAATAAAAATAATACATTTTATAAAAAAATGAAAAAATATATATAATAATTTTTGAAAATTTTTTTTGGGGGAAAAAAACATCATTTAAAAATGTATATATATATTTTGAAATCAAAAATCATTTTGAAAAACAAAAAAAAACATTTTTGAAAACATTGTTCTGCTCTTTCAACTAATGATTGGTTTCCTTGGCAACGCTGAGGGAATTATAACTCCTCCCACACAGCTCTGAGGGGAGTATCTGTATCACAAATTGTTGTAACATGGAGGTTGGCTGTGTTGTCTTTCCCTCAGGACACAGTATGTTCCCAGTTGGGGTGTCTGGGGGGGAAAGACAATGCACGTCGCCTCTTATTTCTCTAAGGCATTTCTAATGTTCAACTTTGCTTACTCTTTTGATTCTGTTATCTGTAAATTAATTACTATGTACCTCTACTATGTCCTGTTATACGACGGATACTGTTTTCCGCTGTTTGTGACCCCCCCCCCTGAAAAAAAAAGTAATTTTTGAAAAAAAAATACATTTTAAAAAAAAAATTTGAAAAAAATATATAATAATTTTTGAAAAAAAAAGTATTTTTGAAAAAAACATATATATTTTTTAAAACAAAAATCATTTTGAAAAAAAAAACATTTTTGAAAAAATTGTTCCGCTCTTTCAACTAATGATGGTTAGAGCCTGCATAAACAAACATTGGTTTCCTTGGCAACGCTGAGGGAATTATAGCTCCTCCCACACAGCTCTGAGGGGAGTTTCTGTATCACAAATTGTTGTAACATGGAGGTTGGCTGTGTTGTCTTTCCCTCAGGACACAGTATGTTCCCAGTTGGGGTGTCTGGGGGGGAGGGGGAAGACAATGCACGTCGCCTCTTATTTCTCTAAGGCATTTCTAATGTTCAACTTTGCTTACTCTTTTTATTCTGTTATCTGTAAATTAATTACTATGTACCTCTACTATGTACTGTAATACGACGGATATTGTTTTCCGCTGTTTATAACCCCCCCCCATGAAAAAAGAAAAAGTAATATTTGAAAAATAAAAATAATACATTTTATAAAAAAATGAAAAAATATATATAACAATTTTTGAAAAAAAATTTTGGGGGAAAAAAACATCATTTAAAAATGTATATATATATTTTGAAATCAAAAATCATTTTGAAAAACCAAAAAAAAACTTTTTGAAAACATTGTTCTGCTCTTTCAACTAATGATGGTTTGAGCCTGCATAAACAAACATTGGTTTCCTTGGCAACGCTGAGGGAATTATAACTCCTCCCACACAGCTCTGAGGGGAGTATCTGTATCACAAATTGTTGTAACATGGAGGTTGGCTGTGTTGTCTTTCCCTCAGGACACAGTATGTTCCCAGTTGGGGTGTCTGGGGGGGAAAGACAATGCATGTCGCCTCTTATTTCTCGAAGGCATTTCTAATGTTCAACTTTGCTTACTTTTTTTTCATGTTTTTTTTTTCAAAATAATTTTTTTTTTTCAAAAATGTTTTTTTTCAAAATTTTTTATTTTTTTTAAAAAAAACATTAAAAAGAAAAATCATTTTTGAAAAAAAAATCAATTAACCACTTCCCTACCCAGCCATAGTCAAATGACGTCCACAGATGGGATCTCCCATCCTGGGTGGACGTCATATGACGTCCTCGGCTTTGTAGGGGGATATCTGAATGATGCCTGCAGGTAGAGGCATCATTCAGATATCCTTTTGAAGTGCCGGCGATTCTGCGCACCATAAGAACGATCATAGCGGCGGTTCCGCTGCTTGATCGTTCTTACAGGCGGCGGGAGGGGACATCCCCCCCTCCCGTCGCCATCCGGTGCTTCTCCGGTCTCCCCGTGCGATCGGGGACCCGGAGCGAATCTTCCGGCGTCGTTGGTGGGGTCACGTGATGAGCATAGAGATGACTGGTGACCAGATGGTCACCAGTCATCTCTATGATCGTCGGAGGCCCGGGCGCGATGTGATGACGTCACGCCCGGGCTTCAAATGTAAACAAAGCCGCCATTGCGGCTGTAAGTATGAGATCAGTGAAAAATTTTTCACTGATCTCATGCTTTCCAGCCTGGAGGAGAGATGTGGGGTCTTATTGACCCCGCATCTCTCAATAAAGAGAACCTGTCACACATATCCTATTACAAGGGATGTTTACATTCCTTGTAATAGGAATAAAAGTGATCAAAAAAAAAAAAAAGTAAAATTATTGTAAAAAAATAAACAAGTAAAAAAATAAAAAAAATAATAATAAAAAAAATTAAAACGCCCCTGTCCCCGGTAGCTCGCGATCAGAAGCGAATGCACACGTAAGTCGCCCACATATGTAAACGCCGTTTAAATCACGCATGTGAGGTATCGCCGCGTGCGTTAGAGCGCGTGCAACAATTCTAGCACTAGACCTCCTCTGTAATTCTAACCTGGTAACCTGTAAAAAAAATTAAAGCGTCGCCTGTGGAGATTTTTAAGTACCGAAGTTTGGCGCCATTCCATGAGTGTGCGCAATTTTAAAGCGTGACATGTTAGGTATCTATTTACTCGGCGTAACATTATCTTTCATATTTTCCCAAAAAATTGGGCTAACTTTACTGTTTTGTTATTTTTTAATTCATGAAACCATTTTTTTTTTTTAAAAAGGCGTTTGAAAAATTATTGCGCAAATATCGTGCAAGAAAAAATGTTGCAATGACCGTCATTTTATTCCCTAGGGTGTCTGCTAAAAAAACATATATAATGTTTGGGGGTTCTGAGTAATTTTCTAGCAAAAGAATGATGATTTGTACATGTAGGAGAGAAGTGCTAGAATGGGCCCGGTATTGAATAGGTACAAAAAGCCCTGTATTGAAGTGGTTTAAAAAAAATAAATAAATATTGAAAACATTTTTTTTAAATCATTTACATTTTTTTTTAAATCATTAAAAAAAAACAATTTGAAAAAAAAAAAATTTTTTTGAAAAAATAGTTCCGCTCTTTCAACTAATGATGGGGCTTTTTAAAATTTTTTCTACTATTTCTACTTTTTAAAATATTAAGCTTTTTAACACTTTTCACAGTTACTCCAGCCACTCCAACCACACAACAGTAGCTCAAGCCACTCCACCCAGTTACTCCGCCCACTCCAGTTGTAGACTACTGGTGGAGGCAAGAACACGTCACACAATTTCCCCCGAAATTGTAGCTTTTCTAGTTATTAAGTGTTCTTGCATAGCAAGAGCACTTATTGTTATCTCACATACAGTATATATTTCTTATTCTTATTAAAGCCAAATTTACCACCCTAACTCCTCCCACAGTTTTTACACTACATAGACAAGTAATATACCGAAACGTGCGGATTGTTCCCGATTGGTGTGCTATTACTTTGTGGAACGTTTCGCCAAATCGTTCACTAAATATCATCGTTTTAGCGGCGAAATTTGTCCCATAGGAATGAATGGCGAAACTAGAGTGTGAGCTGACAAAATCTGAAAAATTAGGACATGATTTCTAACCTGCCACCACTCCCTCATTTTTAAGCTCACCTACACAAATTTTATATCAAAACGTTCAGCTATCTCTGCTGCCACTACACGTGTCCACGGCTAAGCCATAGTCCTTACAGTTTTCACAGTAAGAAGATTTGTTTGCAACTCAAGCCACCCATTGACTTTCATTGAAACTACCCTCCAGTCACTTCAAATTTGAAGGGCAATTTCTAAACTGCGACTGTGCCTTTAATTTTAATATTTCAGAGACATACTATATATCAAAATGTAGGTCTGGGTCTTGTGATTCTCACAATATAAAGCTCTTCGCTGTAGGATTTTTAAAATACGACCGTTTGAAGAATGGCATGAATTCAGGAGAGGCTGAAAATACTGTGACCTGTGGTTAGAGCCTGCATAAACAAACATTGGTTTCCTTGGCAACGCTGAGGGAATTATAGCTCCTCCCACACAGCTCTGAGGGGAGTTTCTGTATCACAAATTGTTGTAACATGGAGGTTGGCTGTGTTGTGTCTTTCCCTCAGGACACAGTATGTTCCCAGTTGGGGTGTCTGGGGGGGGGGGGGGGAAGACAATGCACGTTGCCTCCTATTTCTCTAAGGCATTTCTAATGTTCAACTTTGCTTACTCTTTTGATTCTGTTATCTGTAAATTAATTACTATGTACCTCTACTATGTACTGTAATACGACGGATATTGTTTTCCGCTGTTTGTGACCCCCCCCCCATGAAAAAATAAAAAGTAATATTTGAAAAATAAAAATAATACATTTTATAAAAAAAATAAATATATATAATAATTTTTGAAAACATTTTTTGGGGGAAAAAAACATAATTTAAAAATGTATATATATATTTTGAAATCAAAAATCATTTTGAAACAAACATTGGTTTCCTTGGCAACGCTGAGGGACCTATAGCTCCTCCCACACAGCTCTGAGGGGAATTGTAGCTCCTCTCACACAGCTCTGAGGGGAGTTTCTGAATCACAAATTGTTGTAACATGGAGGTTGGCTGTGTTATCTTTCCCTCAGGACACAGTATGTTCCCAGTTGGGGTGTCTGGGGGGGAAAGACAATGCACGTCTCCTCTTATTTCTCTAAGGCATTTCTAATGTTCAACTTTGCTTACTCTTTTGATTCTGTTATCTGTAAATGAATTACTATGTACCTCTACTATGTACTGTAATACGACGGATACTGTTTTCCGCTGTTTATGACCCCCCCCCCAATGAATGCCTTCCGGTACAGTGAGCAGTGGTTTTCCGTTCAGAAGCGATCCATGATGAGGGGGCGGCAATTGGTTTCCACCCACCCCCTCACGATCGCTCCCGGCGAATGACAATCTTCCTCTGCCTGTGTAATGTAAACACAGGCAGAGGAAATGATGTAATCTCTCCTCGTGGTGGTCTTTTCGATCCGGTGCGAGGAGAGAAGACATCTCACAGTAAATGCACCAACACTACACTAACACCAGTACACGTAGGCACACTTACACCCCCCAGTCACCCCCAGTACCCCCAGTCACAGTGTCACCGTTTGCAGTGGTAATTTTTTTACTGATCACTGCAATCAGTGTCATTTGTGACAGTAAACAGTTGCAGGGCAGTTAGGTTTAGGCCTCTTTAGGTCCAGGGTAGCCCCCTAACCCCCCCTAATAAATGTTTAAACCCTTTATGGCCCCCCGGTAACCCTTTCACCCCCTAATGCCAGCGTCACTAAGCGATCGTTTTTCCGATCGTTGTATTAGTGTCGGTGGTGCCCTAGGTAGCCAGTTATTTATTTTTAGGTTCGCCGCAGGTTTTTATAGCGTCAGGTACCCCCATATATTATTTTAACCCCCTGATTGCCCCTAGAGTTAACCCTTTCACCAGTGATCACCATATAAGTGTCACTGGTGACACTGGTTAGCCAGTTAGTTATTTAGTTTTTTAGGTTACCAGTCAGAATTTTTTATAGCATCAGGGCACCCGCCGTATATAACCCAACAAAGGTTTAACCCCCTGATCGCCCGGCGGGTGATATCAATTAGGTTTTAGTGTCAGAGAGGGTCTGTGTCGCCCCAGGCAGCGTCAGGTTAGTGCCAGTAACGCTAACACCCACGCGCAAAGCATACACCTCCCTTAGTGGTATAGTATCTGAAAATACTGTGACCTGTGGTTAGAGGCTGCATAAACAAATATTGGTTTCCTTGGCAACGCTGAGGGACCTATAGCTCCTCCCACACAGCTCTGAGGGGAATTTCTGTATCACAAATTGTTGTAACATGGAGGTTGGCTGTGTTGTCTTTCCCTCAGGACACAGTATGTTCCCAGTTGGGGTGTCTGGGGGGAAAGACAATGCACGTCGCCTCTTATTTCTCTAAGGCATTTCTAATGTTCAACTTTGTTTACTTTTTTGATTCTGTTATCTGTAAATTAATTACTATGTACTGTAATATGACGGATACTTTTTTCCGCTGTTTATGACCCCCCCCCCACCCCATGAAAAAATAAAAAGTAATTTTTTTTATTTTTTGAAAAATATAAATAATACATTTAAAAAAAAAAAAAGTGAAAAAAAATATAAAATAATTTTTGAAAAAAAAATAGCATTTTTTACTCACCGTAAAATCATTTTCTCTGAGTCCATGGACCGACACAGCTTCTCTATTGAAAAAGTGGGTATTATCCGTTAATTAGGAGTGACTAGGCAGAAAAACTTGTAAAAAGTGTTGCATCACACCTTCTACAGTACCGCCCAGGGGGCGGACCCTCCGGGTATAACCTCTCAGTCTGCATCTTCGCAGATCAGTTCGTCAAAAAGCAGTACAAACTTAAAAGGAGGGGTGGGTGCTGTGTCGGTCCATGGACTCAGAGAAAAGGATTTTACGGTGAGTAAAAAATCCTATTTACTCTTTCGTCCATGGACCGACACAGCTTCTCTATTGACAAAGTGGGACGTCCCAAAGCAGTGTCAGAGAAAAAACGAGGGGTGGTAACAGCATAAAAATAAACTTCGCCCCAAACACAAAACAGCACTCCTCCAAGGGAGGAGCTGCAACTCTAAACAGCCGCTTGTAAAACCTTGCGGCCGAAAAGAGGCATCCGAAGATGCACCTACATCAATTTTGTAGAATTTTGTGAAAGTGTGAGCGGACAACCAAGTCGCCGCTTTACATAATCGGGAAACAGACGCTTGATGTCGGAAAGCCCAAGAGGCACCTATTGCCCTGGTCGAATGCGCCGTGACCGGGAAGGGGGGCGCTTGACCCTTTAAGGCGTAAGCCTGGATTACTATCTGACGGATCCACCTAGAGATGGTGGCCGATGAGACTGCTTGGCCCTTCTTGGGACCAGCCACCGAAACAAACAGTGAGTCTGACTTCCGGAACCGGGAAGTAGCAGATAGGTATACTCTCAAAGCTCGGACAACGTCCAAGGAATGCAACGCCGACTCCTTAGGATTCGACGGCTGAGGACTAGTGTTGAGCGAACCCGAACTGTAAAACTGCGCAAAAGTCCGGGTTCGGGTTCGGGTTCGGCAATCTAATTACGCATTTAGAAATGCTTCAGGGGCCAGCCAATCACCTTTTGATTAGCTGGTGTGCCCTTAGAGGCCATCATAGCCATGCCTACTAATGGCATGGCTGTGATTGGTCAGTGCAACATGTGACCCAGCTTCTATATAAGCTAGAGGCACACAGCACACACGTCACTCTGCTTCAGAATAGATAGGGAGAGGATCTAGTCTGCTGCTGCTGCTTTTAGGGAGAGATAGAAAAATACATGAGGTAGTCCTGATTCTGCAATCTGAGGGAAAAGATAGAGAGATAGTGTAGTGTAGGGCCAGGTTCCTGTTGGTGCTTTCAGGGAGAGAGAATATTATATAGGAGTCCAGATTCAGAGATTAAAATCAGCGATCTGCATAGGTTTACCTGTTTGTGTTGCAGTGCAGTCTTTTTACACTGCCATGAGCCCAGTGTCAGAGAAAATCTAACTTTTAGGGGGAAAAAAAAGGCATTTTATTGTGCTCTTTTCCAAAAGACCCATAGGGCAAAAAAAAAAAAAAATTGCATTTTATTTTGCTCGTGCAAAAAAAGACCCGTTTAGGGCAAAAAAAATTAAAATAAAAAATTTGCACTTTAATGTACGCTTGCAAAAAGAGCCATTCAGGGCCACAAAAAATAGTTTGCAGTGTGTTATACATATGTGGAGGTGTGTGAAATAAACAATTTCTATATAGTTTTCTCCTACTGTGCTATACTAAAAAAAACAACATTTTTTTTGAATAGCATTTTCTGCAGTTCTGTAGCTGTGCGATTCAGCGGTTACGTACTGTGGGTGTGTTCTGCTCTTCCAAAAACACCCATTTAGGGCAACATCCTAAATTTGGAAAATATGAGGAGAAGGTCAAAGGGACGTGGTGGCCCCGGTTGTGGTGCTGCTGGTGGAGCTCCTGTTGCAGGGAGAGGACGTGGTGGATCTGTGCCAGATACACGCACAAGTGAAACACCTTCCTCAGGTGCGAGTAGGCGACCGAGCCTGCGGCGGTATTTTGTCGCGCCTAATGAGGCTGTACGAATGTTTAGGCCAGGACAAGTACAGGCGATAGTAGATTGGGTTGCTGACAGTGCCTCGGGTTCCTTCACATTGTCTCCCACCCACTCTTCTGATGAAAGATCAGAGTTGGCACCTGAAACCCATGTGCATCAGTCTTTCACCTCACCCCCTTGCAAATCAGCCAAGCAGTCTGAGCCCCAAATCATGCAGCAGTCTCTTCTGCTTTTCGATGACTCTGTTAGCAGGGTTTCCCAGGGCCATCCACCTAGCCCTGCCCCAGAAGTGGAAGAGATTGAGTGCACCGATGCCCAACCACTTATGTTTCATGATGAGTACATGGGAGGACCATCGCAGTACGTCTCGGATGATGACGAAACACAGGTACCAACTGCTGCTGCTTTCGCAATTGTGCAGACAGACAAGGAGGGCAGGGGTGAAGACTGGGTGGAAGATGATGTGGAGGACGATGAGGTCCTCGACCCCACATGGAATGAACGTTATTCAGGTGACCAGTGTAGTTTGGAGGAAGAGGCGGTGGTCGCACAGAGCCACCAGCACAGCAGAAGAGGGAGCAGGGTGCAAAAGCGGAGCGTCCGTCCCCTACTCAGTATGTCTGCTACTGCCCAACGCAGCAAGGGACCGAGCACACCAAAGCCAGGTCCAAGGAGTTCCCTAGCGTGGCAGTTCTTCACACAATGTGCTGATGACAAGACACGAGTGGTTTGCAGGCTGTGCAATCAGAGGCTGAAGCGAGGCATAAACGTTCTCAACCTGAGCACAACCTGCATGACCAGGCATCTAAGTGCAAAGCACGAGCTGCAGTGGAGTAGACACCTCAAAAACCAAGAAAGGTCTCTGGCTCCTCCTGCTTCCTCTTCTGCTGCATTCTCGGCCTCTTCATCCACCTCTGTAGTGACAGTGGCACCTGCCACCCCGCAAACAGAGGATCTGCCAGCAACACTACCACCTGGGTCACCAACCATCTCCACAATATCCCATGGAAGCGTTCAGCTCTCTATCTCCCAAACATTGGAGCGGAAGAGGAAGTACCCCCCTAGCCACCCGCAATCCCTGGCCCTGAATGCCAGCATTTCAAAACTCCTGGCCTTTGAAATGCTGTCATTCCGTATGGTGGAGACGCAGAGTTTTAAAAGCCTGATGGCATTGGCTGTCCCACAGTACGTCGTGCCCAGCCGCCACTATTTTTCCAGGCGAGCTATCCCTTCCCTGCACAACCAAGTGGGGGACAAAATCAGGTGTGCACTGCGCAACGCCATCTGTGGCAAGGTCCACCTAACTACGGATGCGTGGACCAGTAAGCACGGTCAGGGACGTTATATCTCCCTACCAGCACACTGGGTAAATGCAGTGGCGGCTGGGCCTGAGGCAGATAGCAGTTTGGCGCATGTCCTTCCACCACCGAGGATTGCAGGGCGCTTCAGTTTGCCTCCTGTTGCTAACTCCTCCTACTCCGCCTCCTCATCCTCTACCGCCTCCTCATCCAGTCAGCGTAACACCTTCACCACCAACTTCAGCATAGCCAGGGGTAAACGACAGCAGGCAGTTTTAAAACTTTCCTGTTTGGGGGAAAAACCCCACACCGCGCAGGAGTTGTGGAGGGACATGGAACAACAGACCAATGAGTGGTTGCTGTCAGTGAGCCTCAAGCCCGGCCTGGTGGTGTGCGATAATGGGCAAAATCTCGTAGCAGCTCTGGGCCTAGCCGGTTTGACGCACATCCCTTGCCTGGCGCATGTGCTGAACTTGGTGGTCCAGAGGTTCCTTAAAAATTACCCCAATATGCCAGAGCTGCTGCAGAAAGTGCGGGCTGTGTGTGCGCACTTTCAGCGTTCTCACCCTGCTGCTGCTCACCTGTCAGCGCTGCAGCGTAACTTTGGCCTTCCCGCTCACCGCCTCATATGTGACGTGCCCACAAGGTGGAACTCCACCTTGCACATGCTGGCCAGACTGTGCGAGCAGCAGCAGGCGATTGTGGAGTTTCAGCTGCAGCAATCACGCGTGAGTCGCTCTGCGGAACAGCACCACTTCACCACCAATAACTGGGCCTCCATGCGAGACCTGTGTGCCTTGTTGCGCTGTTTCGAGTACTCCACCAACATGTCCAGTGCCAATGACGCCGTTCTTAGCGTTAATATCCCAGTTCTATGCTTCCTTGAAAAAACGCTTCGGGCGATGATGGAAGAGGATGTGGCACAGGAGGATGAGGAGGAGGAGGAGGAAGCAGGATCATTTCAAAGGCTTTCAGGGCAGTCTTTCACAAGTGGCTACGAGGGTGGGTTCCTGCACCAACAAACGCCAGGTACACAATTGTCCCGCAGAAAGGGCACAGTTCTGGAGGATGACGAGGTGGAGGAGGAGATGGAGGAGGAGGAGGAGCCATTTTCACAGCAGGGTGGCACCCAGACCAGCTCGTGGCCATCACTGGTGCGTGGCTGGGGGGATACAGAGGACACAGACGATACACCTCCCACAGAGGACAGCTTTTCTTTGCCTCTGGGCAGCCTGGCACACATGAGCGATTACATGCTGCAGTGTTTCCGCAATGACCGCCGAGTTGCCCACATTTTAACTGGTGCTGATTACTGGGTGGCCACCCTGCTGGATCCCCGTTACAAGGACAACGTACCATCCTTAATTCCCTCACTGGAGCGGGATCGTAAGATGCGCGAGTACAAGCGCACGCTGGTAGACGCGCTGCTGGTGGCATTCCCACCTGACAGCGGGCGTACGGTGGAAGCACAAGGCGAAGGCAGAGGAGGAGGAAGAGGTCGCCAACGCAGCCGGGGCACCGGCAGCACCTCAGAAGGCAGGGTTAGCATGGCTGAAATGTGGAAAAGCTTTGTCAGCACGCCACAACAACCAGCACCACCAGCTGAGATGGAACGTCTTAGCAGGAGGCAGCATTTCACCAACATGGTTGAGCAGTATGTGTCCACAGGCCTACACGTACTGGATGACGGGTCTGCCCCCTTTAACTTCTGGGTCTCCAAATTGGGCACATGGCCTGAGCTTGCCCTTTATGCCTTGGAGGTGCTGGCCTGCCCTGCAGCCAGTGTATTATCTGAACGTGTATTTAGCACGGCAGGGGGCATTATCACAGACAAGCGCAGCCGCCTGTCCAGAGCCAATGTGGACAAGCTCACGTTCATTAAAATGAACCAGGCATGGATCCCACAGGACTTGTCCGTACCTTGTGCAGAATAGACATGTATACCGGTGTTGTGCCAAAAACTGTCCGGCCATCGGATTGTGTCCGGCCCATACTGCGAAGGCGCAGCGCTTGCGCAGTACAGAGGACAAGGAGATTCACAAAATCTCCGAAGATGAACGGCGCCTGCGCTGTGAGTGCAGGTTCAAGCCCCACCATCCAAGTGGACATACGGTAGCACATAGTAACAGGGCCCCTCACGGGCTCGGTTCGATCGCCACGCTTCGGGCACGGCCTCACTTGGCTCGGCTTGAACCACGGATGGTGTGGCCTTCACCTGAACTCACCACGCAGGCGCAGTTCGTCTTGGGAGATTTTCGAAATCCCCTTGTCCTACATACTGAGCAAGCGCAGTACAGGGTGGACACTATTTGACGGGGGACAGAATTCGACACATCACCGGCCTTACCCAGCCATTGTTGTATTTTTGAACCAGTGTTGGCTACCTCGTCCTCCTCCACCGCCGCTTCCACCTACACAGCCACATCCACCGCCACCTCAACCTCCTACTCCATATGGACCTCGTCCTCCTAGGTCAAGATTATAATTTTTTTTTAATTTTTTTTGTAGCGCACAGATCCTTTCCCCCTTACCTGCCTTTATGTTGTTGGCTCCTCACAGGAGGGAGAAAGGCACACCGCACTACCAGCCCGTACCCTCCTATATAAAAAGGTTGAGCGGTGTACTTGACGGGCCGTGTCCACAGCCGGAGTCAAAACTCCTGCAGAGGATGATTCTCACCTCTACTGTAGGTAGAGGCAAGTCCTTTAATTCCCAGTAAAGTCAATGTCCACACCAGCTGAAATTACAACTCTTATTCTCTCATGGCAAAATAAACTCTACTCGGATAGAAAAGGTTAGAGCAAAGAAACAGGACAGCTTAAGGTGTGGAGGAGGTCCAGGCACAAACGTAGCACATTCACTTCACTGCTTAGGTTTCTCAAACAGTTTTAGGTGCACGGTCTCTGCCACAGACCTTGAGGTTGGTCTCTGCCACAGACCGGGTGTACAAGGCCCCTGCCACGGACCTGGAGAACTTTGGTCTCTGCCCACAGACCAGGGTGTATAAGGCCCCTGCCACGGGCCGGGTGAATAAGGCCTCTGATACAGTCAAGATGACCTTGAGCTTCTCCTTCTACGAACCTAGCCCATATCAAGGGGAAGACATCTCTCCAGGGAGTCAACAGACCCTTCTTTCACCGTGACTCCCGCATCGGTCCATCAGAATGATCCTCCCTTCCCTGGAACATGGTCCCCTACACGAGGCGGCAACCTAAGACTCCTCGACCCTTAGCGGACTCCAGACGAAGGCTCTGGACTCCAGGCTTTACTCCCGCACCTAGGCCTCCATACCCAGGGCAGCAGGAACTCCAGGATAGTACCTCACCCCGGGCTAAAGGTACCCGAGATGGAACAGGAACACATGCACCCAGGCCGAAGGCACCTGGTCGTGGACCCCACTGGACATCAGCCCCCAGGCCAAAGGTCTGCCCCTTTTATATGCTCTCCCGGCATGCACAGCAGGTTCCCCGCCCCGCTGTACTACTGCCAAGAGGGGACACAAAAGGCACAGCACTGTATCGGCGGTTCAACCCTAGCCTACCATGGCAGCGCCACCTGTAGGCCGCAGGGAACTGCACACCAATACTGTCCCCCGAGGACAAAATGGTCCATGAATCCTACAGAATTAGGGTGTTTGAGCCTATTTACCACTCAAACACTTCCCTTAAATTTAGCACCCCGCTACATTTTTATTTCAAAGTATTTTATTTTCCCACTAGCTTATCCATTAAATTGAATAATTTATTCCAGAAAGGGCGCATTCTGGGGCATTCCCACCATATGTGTGGCATTGTGCCGTTGAGTTTCTGAGGTTCTTAATGACTTCCCGTACCTCTTCTGCTGAAAAGGGGGCCTCCAGCATATTTTTTAATTTTTTAATTTTTTTTATGTTATTTTAAGTTATTTCCTTATCCACATTTGTTTGCAGAGCACTTGCCATGCTCTTAACAACATTTTGCTGCCATTTGCAGCCCTCTAGCCCTTTCCATTACTTTTTTAGAGCCTTTTTAGTCCTTAGAAGTCCGGGTCACCATTGACTTCAATGGGGTTCGGGTTCGGGTTCGGGTTAAAGTTCGGTCCCGAACCCGAACTTTTTTCCGAAGTTCGTCCGAACCCGTCGAACCCGAACATCCAGGTGTCCGCTCAACTCTACTGAGGACACAAGGATGGAAGTACAATGTCTTCATTGAGATAAAAAGCCGAAACGACTTTTGAAAGGAAGGCTGCGGCCGCAGCACCACCTTATCCTTGTGGAAAATCAAAAAGGGAGCCTTGCAGGACAAGGCTGCCAGCTCAGAGACTCGTCTAACTGACGTAACAGCCACCAAAAAGACCACTTTCTGAGAAAGTGTCAACAGGGGAATATCTCTAATATTCTCAAACGGTGCCTTCTGAAGCACCGAGAGGACCAGGTTCAAGTCCCACGGAAGTAACGGGGGACGGACCGGAGGGGCCACATGTCGAACCCCCTGCACAAATGTACTCACGAGAGAGTGAGCCACCAGGGGTCGCTGAAAAAAGACAGCCAGGGCAGATATCTGTCCCTTAATCGTACTTAGGGCAAGCCATTTGGAAACCAAATAAGTACGCGGATGCCATTTCATTTCCTCACACATGGAGATGTGGGCCTTCCAAGTGCGGTGATAAACCTTCCTAGAGGACGGTTTCCGAGCACTTCTCATAGTAGAGATTACTGAATCTGACAGGCCCCGGTCTCTCAGTACCTGGTTCTCAATAGCCATGCCGTTAAAGCCAGTGACCGTAAAGCAGGATGGAGTATGGGACCTTGCGATAGCAGGTCCTTCCGTAGTGGTAGGCGCCAGGGGACGTCTGCTACCAGACGTACTAGATCGGCGTACCAAGGACGCTGAGACCAATCTGGAGCGATTAGGATCATTGGAATTCCCTCTGCCTCCACTCTGCGGAGCAGAAGAGGAAGAAGCCTTAAGGGAGGGAAGGCATAGATTAGCCGATACTGACCCCACGATGCTACCAACGCGTCCGTTGCGTCTGCCCATGGGTCTCTTGACCGGGCCACAAATCTCAATACCTACCGATTGAGTCGGGAAGCCAGAAGATCTACGTCTGGTGTGCCCCATCTTTGGCAGAGGAGTTGGAACACCTCCGGGTGTAAGGACCATTCTCCCTGGTCCAGCATCTGGCGGCTCAGGTAGTCCGCCTGCCAGTTTTCCACACCCGGAATGTACATGGCCGACAGTGCCGGTACGCTCCTCTCTGCCCACTTCAGGATGCAAGCGACCTCCGATGCTGCAGCTGAGCTTCTTGTTCCTCCTTGATGATTGACATATGCCACCGCTGTGGCGTTGTCTGACT
The DNA here is from genome assembly GCA_029206835.1 of Rana muscosa. NCBI lineage: Eukaryota > Metazoa > Chordata > Amphibia > Anura > Ranidae > Rana > Rana muscosa. The sequence continues at coordinate 4,564,268 of JARGYO010000212.1, forward strand.
GGATCCTGACTGGATGCCCCTGTAGCCTCTGAGACCATTTGAAGAGGCACAGCTTGATCGCCCGGATCTCCAGGACATTGATCGGCAGGAGGGCTTCCTCTGGGGTCCAGCGACCTTGCGCCGACTGGACACCCCAGACTCCCCCCCAACCTGTAAGGCTGGCATCCGTCGTGATCACTATCCAGTAGAGCCGGTGCTGTCAGCCACCATACCAGGGATCTCCTGACTAGGTGGCTCACTCGGATTTGATAATCCAGAGATGAAGGGCATCTGTTCCATCTGGACAGAACTTCCTTCTGTAACACTCGAGTGTGGTATTGAACATATGGGACCGCCTCGAAGGAGGCTACCATGAGGCCCAACACTTGCATGCAAAAACGGAGTGACGACCAATTCCTGGAAGTCAGCTGCCGTACTGCAGCCCGGAGGGTCTGCAACTTCTCCACAGGGAGGAATACAGAATCAACCCCAGGTACACTAGGCGTTGAGTGGGCACCAATACTGACTTTTGCGTGTTTAGTATCCAACCACAGTCTCTAAGAGTCTGACAGGTAATGGACACGCTTACCTCTAATTCTGAGCTTGAAGGGGCCTTCAGCAGAAGGTCGTCCAAGTAGCCTGTGATAGCGATACCCTGCTGTCTTAGAAGTGCCAGAATCGGAGCGAGCACCTTGGTGAACGTCCTGGGTGCTGAGGCAAGGCCCAACGGGAGGGCCACAAACTGGTAGTGGTCCTTCCCGATAGCAAATCGCAGAAACCTCTGGTGTCTGGAGTATATGGGGACATGCAGGTATGCGTCCTTGATGTCCAAGGAGGCCAGAAAGTCCCCCGGATGGAGAGCCGTGACTACAGATCGAACCGACTCCATCCGAAATCTTTGTACCTTCACAAAGCAATTGACGGCTCTGAGATCCAAGCTTGGACGAACCCCTCCTTCTTCGGCACAAACAGATTTGAGTAAAAACCCCGTTCCAGTTCTGGAACTGGAATAACTACCCCGCGTTCCAGTAGACCCTGGACCGCCCTATACAGGGCCTCCCGACAGGTCGGTAGTAGCTGGAGATTGGAGGTGTTGAATCTGTCCGGTGGACAAGAGAGAAACTCTATCTTGTAGCCTGAGGAGATTACTTCGCAAACCCACCTGTCGGAGATTAGAGCTGTCCACTGAGTCGCGAATTTGTGAAGACGTCCCCCCACCCGAGAGCTGGGTGGGGTGTGGACCTTCATGCGGACGCAAGTTTGTCCGCAGGCTTATTGGGTATGCGGGACCAAGGACGCTTTTGTCCTTGGGCAGGTGCTTTATCGGCCTGGGGTCTTTGCCCTGTCGCCCTAGGGGGACGAAAAAAACGCTTGCGTGCAGTAAAGGAGGGCCCTTGCCCCTTGGCGTGGCCCCTTACCCTTGCCAATTTGGGGAAGCAAAGTGCTTTTACTTCCTGTGGCATCCTTGATGATGTCATCCAGAGAAGCCCCAAAAAGTCTGTCGCCCTTAAAAGGCAGATCCAACAGGGCTTTCTTGGAAGTCTGGTCCGCAGACCAGCCTTTTAGCCAGATCAGGCGGCGTATTGCTACTGCATAAACCGAAGTTTTAGACAGCAGGGGAATAGTATTCATGTCTGACTCACAGACAAACCTAAGGCCCTGGACCAACTCGTCGGCCAATGTTATCTCATCAGGAGGAGCATATCGCTCCTTAACCCCTGGGAGTAGCAATCTTGCCCATTCAGTAAGTGTGTGAGACACTAGGGCCCCCGCCAATGCCGGGCGTACTGCCGAGCCTACCACTGAGTATAGGTAGCAAGCGAGTGCTTCAGCCTTCTTATCCACAGGGTCCTTAAAAACAGGAGCCCCTTCTACAGGAATTGTGGTGGCTCTATTAAGTCTGGACACCGGAGGGTCCACTATAGGGGGAGAGGTCCATTTCTTCAGAAAACTCTTCAAAGGGGTACCGTACCGCAAACCTCTTTGGGGCTGTAAAGACCCTCACTGGGTTCTCCCATTCCTTGTATAATAGTTTATCAAAAGACACACAAGGGAACACCTTAGCAGTGCGGGCAGGTCTATGAAACCCAAGTGGACCGGAGTCTCTGCTGCTTCTGCAGTATTTTCCAACTTTAGCATATCCCGCACTGCAGTAATAAGGTCAGATACCAAAGCCGTCTTGCGTACTGACCAGGACTTGGAGTCATCCTCACTGTCCGGTCACGGTCTGCAGTCTCTGATGCGTCAGTATCTGGGCCCCGAGCCGTAGCTGGACCTGGTTCTGCATCAGAATTATCCCCAGAAGCTTGCAGGGGACGGGGCGTTTACTACCCCCTGTATTCCCGTGTGCTGCTTCCACCCTGGCAGCAAACGCCTCTAGGATTGCCATCATAGCGTTCATAGACACCTCAGGGGCACCAGCTGCTAAATCTGGTGTTTCAGGGGAGAAGACATCTGGCTCAGATGCCATGCTGACCACACGCTGACACTCACAGGGCTCCAGGCAAGATATCAATAGGCCACCCTCCTGTGCTGCAGAGAGGCTGGGTCACCCAGAGGACTCACCACCCTGGATAGGTACTGCTATGCTGCCGTGTGCTGCGCCTGTGATGCTGTCCCACTGCTGCTTTGTCAGTCTGCTTCTTTTATCAGCATTTCCTGTGTGAATTTCCGCACCAGTGTAATGTACCCTAGAGGCAAAATGGTTGCCAAAAACATCTGTATGGAAGATAATGTGGGCTCTAAGAAAATGGCCGCCGACCGAAGATAGAGGTCAAGCAGCCATAGCCCACAAAAAGATGGCCGCCGAACGGCAATATATGCATACAGGGTGGACAAACATGGCCGCCGATCAGCTGATAGGGGCCAGTGGGTGTGGCCGAACCACAGGAAGATGGCCGCCGGGCAGTCACAAGAGGCCGAACTCGGCATGGACCACCTCAAAATGGCCGCCGACAGCATGGAGAAGGAAACACACAAACACAGGTAAGCAGAAATGACATTTCTTTTAAATGTTAGTTACAGCCAGCCCCACTCCAGTGGAACCCCCTAGGTGACCCCCAGCACCCAGCAACCTTTAGCTAGAAGCCCAGGGAGGAGGGAAAGGCAGGGAGAGAGGGGAGAAAGGGGCCACAACCACTTACTTGATCTCTCCAGGAATGTCCAGCTAAATCACCCAGCCGAGGCAGGGGAGTTTTACTTACCTATCCTGCATGTATTATGCTGGAAGACATTCCAAACAGGTCATCGTCCGCGCACGGAAGGTGACTGTTGGCCAGGCATGCTGTGATTGGACCCAAAAGGGACGATCATATGTATGCCCTGGAGCGTGACGCTCACCGGACAGGCTGATGCGACTCGGCCGTAAGGTCAGCCAAAGCTGAGCGGTCCGATGCAAGCCTTGGAGCGTAAGCTCACCGGCCAGGCTGCTGCGACTCGGCCGTAAGGTCAGCCGAAGCTGAGCGGTCCGATGCAGGCCCTGGAGCGTAGGCTCACCGGCCACCCGTGGAGCGACGGGCATGTCATGGAAAACCCAGCGCGTATCTAGGGTCGGCACACGCTCGATGGCCGAAACTGGGGAGACTACAAGGATCGAGGATCCAGCCTGTCACCCAGTCGGCAGTTGATCGAAGATCGCAGGAAACAAAAAATGTAGCAAAAAAATATATATCTTTTTCCCCCGGACCAATGGACCCGAAGGGAGCCATGTCCTACTCCTTGCTAGACAGAAAAAAACTGATCTGCGAAGATGCAGACTGAGAGGTTATACCCGTAGGGTCCGCCCCCCCCTGGGCGGTACTGTAGAAGGTGTGATGCAACACTTTTTACAAGTTTTTCTGCCTAGTCAATCCTAATTAACGGATAATACCCACTTTGTCAATAGAGAAGCGGTGTCGGTCCATGGACGAAAGAGTAACATCATTTAAAAAAATATATATATTTTGAAAAAAAAAAAATTTTTTGAAAAAATTGTTCCGCTCTTTCAACTAATGATGGCTAGAGCCTGCATAAACAAACATTGGTTTCCTTGGCAATGCTGAGGGAATTATAGCTCCTCCCACACAGCTCTGAGGGGAGTTTCTGTATCACAAATTGTTGTAACATGGAGGTTGGCTGTGTTGTCTTTCCCTCAGGACACAGTATGTTCCCAGTTGGGGTGTCTGGGGGGAAAGACAATGCACGTCACCTCTTATTTCTCTAAGGCATTTCTAATGTTCAACTTTGCTTACTTTTTTTTATGAAATGGAGGATGTGTGTTCAATAAAAGGCCTAGTGGAGCACACACTTAGCGCCAATTCAATCCCACAATATTAGCAGCAGTATATCTAACTATACATAAAATATAATGATCAGCTCAAAATATTTTAAATAACTAAGCAGCCGTTGAAAAAGAGACAAAATGTAGAAAGCGAGGTAAATCAATAAAACAGATAAAAACTGCAACATTAATTTACACCAAACAGCGCTAAAAAATTAAACTTAAAATAATAAATAGACTCGTGGACAAGCCACTGATAAAAGTCTCAACAGTAGTGTTATGACAGAGTCAGTCCAGAGAATAATGAGGTGAGTATCAATAATTGTCCATATGTGTGCACCTTCCACCAACACAGAAATCAATTATAATCCACCGCGTGATGTAATAATCCCCTCTGGGGTTCAAACTCACCGGAACCACAATAAAAATGTGCCTTCAGTAATAAGGAAACATCTGCTACTCTGTTGTGGCTCGTCACTCCTTACCAAGATCCACCAATGCACTGGGCTCCACAGCAGCTCATATAATAATGGAAAATAACAGCAAACATAGCGTAATCCTGTTTATTAAACAAACTGCTTCCCATACATCAGGAGACCCCTTTAATAAACTACGTACAAAAATTAAGCATAAAAATGAGCATATCGAGGCCTCAGAGGGCGCTATCACCGTAATCAGCCGTCACTCGGAGCGTTCGCAAGTCCTGCAGACACTTCCTGGGTAGAGGTGAAGGGCGGTGGAACGCAACCTTGGAGCGCACTCGTCACTTCCGGGTCGTGTGTTGTCGTAGTTACGCCCTGACGCGTTTCGTCATCTGACTTCGACAGAGGGCGTAACCAAACGACGTGAACACGATCCATAAATCCCCCTGCTCATAGAGTAATCGCCAATCAGCGTCCGCGGCAACAGATGACAGGTACTAGCATCTGTCGCCTGATAGGTCGCTGATGACAAACCCTCTTATACATAGAGCGCGGAGGTGAATATTAAAAACAATGTAAACATACATCATACGGTAACAATGGCTGCGGGATAACACAATATACAAATCCATAGCTGGAAAAACAATGTTAGAATAAGCAGAACTAACAGAGAGATATGTTAATATTAATCATCTTCAGTGTATATGTACCATAGTCGCTGATAATACTATGAAGTACATATATATATACATATATATCAGAGTCACTAATACTCATCCATGGCTAAAAGTGCATAGTGATATGGTAATTGCTTTATCATCAGATAATCAATGAAGAGTTATTATCTATAATGTTACATCTATTAAACACAGCACATGCTGAATATATTAATAATGTCAGTGGGAGAGAGCGGAAAACGCATAACCAAACAATATCACCAAAGACATATTGTCAGCAGGGCCGGCTGGGGCTAATGTAACAGAAGGAGTGAACGAATCAATAGATGATAATCAATAGATGAAAATAGATAATAGGACTATGGCCAATATCTTAAATAAAAGACAGCCAAAAAAATAGCTAACCATGATAAAAAATAAATTAAATCATGACAGACAATGAATAAAAAATATATATATATATAAAATAATTATAAAAATATATTTCTAAAAATATTTATAAAAATATGGGGGAACCCCACATATATAGAAATATATATATATATATATATATATATATATGTAAAATAAAGGTAGAAATAGGATCACAGGCCTCGATATGCTCATTTTTATGCTTAATTTTTGTACGTAGTTTATTAAAGGGGTCTCCTGATGTATGGGAAGCAGTTTGTTTAATAAACAGGATTACGCTATGTTTGCTGTTATTTTCCATTATTATATGAGCTGCTGTGGAGCCCAGTGCATTGGTGGATCTTGGTAAGGAGTGACGAGCCACAACAGAGTAGCAGATGTTTCCTTATTACTGAAGGCACATTTTTATTGTGGTTCCGGTGAGTTTGAACCCCAGAGGGGATTATTACATCACGCGGTGGATTATAATTGATTTCTGTGTTGGTGGAAGGTGCACACATATGGACAATTATTGATACTCACCTCATTATTCTCTGGACTGACTCTGTCATAACACTACGTTTGAGACTTTTATCAGTGGCTTGTCCACGAGTCTATTTATTATTTTAGGTTTAATTTTTTAGCGCTGTTTGGTGTAAATTAATGTTGCAGTTTTTATCTGTTTTATTGATTTACCTCGCTTTCTACATTTTGTCTCTTTTTCAAAGGCTGCTTAGTTATTTAAAATATTTTGAGCTGATCATTATATTTTATGTATATTTAGATATACTGCTGCTAATATTGTGGGATTGAATTGGCGCTAAGTGTGTGCTCCACTAGGCCTTTTATTGAACACACATCCTCCATTTCATTTTATTTAATTTTCTTGGCTGCCATGGATGCCCTACAATTCCTTAGCAGTAGGAATATAGATATCAATAGTATTTTTGCAGTCAATGAGCTCACTACAGCACAAACTAATTTCAATGGAGCTATTACTGCTCTTGGTAACATTTTGGAAAAACAAGTTCGCACATGGTGGGATATTTTTACTTTGGAACAATATATAAAAGGATAGAATTATTATTAGAAGCCTGCGTTGGGAAGTGATCCCACAAGACGGTCTAGATGACCCAGAATCTATGCATGAATGGCTTGAATTTTTTAATGGGATGGGTCTTAAGCTCCAAGAACTCATTCTAAAAAGAAAACGCACAAAAATGACACGTTTAGAAACAAGAATTAACGAGCTTAAGGCACAACTTGAACCCATTAAAGATTCACAGCAAGTCATTGATTTTAATATACGAATAAAAAAGAAACTTGAGAAGGTAGATAAGGACACACAGAGAAAGAAAATCAAGAAGTTCCACAGGGACATGGGAGATTTCCAGACAAATACAATCTATTTATGGCAACAAGCAAAAGGTCCTACGACTGGTGATTTGAATATGGAAGTGGCACAAGTTGGCAACCTGATAGAGCAACCACAACCATCTAACACCCAAGCTATACCCCCTGGTATCCAACAGAGAGCAACCGTACCCCCATATCCTCCAGTAGGACATTCCACTCCTATAAGGAATGGTACCTACCAAGGAAGAGGTAGACCATCCAGGGGGGGGCCTGTAAATTCACAGTATCATAATAACCAATACCAAGTACCAGTTACTAATAGATATGATACCTTACAACAATATGAAGATAGGGAACGTTACCAATCCCCACGTCCTTTTTTAGGGAGGGGGAGAGGCTGGCAGAGAAGGGGTCGAGGTTACCCCCCACGCAGAGGGAGGAACCCGATGCAGCCACAACTTACAAACGACCAAAGGGGACCCCAATGGAGGGAACCACCCTGGTGGGAGAGAGAACAAGCCTCCTATCAAGACCCATGGAGAGGAGATCAAGAGGATGCAGAGCCGGGAGAAGGCTCCAGAAAAAGAAGAAGAGGAGACAAGGATTAGGTGGCATTTTCAACTTAACAGACGTCCAATTGACCCACAAAGAAACCAACATTTTACATCTGGGCCTCAAATGTGGTCTGAAAAGACCAGTCAATAAGTTTGACGTATTCATTGATGTCCATAGATATGTAAGGAAATTAAATATGAAGAAATACTTCCTAAATAAGAATCCACAACCAACTACTAATTTAGTATCTGTATCTACTGATAGTGGACTTCGAAATAAGTCACTATTCAATCCCTTGAATGCGGCTAATCAACAAGTGGATGTTTTTAATTAGGTTTAGTACTCCGTGATCTGGAAGACCTTGTCCCTAAGAAAGATGTGAACCCACGCCATATACAGCAGGGGATTGAACTATTGGAGAAACGAAAAGATTTGGTGATACGACCGGCTGATAAAGGAGGAGGCATTGTTATACTGAGTAAGGAGTTTTATCATAAACAATTATTGGGAATGCTAACTGAGGATGACACATATAAAAAGTTAGAAAGAGATCCCACCCCACAATATGAAGCTGATCTAGAAATACTTATTCGGTCTGGTTATTTCAAGTGGGTATTGACAGACAAGGAAAGAAGATACCTTGTCCCAAGCAGCTGTAGGATACCGACGATCTATACGTTACCGAAGATCCATAAAGATATCCATTCCCCTCCTGGGAGACCCATAGTGAATGGAATAGGCTCTGTTTCATCACGTGTTGGACAATATCTAGATGTGTTTCTTCAAAAGAGTGTTGTTATGACCAAGGCTTATCTTCGCGATACTAAAAACCTATTACAACTTTTGGAAGCAATAGATCTAACAGGAAAAACAGAGGTATATTTGATAACCGCAGATGTCTCCTCCTTATATACAGTGATTCAGCATGACGATGCTCTTTTAGCCCTGAACTGGGCCCTCAGTCAAAGAGATGATTTAACACATAATCACAAGATCTTCTTAAGGAATGCTCTAGATTTTTGCTTAGGACATAACTATTTCTGGTATGATGGTAATTTTTACCTACAGAAACGAGGCGTTGCAATGGGCGCAAAGTTTGCCCCGAGTATTGCTAACCTCTTTATGGGGGAATGGGAGGATAAAACCATTTTTGCTGTGAAAAGAGATGCACTACTATTGTATAAACGCTATATTGATGATCTCATCTTTATTTGGTCAGGATCTCTATCTACTCTACAATTATTCCTAGAAGAGCTAAACGATAACACCAATAATATTAAACTCACGTATGAAATTAGTGATACCAATATCCATTTTCTTGATGTTAATATATATAGATGTGGTGATAAACTTGGTACCTCAGTATATTTTAAACCTACAGACTCTAACAGTTACCTCCCTATGCAAAGTGGGCATCATCCGTTGTGGCTAAGAAATATTCCTAAGGGCCAATTGACTAGAATAAGAAGAAATTGTACAGAAATAGCTGACTACAAGACACAGGCGTTGGTCATAAGGAATACATTTATTGAAAAGGGCTACCAGGAACACATACTTGATCAAATTATTGAAGATATCTCTCTGGTACCCAGAACAAATCTCTTGGCTGATATAATCCAGGCACCTAATAGTAACAAACAGGAATGGAGTTTTGTGTCTGGCTTCCATTCCCAGTACAAAGAAGTGGAAGCTATCTTCATCAACCACTGGCATATTCTATTAATGGATAGAATATTGAAATCCTCATTACCATCATTCCCTGGCTTCATTTATAGAAGATCTCCTAACTATGCAGATAAAATCGTTAAAAAAGTCATAGATCCTCCACCCAGACCTCCCTCCATCTGGGATCATGATGGTTTTTATTCGTGTAGAAGATGTCGTGCATGCAAAGAGGTTAGAACACCGATAAGAGCATTAAATAGCTTTACATCTACCTCAAACCAGAAAGAATTCAGGATAAAATAATTTATTACCTGCAATACAGCCTATGTAGTATATGCCTTGCAATGCCCATGTGGTTTAATTTATATTGGCCGTACTAAGAGACTTTTACGAATCCGCATTGCTGAGCACATAGCAAACATTAAGTTAGGCTTCAAGGACCACAATGTGTCACTACATTTTAAGTTGTACCACAATCAGGACCCCTCTGGGTTAAAATTTTGGGGTATTGATCATCTCAAACCCTTTTGGAGAGGATCAAATCTTGTACGAGAACTCTCTAAACGTGAAACCCAGTGGATCTTCTTGATTGACACTCTTTCCGAAAGTGTTGAATGTTGACTTAGACATAAATTGTTTTATTAGTGATCTGTAAGTCTTATCCTTTTTAGGGTAGGTAATATTTTATTTTCTGGTTTTATTTGATATTTAATATCAATTTAACCTATAGGCACTACTGTCATTTTTATAAGACACATATTTATTTATTTTATATGTTATCTTATATATTGTGATCCTATTTCTACCTTTATTTTACATATATATATATATATATATATATATATATTTCTATATATGTGGGGTTCCCCCATATTTTTATAAATATTTTTAGAAATATATTTTTATAATTATTTTATATATATATATATTTTTTATTCATTGTCATGATTTAATTTATTTTTTATCATGGTTAGCTATTTTTTTGGCTGTCTTTTATTTAAGATATTGGCCATAGTCCTATTATCTATTTTCATCTATTGATTATCATCTATTGATTCGTTCACTCCTTCTGTTACATTAGCCCCAGCCGGCCCTGCTGACAATATGTCTTTGGTGATATTGTTTGGTTATGCGTTTTCCGCTCTCTCCCACTGACATTATTAATATATTCAGCATGTGCTGTGTTTAATAGATGTAACATTATAGATAATAACTCTTCATTGATTATCTGATGATAAAGCAATTACCATATCACTATGCACTTTTAGCCATGGATGAGTATTAGTGACTCTGATATATATGTATATATATATATATGTACTTCATAGTATTATCAGCGACTATGGTACATATACACTGAAGATGATTAATATTAACATATCTCTCTGTTAGTTCTGCTTATTCTAACATTGTTTTTCCAGCTATGGTTTTGTATATTGTGTTATCCCGCAGCCATTGTTACCGTATGATGTATGTTTACATTGTTTTTAATATTCACCTCCGCGCTCTATGTATAAGAGGGTTTGTCATCAGCGACCTATCAGGCGACAGATGCTAGTACCTGTCATCTGTTGCCGCGGACGCTGATTGGCGATTACTCTATGAGCAGGGGGATTTATGGATAGTGTTCACGTCGTTTGGTTACGCCCTCTGTCGAAGTCAGATGACGAAACGCGTCAGGGCGTAACTACGACAACACACGACCCGGAAGTGACGAGTGCGCTCCAAGGTTGTGTTCCACCGCCCTTCACCTCTACCCAGGAAGTGTCTGCAGGACTTGCAAACGCTCCGAGTGACGGCTGATTACGGTGATAGCGCCCTCTGAGGCCTCGATATGCTCATTTTTATGCTTAATTTTTGTACGTAGTTTATTAAAGGGGTCTCCTGATGTATGGGAAGCAGTTTGTTTAATAAACAGGATTACGCTATGTTTGCTGTTATTTTCCATTATTATATGAGCTGCTGTGGAGCCCAGTGCATTGGTGGATCTTGGTAAGGAGTGACGAGCCACAACAGAGTAGCAGATGTTTCCTTATTACTGAAGGCACATTTTTATTGTTTGAACCCCAGAGGGGATTATTACATCACGCGGTGGATTATAATTGATTTCTGTGTTGGTGGAAGGTGCACACATATGGACAATTATTGATACTCACCTCATTATTCTCTGGACTGACTCTGTCATAACACTACGTTTGAGACTTTTATCAGTGGCTTGTCCACGAGTCTATTTATTATTTTAGGTTTAATTTTTTTGCGCTATTTGGTGTAAATTAATGTTGCAGTTTTTATCTGTTTTATTGCTTTACTTTTTTTTATGTTTTTAAAAAAAAAAAAAATTCAAAACTTTTTTTTCCAAACATTTTTTTTTTTTAAAAACATTATAAAGAAAAATGTTTTTTGAAAAAAAATTCAATAAAAAAAAAAAAAAAAATTGAAAACCTTTTTTTTTTAAATCATTTAAAAAAAATTGAAAAAAAACATTTTTGAAAAAAAAAACATTTTTGAAAAAATTGTTCCGCTCTTTCAACTAATGATGGGACTTCTTCAATTTTTTTTCTACTATTTCTACTTTTTAAAATATTAAGCTTTTTAACACTTTTCACAGTTACTCCAGCCACTCCAACCACACAACAGTTGCTCAAACCACTCCACCCAGTTACTCCGCCCACTCCAGTTGTAGACTACTGGTGGAGGCAAGAACACGTCACACAATTTCCCCAGAAATTGTAGCTTTTCTAGTTATTATTATAGCCAAATTTTACCACCCTAACTCCTCCCACAGTTTTTACACTACATAGACAAGTAATATACCGTGCGGATTGTTCCCGATTGGTGTGCTATTACTTTGTGGAACGTTTCGCCAAATCGTTCACGAAATATCGTCGTTTTTGCGGCAAAATTTGTCCCATAGGAATGAATGGCGAAACTAGAGTGTGAGCTGACAAAATCTGAAAAATCAGGACATGATTTCTAACCTGCCACCACTCCCTCATTTTTAAGCCCACCTACACAAATTTTATATCAAAACGTTCAGCTATCCCTGCTGCCACTACACGTGTCCACGGCTAAGCCATAGTCCTTACAGTTTTCACAATATGATGATTTTTTTGCAACTCACGCCACCCATTGACATTCATTGAAACTCCCCTCTAGCCACTTCAAATTTGAAGGGCAATTTCTAAACTGTGACTGTGCCTTTAATTTTAATATTTCAGAGACATACTATATATCAAAATGTAGGTCTGGGTCTTGTGATTCTCACAATATAAAGCTCTTCGCTGTAGGATTTATAGTTTTTTAAAATACGACCATTTGAAGAATGGCAAGCATTCAGGAGAGGCTGAAAATACTGTGACCTGTGGTTAGAGCCTGCATAAACAAACATTGGTTTCCTTGGCAACGCTGAGGGAATTATAGCTCCTCCCACACAGCTCTGTGAGGAATTATACCTCATCACATACAGCTGAGTGGAATTATAATTCCTCCCACAAATATCATCATGCCATCTAAAGGAAAGAGATCTAGAGCTGCAAAGATACGCTGGACAAAACTGGACCTTTCAGACCCACGCTTTTGGGATCCGGACCCCCACAGCAGCATGGTGGAAATGGAGGTTTGTGACAGTAAATGTGCCCAAGAGGTACATAGTGAACCTGTGGTGTCATTCCCATATTCAACTCAGTGTCAAGTTCAAGAGCACAGTGACAGTGTGATGTGCACTTCTGAAAACCATGGCATGCAAGAACCATGTGTACCAAGTGAGATATCTGTGCAGGCATCATTTCATCAGGGTCATCATGGCTATGGAAGGTTAAGGAACAAACAGTGTACATGCATGGCTCTGACATTTTTGGCATACCACAGTAAGCTTGATGATGTGAGGAAGGATGATCTTGATCAAATACTGAGGAAGTGCAACAGCTTGTATGGCACAACAATAAAACAGCTAAAACAAAGAAATGTCTATCAGCACCAACACTGGACAATGGAAGAAGTGCCCCTCAGAGTCAACACTGACAAATATGAGTATAACGTTGTTAAATCTCCAGTGTTATCGGGATGTGTGAGAGCCACGGTAGACGGTGACAACCAAGGTTGGTTTGTTGACCTCTCCACAAGACTTCAGTGCCTCAATGCAGATGTTACACATGCACTTTTTTATAGTAGTGCCATATTGCATTGCATTGTTCAGAGACAAGTCTGGGAGATATGGACTGTTTGATTCTCATAGTCGAAATAAGGATGGGCTTCCTGCCACTGGAAAAGGAAAAGCTGTTATGATCACTTTTACACATTTGAGTGATATGGGGGCAAGGATTTATAAGTTGTATGAATTGCTCCTTACAGACACCAGAGGCCCTATTGATGGACTGCAGTATGACTTCATGCCAGTCTCATTTCATCGTTCAAGACATCTGTCAGATGGTTTGCTGTCCCCACCGGTGCAATCTGACAAACCACATAATGGAAAGCATGTGGAGAACAAAGTGACACAGATGACCAAAGATGCAACACACACTGGATTCCCAGCCAGCAAGAATTCTCCACGGCCATTTGATGCAAAATCCTCACAGGGCATATGGAAGGACAGTAAGGCATTTTCCAAATTAAATGCACAGCGGCGTCAAAAACAGAAGACAAGACACAGAAATGAAAGAAGGCGTGATTTCAAGGCTACAAAGATGTCTGTCACCAATAAGAAGAGGACATACATCACCAGCCGATACAGAGCAGATGCTGATTTTAAGTTGAAGCAGAAGCAATATATCATTCGCAAATATGCGACAGATGCCAATTTCAACTTGAAGCAGAAGCAATACACAACCAGCAAATATGCGACTGATGCCAATTTTAACTTGAAGAAGAAACAATACATCACCAGAAAATATGCGACAAATGCCGATTTCAACTTGAAGCAGAAGCAATACATCACCAGAAAATATGCGACAAATGCCGATTTTAACTTGAAGCAGAAGCAATACATCACCAGAAAATATGCGACAAATGCCGATTTCAACTTGAAGCAGAAGCAATACATCACTAGAAAATATGTGACAAATGCCGATTTCAACTTGAAGCAGAAGCAATACATCACCAGAAAATATGCGACAAATGCCGATTTCAACTTGAAGCAGAAGCAATACATCACCAGAAAATATGCGACAAATGCCGATTTTAACTTGAAGCAGAAGCAATACATCACCAGAAATTATCATAATGATCCTGCTTTCAGAAAACGTCACTTGCAACATTGCATGAGTTACATGAAAATGAAGCGTCACACTCAAGCAGATTGTCGCATAACCCATAAGATGCAATGTGCCTTCAAAATAAGAATGAAATACAGACGATGGACTCATGTCATGCGGGAATGCAGTCAACCAGTGGACAACAGCCTAATGCAGACAGCTATATCCACTTTCCATGAATGCATTAAAGCTGGGCCAACTTTTGTGTGCACAATGTGTCATCGCACCCTTTTCCCTAACCAAGTGAAACATTGCATTCACAGCAATTACAAGAAGAATCTACACATTGTTGCTGCCTGTTTGACAGGGAAATATGTCCATGTGTGCAACAATCACTGTCAAGGCCCTGAACAATGCACCATATCAGATGAAAGGACAAAAGAATGGATTTGTCACAACTGTGATTCACATTTAAAAGCAGGACACAAATCATCCATCGCTGTGGCTAACAACATGGAGCTGGCACCCATTCCCCCAGAGCTCTGCGATTTGAATGTGCTGGAAAGACAACTTTTGGCCAAAATACTGCCATTTGACAAGATCATCACACTTCCCAAAGGTCGACAGGCAGCTATACACGGCGCTGTAGTGTGTGTGCCATCCGAGGTGGAAACTGTTGTGGAATTCCTAGGCTGTTTGCAGAGCACACAGCCTATAATTCCTGTGCTATCAGATTTCATCTTTTTGCAATAATGCTATCTTTAGCCTAAGTTTGCTAAAGATCCACTCACCGTTCATTCCCATTCATCCCAAGAAGGCAGCACCACAAAAGCTATGTTCTCATTTCAGCATACCAGCCTAGACTGACCAGCCGATGCCTAATCATAGGCTTTTATTAAACTCAAAAGATCTCAAGACAGGAGGTGATTGGTTGCGGGACATCACAGGATGTTCCTTCCACAGGAGAATGACCATACAAGGACATCCTTCCAAACAGATACAATGTTCATTCAAATTGACTAACAGTGACATACACTGTTTACCAAATGACGGAAACTACATAACAATTATGCCTCAAATGGACCACAATTATTTTATAGTTATGCTATCGTTCCTGTGGACACAGATATGTGTGCTCAGAGTCATTTAACGCCCCCCGCCAGGGGCTGGCCAGTTCCCCCAACGGGGCGCAAAACAACATCTTCTAAATGCAGCAAACATCGCTGTTTCCACAGGAAGATTTTCCCGCCACCGATCTTCCACCAACGTCTGTATGTGCAAATACGCTCAGATGAGCGCATTACAGCAAAACTGACACTGGGGGGACATCTGACAACATACATTAATACATTTCCATAAAAATCTCCACAACAGTCCTCCCTTTTTTGTCATATGCACCCCATGTGTCCATCGATGAAATTTGATATGCTTCTTACACCTGGAAGTAATCAGTCCTTAGTCCATAAAAAGGAAAATACGGCTTGACATGTAGACTCTACTCTTCAGGGGCATGACTTATAAAGGAGGACACGACATGGTGAGCTGTAGTAATCGCCGATCCGTCTGTGATCCTCTGTGTCTTGTATGTGGGTCCGGCTTCGGGGCGTCTCATCAAGGAAACTCTGGTCACGCGTCAAATCAGGCAACAGGAGCACCTCGTCACGACATAGAAAGAATAGAAATAAAACGACATGAGTATGTATATTCCCACTTCCTTTAACCACGATCCGCTGTAAAATAAAAATTAGATCCCCAAAGATTTCCAGACCCTTAAAATAGACTCCCAACCTTCACTTAGCTACAGCTCTGGCTTCAACAATTACATGAAGAACCCTATCCTTAACGGATGAGAATTGTTCAATCGTATCCCAAGCCCGAGCCCCCCCCACCTTGTACATCCAGGACCCCATGCCCAGACCTGGTCGGGGTTGGTGAACAAATCCCTTCTAGCTGTCCCTGCCATTCTTAATTTCCTGCGCCATCAGATCCTCGCGATCGGCCGCGACCTAAAATGTTGGGACAGCTTCACCATCGCGCATGAACCTCTTGCTTTGGGGGAATTACCTTTATAAGCTGCAGATCCACATAAACACCAAACTAAAGTTCAAACACACTTGTGGGCTGCCTAGATACCCAAACCGGCAAGAGGCAGAGCTATTAAAACTCACCAATTTTACCCTCTAAAAATGCATCGTTAGATTCCATTGACAAGTGTCTGTCTGGAGTCTTCACTAGTTTGTCAAAACTCCTCATACCCATAATAACATCATAAATGGCATGTACCGCTGTCATCGCTGGGGACTAAAACTCGGTGAAGACTCAGAACAGACCATCGGTCCTGTTCGCTTTCTGAGCTAGTCAGGACATACACTTTAAATAATAACTTGGGATGCTTTTCACCGTTACCCTTGCTAAAATTTACTAAACAACAAAAATATAAATAAACAAAGATACTCCTCATTCTTTGCTGTGGTTGAGCCGCTTCTTGCAGTGGCTGGCGTGGTCTCATCCCTCAAGCTTCTTTACAACGACCCAGTCACCTGGTTGGAAAGAATGTAAACTGATTATTAAGTCAGGGTCCGGGAGGGAATCGTGAACCCTGTGGTGGACATTTTGAAGTTCATGTCACAACGATCGCACCCACCCCATCAGCCGAGAATATAAGTGACAGCTAATGAGGAGAGTACGACCCTGATTTTGATTGACCTCCAAACAACCCTCATATGACAATAACCCAGACATTGGGACTGTGGTCACTGCATAACCTGTGCGTGGCTTACAATACCTGGAACCACTGACAAAAGGTTCTTAGCCTCTGGGATGGGAACCTACTTCACCAGACTGCTGCTTAACGATTCAAATTCTATCAAAGAAAGACAGTCTTGGCACAAACTTGGTTAGAATTACAGAGGTTATTATTAGTTTGAAAAAAAACTGTCACTCTTACATTTATCACTTCTCCAGTCTTTTCTTCCTCATTACAGACTGAAGGAAGAAATGCGTGGTTCAGGAAAAAAGAAACAATGAAATAGCCTATGATACTTTTACCGCCTTAGACTCGTATTTATCCATATGTACCGCTGTCTACATACACCTGTTCTCTGTGTACAAACTCCTTGGACCTGAAAAATACTTATAAGCAAAATCATTACTCTATTCTTCATATTTAACCTGCAAAGAATGGAAAATAATAATGACATTCCTGTACATTGGTAAATTGTCAATGACATTCTTTCAAAACTGATTCAAACAAAACCCTCTGTAACCCTTACTTTTCCCGTTCCTACAAAAATACAACAGCCGCGACGCATCGAAGGATCGCCGCGGTAAGTTCGAACATATTCACGTTACTACATATAAACACTCAGATACAAACGTGGGGGAGATACTTCATAGTTTCCAAAACCAAAAATTAAAAAAAACAAACAGCCAGAATTCTCCCTTCACTCTTTCAGCAATAGAAAAAAATACAATGGGAATATGAGAGCAACTCGAGAAGCTTGCATGGACCAGCCATACAAAGTTCAAACAAACGGGCATGAGACTACACCTCCATCAACACTCATCATTACAGATTTCTGAAGCCGCAGCTCAACTACATCCATTCCAGAGGGATACCCAAAATAGTATCCTTGGACCACCTATGTTAATCTTTTTGGGGTTCAAAGGCCTTTGCCCCAAAACTAAGCTTCGTGCACCGTGTGACCGTCTGACTATGGGAAGCCTCCATTCCTTCCCTTTGCACAGACCTCCTTGTGTCCATGGCGATTCGAATCGGCTTATCGTCTTAAACCTGCGTCCAGGTTAAACCGTTGCACCCATTTTCGGAGATCACCGCCCGGTGTCTTCTTATACGGTGAATTGCAGAACTACAACCACTATATGGTCAAGTCCTCCAACTAGAAACCCTAACCGAGGCGTCAACTCTATGGCTTGTTGTCCCAACACTTTTGGAACTACAGCAACAACCACCGATCAACCCCCGAATTAGGCCTCTACCCCTCACAGTGCATGCATACACAAGCATTTTCCGCTATACACCCATACACTGCGTTGTCAGACTAAACCTCACAGAACACTTACGCCAGTTTACCACCTGCAGAACAATGTGGCTTCTCTCTGTATCTAGATGATAAAATAATGGTGATACCCCCTGTTTGCTCTCTACCCAAAACTGTATTACAGTACAAAACTTCACAAAACTGGAACGAAATATAAAACTTTTAAACGCCAAAATGCTTTCCATTTTCCTTCCAAACACAAATCTCATTCAGACAACCCCAAGCTCCTCCCACCAACTTTCTGCTGGTATATAAATGCTGAAAAGAAACTTCCGGTTACATGCTCAGCTACTTAAAAAAAAAAAAAACTGGTTTATTTACATATCAATTGTTCAGGAAGAGGGAGGGGAGGCCTTAGCCTTGTCTATCAAGACTCCAAAAAAAAAATCCATGGCTACACATGATATATTTCAACCATTTAAAACCTTGTCAAGGAAATGGAGTAAACCCCCCTTTGCAAATGGGAGGGAATCCCCCCTGACCCACATTCCCTGGAAGTCAAACCATAAGTTGGAAACCAAAATACTAACTCCTGCCAAAAGATGGCTATACAGTACAAGTTCCAAAAAATGAATTGCCCTCTGGGAAACTCCCAAATATTTATACATAAAAACACATCATTGTACAAAAACTCTGTTAGTCTTACAATCTATCAAAATTCAGTGTAAAGTGAAGTTTTTTCTTAAAACCAAAATCCAAAACCCCAAACCCCTGCTCATATACTGCCAAGTCAGCCGATCCTGCAATAGCCCACACTCACCCAAATGAAAACAGAGAAATCCCCCCTCCTAGCACCACCTGCATGGAGTTTGCATGTCCTCCCTGTGTCTGCGTTGGCCTCCTCCCACACTCCAACTGCTGGTAGGTCAGCCAGATCCCATCCATAAATAGGCCCCAGCATGTGCGTGTGTCTGCAAGCACGTTGTGGCCCCTCGGGGTAAAACCGCGCTATTTTAAGATACCTCTCAACTCACCTCAAAAGGTGATGCTTAGAAAAGCAATTTAAACCAGAGACAAAACTGCGCCAATCAACAAATGCCAATACAGCATATTCAGGGGCCGTGTTTGCTAAACTGGAACTTCCTATCTCAAACTGTAAACGTCTCTCAAAATGGCCGACAAGCCAGGACTACAAAATGGTGGATGACCCACCACAGCACCTCATGGACAACAAAAATTGCGCCATTGACGCATGCAATTTTTCCCGCCAAAATCAGCATGGGACGTCACAATGAACACCACATTGGTTCCCCTACACAAAGAAAAACACAAATTGCCTCTAACAGGTTCCAACGCAGAAAAGATCGCACTATATTCGCACCAAACATCAAAATCTGCCCCAAAGGCTGAGAAATTCCACCAGCGAAATAGCAGACGAATGCCACATGGTATAGTGCCCAAAAGAAAGGTGGCTGCACCTTCCCTTATAGGATACCCACAGGCTAAGGAAAAACTGTGCCTCAAAATGGCAGTCAAACCTGCAAGGCTAACAAAAGCCAAGAATGGCGCCATTACTTTTTCCCGCCAAAACCAGCATCTCTTTAAAAGAAAATCAAAAATGTTTTTCTCCACAAAGACTGACTACACCATTGAAACTTTTCTAAATTATCATCAAAATCCACTGAAAAAGGTGTCAGCTACACTCTACAAGGACCACATGTACACTTACAAACTTAGCCTCCCTTTTGCCAACTAAACAGCACATTCAATAAATGTTAGTTACATGACAATATTAAAAACATGTTCATTTCTCTAAGTTCATATACTCTGAGATATTCACCACTTTTCTCTACCTAAAGTTCACACACAGTGGCCTCAGCTTCCATAACAAAGCCATTGCAGAGACATACCTCCTCAATGCTAGCATCCAAAACAGCCTGCAACCATTCAAAGGGCGTATTCCTTTCAACAAACAGCTACTATTGTCTGGCTTCCAACAATGCCTGGCCACCTGAATATGCGGCAGGAATTTTCAACTTTAAAACCAAACACTTTTGTTAAAATATTTTTACACTTATGGAGACATGTGTCTTTGTCCCCTACAAAAATCACAATCTAACCATTTCTATTTTTCATAGAAATCACAAACACCACACACATACAGTATATTGTTGCTTGTAACATCAGATCATCTCTCAGGGCCCTTCCACTACAAAACTCCTGCCTGCTATTTACAGAAAGTCACCAACTTTCACCCTTGTAACTGAGATGCTGCCTGCCCCACCCCCACTAAACCTCATGGCTTATGGCTCAATGCAGCGGCCATCTTTAACAAGGCCGCCAATCTCAGTGTAGGCTGCATGAAATACCACAGCTATACCTTCATTTCATACACAATATACAGTCTCCATCAGATCATCTCTTACACAACTTCAGTCACACTCATGGGTACACATGTCCTACATCACACAAACAATCTAATCACACAGGCACATGCAGGCATACCCACACACAATCAAATTCACAGGCATACGATCCATGACAAAATCACACACACACACACACACACATACGATTCGCAGACATACACACGCACACATACACACGCTGCAAACTTAAAGCATTATTTCAAAAAGACAAAAAAAATTTCTTTTAAAGAGTAGAGCCCCCCACATCGGAACGTAGATCCACACTTCCCCCCATCTCTATCCGATGTCCAAAGGGACTCCATCTATTCCCAAAAATCCTGGCCCGCCATTCTGTTGTGGAATTCCTAGGCTGTTTGCAGAGCACACAGCCTATAATTCCTATCTGGCTCACCATTCTGTTGTGGAATTCCTAGGCTGTTTGCAGAGCACACAGCCTATAATTCCTGTGCTATCTAAGCACACATCAGATTTCATCTTTTTGAAATAATGCTATCTTTAGCCTAAGTTTGCTAAAGATCCACTCACCGTTCATTCCCATTCATCCCAAGAAGGCAGCACCACAAAAGCTATGTTCTCATTTCAGCATACCAGCCTAGACTGACCAGCCGACGCCTAATCATAGGCTTTTATTAAACTCAAAAGATCTCAAGACAGGAGGTGATTGGTTGCAGCAACCAGTCACCTCCCCCCATGGGCGGGACATCACAGGATGTTCCTTCCACAGGAGAATGACCATACAAGGACATCCTTCCAAACAGATACAATGTTCATTCAAATTGACTAACAGTGACATACACTGTTTACCAAATGACGGAAACTACATAACAATTATGCCTCAAATGGACCACAGTTATTTTATAGTTATGCTACCGTTCCTGTGGACACAGATATGTGCGCTCAGAGTCATTTAACGCCCCCGCCAGGGGCTGGCCAGTTCCCCCAACGGGGCGCAAAACAACATCTTCTAAATGCAGCAAACATCGCTGTTTCCACAGGAAGATTTTCCCGCCACCGATCTTCCACCAACGTCTGTATGTGCAAATACGCTCAGATGAGCGCATTACAGCAAAACTGACACTGGGGGGACATCTGACAACATACATTAATACATTTCCATAAAAATCTCCACAACAGAAACCACGGTCAATACTCTACCAAGATCGCGCAGCACATCCCAGTTACACAGAGTGAAGCTGAAAAGACGTCTGATTTACAAAGGCCACCAGCTGTTTCACAATGTCAACATGAGAAATGTAGTAGCAGGTTTATCAAAACTCATTGACACACACCCCGATTACAGTGACATTTCAATCAGACTGGATGAGACAATCGATGATGATGATTATGATGCTGATAATGATGATGGGATGGAACTCGACAGTTGTGATGAAACTGAAATGATGGAGATACTTGAACGCATCAAAAATTGTGATCCATCAGAGGTACAGTCTGCATGTTTACCGGCTGCTTCTGAGCAACAGGAAGGCCATGACCAACAACCTCCAAATGCAGAGGATGAGAAGGATGCACTAAGACCTGGAATTGGCCTAGACAGTTGTTTGCAGCCATCTGACCTTGGAGAGGAAGCACTGACACACGGTGATGGAATATTCAGCATTGCACCTGCACAAGGAAACACACCTGTCAACTTCTTTAAAGTTCCTAGGCTTGATGGCTTTCCCTGTTCAGTTCCCTACTGGACAGAATACATTGGACCAGGCAAGACAAGTCAAACTGTCCCCGAGCATGTATTTCAATGCAAGGCTTTTTTGTGTTGATACTCGTTTTGCAAGAGACACAAGCTACCTCTTCTTTGCGCAGTTTGTCACAGAAACACACATGGCCAAAAGCAGCATGTCCATTCAGTTAAGGAAAGGAAAACCCAATACCAGGGATGGACGGAAAATATCCAACAAGCTGCTACAGGACAAGCGTGTGGTTGAGCGGTTGGTGCGAAACCGAGATGCCACAAGGTTCATGCAACCACTGAGAGGGAGTCCAGCTTACTGGGATAAAAATCTGAAGAATTTGCTAGCCATGGTCAGACAATTGGGTAAGCCAACATTTTTTCTTACCTTCTCTGCTGCAGAATTCAGATGGCCAGAGGTAATAACGGCAATAAAGGCACAACAAGGTCAAAAGGTGGATTTTGCAGAGCTAGACTGGGCTGAAAAGTGTGACATTCTTCGAGGCAACCCAGTGACCACCATGCGCATGTTTGACAAACGGGTTGATGCTCTGATGCGAGAGCTGCTGTTGGGTCCTGCACAGCCAATCGGTGAAGTTATCGATTACTTTTACCGGGTTGAATTTCAGGCGAGAGGGAGCCCTCATATACATTGTCTGTTGGGTAGCAGGAGCTCCTATATTTGGACAAGACAGTGATGACAAGGTGCGTGCCTTTATAGATCATAACATCTCATGCCAGCTGCCTGATGAAGCCAAACAGGCCTTACTTCACAGATTTGTAACAGAACTTCAAATGCACAGCAGATCTCATTCAAAATCGTGCAAGAAAGGTAACAGAATATGCAGATTTGGATTTCCAAAGCCACCTATTAGAAAAACGAGGATAACTTACCCGATGCAAGAAGAACAAGGAGATTGTACAATGAAACCACAAGCAGCCAAAAACAAACTGAAACCAGTCTGGGATTTGCTTAATAACCCAAAAGTGCAGCTTGAAGACATGTCACAGCTACTGGCACAGTGTGATATGACTGAATCAGTACAACTCGTACATTGAGGCATTGACCTCGTCAAGCGTGATTCTAATGAAGCGTGATGTCAAGGACTGCTGGGTGAACAACTACAATCCACATTTGCTGACGGCCTGGAATGCCAACATGGACATCCAGTACATTCTTGATGAGTATGGTTGCATCATGTACATGTTGTCCTACATATCCAAGCCAGAACGCGAGCTGAGTGACTATCTCAAAACAATAGTCAAAGAAATGAGCCCAGAAACAGAGACAGAACGAGAAGAAATTAAAGAAGTTCTTCAGGCTTATTCAAAACACAGAGAGGTCAGCGCCCAGGAGTCTGTGGCCCGTGCATGCAGGCTGAAAATGAAGTCTTGCTCACGTGAGGTTGTTTTTCTGCCAACTGGTGACAACACACTGAAAATTTGTCTCCCGCTCAGTGCATTGCAGAACAAGCCAGCCGATTCTCTTAATGTGTGGATGATGAGTTTTGTCGACAAATACAGAGCCAGACCCGAAACACCAGAGTTTGAGTCCATGTGTCTGGCAGACTTTGCATCCCATTACAGGGTTGTCTATGGCAAGCAGAAGGAAGATGGCAAGCAAAAGGAAGACAGCAAGCGTGTCAGTCTATTGAATGAAATGGGAATGATTCAAAAACGCACGAGAGGGAAGCCTGCAATCATCAGGTACGCACGCTTCTCAGAGAAGAAGGACCCCGAGAACTACTACGGCAGACTGCTTAAACTCTACCTCCCCCACCGTTCAGAGTCATCACTGAAAACTGTAAGGTTCCCAACACACCAGGATTTTTACAAAGGCGCCTGTGTGAGCTTACCAGGAGAAGAAGCAATCCGAACAGTGTCTGCAATTGTTATCAGCAACCAAAAGAAGTTCGAACAACACAACAAAATTGTAGAACAAGTCTTGGATGACTTTGTAAAAAATGGCCCTGTTGAAGATGCTTGGAACACCTTTGCCCCAGAAGCTGAGTTGGATAGGTTGGAATGTATAGAGGAATGCAAAGAAGGGGAGCCACTTCATGAGAATGAACAAGATGATGTTCCGGAGTATACACGTCAAAAACAGGTGGAATTGCGCTTACTGTGAAGGCCCCACAAATGTGCCCCGATTTCCTTCGGAAAATCTACAGAAACCTTAACCGGACACAAGCTCAGACATTCTACTCAGTTTGCGACTGGTGCACTAACCGTGTGCGTGGCCTAAATCCTGACCCATTCTATTACTTTGTCACTGGTGGCGCAGGGACAGGCAAATCACACCTGATAAAGTGCATCTATGCTGAGGCGACAAAGATACTCTGTAAACTTACCAGACTACGGGAGGAAGCAGACATATCCATGCCCAGCGTTTTACTAACTGCATTTACAGGAACAGCAGCTTTCAACATTTCAGGCAACACTTTGCATTCTCTGCTGAAGTTGCCAAGAAGTTTGAAGCCACCCTATCAATGACTTGGAAATCTCATAGATGAAGTGAGGGCACAGCTGTTAAATGCAGAGATCATTGTTATTGACGAGGTGTCAATGATTTCAAAGCCCCTGTTTGCCTACATCAACTGGAGATTACAGCAAATCAAAGGCAGTAAGAAACCTTTTGGTGGTATGTCAGTACTAGCAGTAGGAGACTTTTACCAGGTCCCCCCGCTGGGAAAAAGTAAGCCACTCTGCGTGTTTGAGGAAAATACCAATGACGTCTGGAAAGACTACTTTCAGATGATCACGCTGACAGAGATCATGCGAAAGAAGGATGACATTTCATTTGCTGAGCTTTTGAATAGAATCAGAGTCAAGCAGAAGACTGGCACCTTAAGCAATGATGACAAAGCTCTTCTTGCTCAGGCTTTGACAGATCCCACCCACTGCCCTAATGACGTGCTGCACATCTTTGCCACCAACAAAGAGGTTCAAACATAATTCCGCAACTGTTTCTGTTCTCCATTCAAACGTCACCAACATAGATGCCGACGATTACAGAAAAGACCCTAAAACAGGAGTGATGCTGAGGCAACACCAACCTTTCAAGGGACACAAAGACAATCTGATTGACACACTGCAAGCAGCTGAAGGTGCCCGTATCATGATCACAAGAAACATTGATGTTGAAGACGGGCTTGTTAACGGGACATTTGGAAAGATTGCAA
This sequence comes from Rana muscosa, assembly GCA_029206835.1. Classification (NCBI taxonomy): domain Eukaryota; kingdom Metazoa; phylum Chordata; class Amphibia; order Anura; family Ranidae; genus Rana; species Rana muscosa. The sequence goes on from JARGYO010000212.1 coordinate 4,590,061, forward strand.
GAATAATCATCCAAACTGAGAATGGTGCTACTACGATAAACAAGCTTGGACTTGTGCAGGACAATCCAAATGCAGGACAGAGATACCGTAACAAGTCGTCTTGTGATGCTGACAACTTGGTGTACATAGAAAGGGTAGAGGAAAACCTGAGACAGAAAGGAGTTGTTCGCAGGCAGTTCCCCCTGAAGTTGGCTTTTGCATGTACGATTCATAAGTGTCAGGGGATGTCCATACAGTCGGGAGTGGTCTCATTGAAACGGGTCTTTCAACCGTGAATGGCCTATGTTGCTCTGAGTAGAACGACTACACTGCAAGGACTGCACATAACCGACTTTGATGAGAAGATCTTTGCTGATCCTGAAATCACAGCCTCCCTGGACTCAATGAAGAATGCATCACTGGAAAGTGTTATGCCCCTCTTAAAGTTTCTACAGACAACAGACAAAGAGCAAACATTAACAATTATCCATCACAACACGGAAGGATTAACAGCTCACATTGAAGATATCAAATCTCACCACGAGTTGACACTTGGAGATGTTTTATGTTTCACTGAAACTCATCTCTCAGGCTCTTCTGTTGCTGAAAGTCTCCAGCTGGAGGGCTACAACCTGTTCAAATGCAACAGATACCTCTCATACACAAACCTTCCTGACATTGCAAGTAAAAGTGGCGGAGGTGTCGCCTTGTATGTCAGAAACCATTTCAAGGCCTTTGAAAAGCAGTATCATCACAATGTGACTGACTTGGAGTTCTTGGTTGTCAAACTGGAGTCCCCTGTACAAGCTTTGATTGCTGTTGTTTACAGGCCACCGGATTACAGTATTGGCCAATTCCTTACTAACCTGCTGGGCCTCTTGGAATCTTTGGAAAGAATGGATTGCCAACCAATAATACTCTGTGGAGATTTCAATGAAGATTTTATGTGCAGAGCAAAGAAGCCAATATCTGACCTTCTTCACGCAAGAGGATATACCCAACTGGTCTGGGCAGCCACCACAGAAAAAAAACACACTGTTGCATCACATTTAAATCTCCAGGGTGCAGCATTGTCTCCAGTCAGGAGTACTGCACAGTTATTACAGCTATCATGATCCTGTGTATTGTGTTTTGAGCAGTGGTTGTGAACACGCTTAGAGCCTGCATAAACAGGTCATGAGCGTTGCCAGGCATAGCATGAGCGTTATCCAGGCATACACTCCAACAATGTCGCAACCTAGCGACGATAACTAAAGCTCTGAGGAACCACAATATCCCCCATAAATGGAAGTATCCTGCCAACCTCTCAGTTACCCATAATGGTACATCGGTCCTGATCTGAAAGGTTGGAAGAAGGTATTGCAGCATTACGTCAATGGGGCATTCTACCTGACCACGCTCTGCCAGCTGCTCCTACTCCAAATCCTAGTCAAATACAAGAGGACTGGCAAGTGGTCTCACGCAAATGCTCCTCCAAGAAAAATGCCGGTGGAAATGTGTGAGTTTAAAGCAATGCATATCATTCAGTTCTCTCCGGACACAGGGGTTCCAAATTATAATCCCTGTTTTCTCCCCCTAGACCTTTCATAGCAGTTACGCCTGCACATGGATCGGTTCATTGATCCTTTTCTTATTGTTATTTTTTTTGAATTTTCACTATTAACTTTGTATTTTCTTTATTATTACTTTTGTTTTGCACGTTATCTGTTTGAAGCACGCAAACCAGCAGCAACCTCACACTTCACCCAGGACAAAGCCAGAATTCATACTCCCTCCCTGGACTTCTACCATGGCCACAGTGAGTATATGCTATACATGGCACTACAGACTTCTCACAACCCTCCACATGATCATTAACTGCCTATCTATCAATGCCAGAGGGCTGAACCGCCCTGTGAAAAGACTATTCATGTGGACAGAAGCCAGGAAACGCAGGGCAGATATCCTGTGTGTCCAAGAGACTCACTTTCAGGAATCCAAAACTCCAAAATGTTCACATAAAGACTACCCTCATGTGTTCTTGGCCTGCACGCCGGGTCATAAAAAGGGAGGGGTATTGATTGCATTGAGGAATACTCTATCTTCCCAGCATAAAGAGACCATTCTTGATCCAAATGGTCGATATATTATCTTGAAAGGAGATATTAACTCACATCCATATACATTGGTATCTCTGTATGCTCCAAATTCACATCAGATCTGCTTCCTTAGCAGACTACTAAAGAAAATCAAGTCTCAACAATATGGCAACCTCATTGTCTGTGGTGACTTCAATCTCATAGTAGATCCTAGACTAGATACGTCTACAAAAAAAACAAACAGGTCCACATATTTGAACAAAACAATTCATAACGCAGAACTATTTGATGTTTGGAGATGCTTGAACGGGAATGCAAGGGACTACACCTTTTCCCACAGACATTGTCCCTACTCACTCATTGACTTATTTCTAACAGACAAATGGTTACTGCAAAAAGTTTCTTCTGCGATGATACATGACATTATGTGGCCTGACCACGCCGCTATTACTATTGCCATTAATGATCAGGTTGTCTCCTCCTCCCCACCCATCTGACGCAACAACACCAGATTAATGCAAGAACCCCGAACCTCCACAATAATCTCCCAACACCCAAGTACTTTCTTTCTAAACAATGTTGATTCTGTGGAGAATCCTTTCACTCTCTGGAATGCCCATAAGGCATACATGAGGGGCATTTTAATACAACTAGGTTGTAGAGATAAAAAACACCATACAGCTAAGATCAACTCTATCCTAACTGAAATACATACATTGGAAGCACAAAACAAACAAGCACTCGATCATACCCTCACACAAAAACGTTCCCAATTAAGAGAGACTCTGAGAACAATTCTGTCCAAACAATATGACTACCACTTAAGACATCTGAAACTGAATTTGTACGCCAATGCCAACAGAGCAGGCAAATATTTAGCCAATAGGATAAAAGCTGCACACACTAAGACAAGAATTGCCCACTTGATACATCCCACTCTCAAACACAAAATCATTAACCCACAGGACATCGCAAACCAATTCGCTATGTATTACAGTAATCTGTATAACATCAAAGACGATCCCTCCACACATCAACTTACAACTGAAAACATTCAGAACTTCCTACAGAAATTACATTTACCTTCTCTCTCAGAGACCCAAATTCTCTCATTAAAATCCCCGTTTGCCACATCTGACATAGAAGCTGTCATAGCTTCACTACCAAATGACAAATCACCTGGGCCTGACGGGTTTTTAAATGAATATTTTAAAACGTTTAGCTCTTATCTTATGCCACATATGAAAACAGTCTTCACTAAGGCTGCAGATACGGCGATATTTCCACCAGAAATGTTACGAGCATACATAGTTACCCTCCCCAAGCCAGGCAAGGATCCTACTACACCTCCCAATTTTTGCCCTATTTCTCTATTGAATACCGATGTCAAATTTTACGCCAAACTATTAGCCAAACGAATAGCGGATTTCATTCCATCCCTTATTCAGCGTGACCAGATGGGCTTTGTGAGGGGGAGACAAACCTCAGATGCTACAAGGAGAATCACTAACATAATCCACCATGTTGAAAAAAAACAAATGCCTTCTCTGCTGCTTTCTATAGATGCAGAGAAGGCGTTTGACAGTTTGTACATTGGGAATACATGTCAATGACATTATCTAAGTTTGGATTTAGTGGTCATATACTGAATGCAGTACTAGTCTTATACTCTTGCCCCTCAGCACAGGTATACACATCCAGTATGCTCTCCACTCCCTTTCAGATAACCAACGGTACCAGCCAAGGTTGTCCCCTATCTCCAACAATCTTATGATTGAACCCCTGGCGGAGGCCATCAGAACACATGATAGCATATCAGGTTTTCAATTTGGTTCCACTCCCCACGTTATATATCTGTTTGCGGACGATGTAGTATTGTTGTTAACAAACCCCCCTATATCACTACCTACAGCACATGAAATTCTGAAATCCTTTGGGGATGTTTCCTATTATAAAGTCAATTTCACCAAATCCCTCATCCTAAATCTGGGGGTATCAGCCACAGAATGTCTCAAGTTATGTCAATCTCTTCCGTATTCCTGGACTGATAAGGGTATAACATACTTGGGCATCACCCTGACTAGTACCACTAGCTCACTAGCAGATTCAAATCTAAAACCCCTTATTAGTAAAATAGAAATCCAAACCAGAAATATAGCCAAAAATGAACTATCTTGGATGGGCAGGTTGGCAGCATTCAAAATGCTTATTTTACCACAGATTATATACGTTTTCAGGGTACTCCCGATAGTCATCCCAGCACAATACCTCAAGGCCCTTTCCAATCTTAAATGGACACTTTTATGGGGCACAAAGAAAGCTAGATGCTTACGAAATAATCAAATCCCTCATAAAAGTGTAGGAGGGGCGGGACTAATTGATGTCCATGATTATATGAGGGCAACCAGGCTTGACCAACTCAAATTCTGTTTTTTTTTCCACTGACATACCACTTTTGGTAGAAATTGAAAAATCACTAGCTCCTATACCAGATCTTCAGACAGTTCTTATGGGAGATAATTGGATACCCTGGGACACCAAGAATTCACCCCCCACTATCACCATCTCATTACAAGCTTGGAGATTCCTCCTAACCCGCCAACTTAGCGACTGCAAGGTGATAGACTTCAAATTCCCTCTAAGCATAATTGAAGCTAATGTACCAATGCTATTCTTAAAAACATTCCCCTTCCCAAGGGATAAACACGGTGCATGACTTACTCCAAAATAACTGTCCTAAATCAGCAGACTGTTTAAAAAGGGAATTTAATATGCCAAAGCACATGCTTTTCACTTGTATACGTGTGGCTCACTTTATGAAATCACACCTGCACCCTATAACCCACCTTCCGACAGTAGTATGGCGACACCTCATGAGCGGCTCACTGCACAACAAGGGAATATCACTATATTATAATAAACGGTACTTAAAAATATAAAGGCGGTTAAAAAAATCAGCTGTTCACACAAGTGGGACACTGATCTGGGCATGAATACCACAGATGAACAATGGGAGTTTGCGTTTCAAACTATACAACACACATCACACTATATTAGTCATTGGGAATTAATGATCAAGATAATTAATCGTTGGCAATATACACCCTACAGAATCGCAAAGATGTTCCCCAATTCTTCACCTTTGTGCTGGAGAGAATGCGGACACAAGGGCCACCTCCTTCACATGTTCTGGGAGTGTCCCAGTGTAAATAGCTTCTGGAATCAAGTATTCAAACTAATTTCATCCACTACAGGAATACTCACACCACCTAAACCAACACTGGCTATACTACACATTGGTCTAGAAAACTTTCCATACACCATGAGACCGGTGGTATCTCACATCCTGTTAGCTGCTAGGTCCTTGATACTTCAAAATTGGAAAAACATTCCTGTAGTTAATCTTACTGATGTAACCAGAAAAGTTCACCAAACTACACGTTTGAACGACTTTTAGCAATCAATTCACTCAAATGCGGTATATTTGATAACATGTGGGAAATTTGGACCAGCAACTATAATACTGCCTAAATATCTAATATATATATATATATATATATATATATATATATATATATATATATATATATATATATATATATATATATATATACACATACATATATACATACATACACACACACTGTTAAGTTTCTAACAATTTTATATGCATAAGTACATTTACTCTGGTTATGTGCTTCTTTTTGTTGCTCATTGTTATTTCTTATTTTTATGTTTCTTTGATTTACTTATTCCTTGTATACTATTGAAAAAGTTTTAATAAACATCTTTCAATTAAATAAATAAATAAATAAATAAATAAATAAAAGTTGAAATGCATTTCTCACTCTATCAAGCTTGTCATGTGCACTTTTTAAATTTTGATCAATCAATTGGTTAGTGTAATGTTTACTATATTTACTCACTCCAAACACTCCACACAGTTACTCTGCCCACTCCATAAAGTTACTCTGCCCAGTCCAACAAAAATCATTTTGAAAAAAAAAAAAAGCATTTTTGAAAAAATTGTTCCGCTCTTTCAACTAATGATGGGACTTCTTCAATTTTTTTCTACTATTTCTACTTTTTCAAATATTAAGCTTTAACACTTTTCACAGTTACTCCAGCCACTCCAACCACACAACAGTTGCTCAAGCCACTCCACCCAGTTACTCCGCCCACTCCAGTTGTAGACTACTGGTGGAGGCAAGAACACGTCACACAATTTCCCCAGAAATTGTAGCTTTTCTAGTTATTAAGTGTTCTTGCATAGCAAGAGCACTTATTGTTATCTCACATATATATTATTATTATTCTTATTATAGCCAAATTTTACCACCCTAACTCCTCCCACAGTTTTTACACTACATAGACAAGTAATATACCGAAACGTGAGGATTGTTCCCGAATGGTGTGCTATTACTTTGTGGAACATTCCGCCGAATCGTTCACGAAATATCGTCGTTTTTGCGGCGAAATTTGTCCCATAGGAATGAATGGCGAAACTAGAGTGTGAGCTGACAAAATCTGAAAAATCAGGACATGTTTTCTAACCTGCCACCACTCCCTCATTTTTAAACCCACCTACACCAATTTTATATCAAAACGTTCAGCTATCCCTGCTTGCCACTACACGTGTCCACGGCTAAGCCAAAGTCCTTACAGTTTTCACAATATGATGATTTGTTTGCAACTCACGCCACCCATTGACTTTCATTGAAACTCCCCTCTAGCCACTTTAAATTCAAAGGGCAATTTCTAAACCGCGACTGTGCCTTTAATTTTAATATTTCAGAGACATACTATATATCAAAATGTAGGTCTGGGTCTTGTGATTCTCACAATATAAAGCTCTTCGCTGTAGGATTTATAGTTTTTAAAATGCGACCGTGTGAAGAATGGCAAGAATTCAGGAGAGGCTGAAAATACTGTGTGACCTGTGGTTAGAGCCTGCATAAACAAACATTGGTTTCCTTGGCAACGCTGAGGGACCTATAGCTCCTCCCACACAGCTCTGAGGGGAGTTTCTGAATCACAAATTGTTGTAACATGGAGGTTGGCTGTGTTGCCTTTCCCTCAGGACACAGTATGTTCCCAGTTGGGGTGTCTGGGGGGGAAAGACAATGCACGTCGCCTCTTATTTCTCTAAGGCATTTCTAATGTTCAACTTTGCTTACTCTTTTGATTCTGTTATCTGTAAATTAATTACTATGTACCTCTACTATGTACTGTAATACGACGGATACTGTTTTCCACTGTTTATGACCCCCCCCCCCATGAAAAAATAAAAAGTAATTTTTGAAAAATAAAAATAATACATTTTAAACCAAGCAAGACAGTAGGCTCTGGGACATCCGACTGAGCAGCGGGCGTTGGAGCAGCAGACTGGACAGCGGGCACATCCGGGCAGACAACAGGCTCTGGGCCGTCAAGCTGGGCAGCAGGCTGGAACCCCTCGGGCTGGGCAGCAGACAGGAACACCTCGGGCTGAGCAGCAGACAGGAACACCTCGGGCTGGGCAGCAGACAGGAACACCTCGGGCTGGGCAGCAGACAGGGGCACGTCAGGCTGGGCAGCAGACAGGAACACCTCGGGCTGGGCAGCAGACAGGGGCACGTCAGGCTGGGCAGCAGACAGGGGCACGTCAGCCTGGAAGACTGGCTCGGGCACTTCAGCCTGGAAGACTGGCACTTCAGCCTGGAAGACTGGCTCGGGAACTTCAGCCTGGAAGACTGGCACTTCAGCCCGGAAGACTGGCTCGGGAACTTCAGCCTGGAAGACTGGCACTTCAGCCTGGAAGACTGGCTCGGGCACTTCAGCCTGGAAGACTGGCACTTCAGCCCGGAAGACTGGCTCGGGCACTTCAGCCTGGAAGACGGGCACTTCAGCCTGGAAGACTGGCTCGGGCACTTCAGCCTGGAAGACTGGCACTTCAGCCCGGAAGACTGGCTCGGGCACTTCAGCCCGGAAGACTGGCTCGGGCACTTCAGCCCGGAAGACTGGCTCGGGCACTTCAGCCCGGAAGACTGGCACTTCAGCCTGGAAGACGGGCTCGGGAACTTCAGCCTGGAAGACGGGCTCGGAAACTTCAGCCTGGAAGACGGGCTCGGAAACTTCAGCCTGGAAGACGGGCTCGGGAACTTCAGCCAGGAAGACGGGCTCGGGAACTTCAGCCTGGAAGACTGGCACGGAAACTTCAGCCTGGAAGACTGGCACGGAAACTTCAGGCTGGGTAAAGGGCACTGGGACGTCAGACTGGGTAACAGGCATAGGGTTGGCAGATTTAGGAAGATTGTCAGGTTCAGCTGGCATGAACGCAGGCTGGAGCAGGTTGGTGGGTGTGGAGGCAGGTTGGGATAGTGGTAGGATTAAATGGGTTGGGAAATACTTCTTTTTTTCTTCGGTTTAGCCACTGAGGATTTATATGTGGAAATAGGACTGCAGGTATTGGATATAGCTGGTAGCGGAGAAGAGCGGAGGGATGGTGAAACAGAGGGTGCAGACTTTGAAGGGGGCTTTGGAGGAACTGATGGAGCCAGTAGAGAAGAAGCAGACGGGTTAAAGGCAGGGTAAGTGTAGCAGGAGGAAACAGGGTACTGGTACTTCATTGTTAGCTGGGTGTATTGTTCAGCGAAAGTGGGAATTGGGGAAAAAAAAGAGAGGAAGACATCCCAGCAGGTTGGTGTCTAGCCATGGAAATGGATGATTGAGAGCTGACAGGGGCTGAGTACAACAAACTTGACCAGGCCTGTAATAAGGGTTTCACAAAATCAGGTTTGCACACTGCTTGTCTGACCAGAGACTGCACTGAATCAATACATGCTGCAAGCACCTGTTCAGGACAAGCTGAGTACTGCTCGTGGAAAAAGGCTGAGTCATCCTCCAACAGCCACACCAAAGATTCTACTTGAGCTGCATTAAAAGGAGGTGTATAATCGTCAGTTTCAATAGAGGCATCAGACAGGGCCAACTCTGCACAGATACAAATCAAAGCTTGCACATCCTCAAACACAAAATTGCCCTGATCCACAAAAACGTGAGCTATGCGGATGCATTCTAATAACTGCTCTCTGGTATATTCTCTTAGTGTCTGATAACAGAAATCTCTGTCATCTGTTGCCAGGAGCGAAAGATAAAAAATATCGTCCACCTCCATCTCAGTAATTTTAACAAGTGCTCAGACCCAATTCCCAGGTGCAGCCGATCTGATTGTATGGCTCCAGAATTCTGTCACGAGGATGCTATACACAGACATCCAATACAGGTGGTCAGATCATTGGGCTGCACATTAAGGAATCAGGAACAGAGTAAGTGAAAAATATAAATATTTATTAAAGATAAAGACACAGCAAACCATAAGCAAGAAACGAATACAAAGGAACACAACAACCCTAAAAACAACCTAATCTAACTAGCTAACTAATATGTACAAAAGAGAACACACATACGTGAACAAGGCAGGGATGAGAGACAAGGGGAGCAGAAGGCCAGGTACTGGGAGTAGTCAGCAAGGGGGAGCTGGTATCAGGGGACAGGTATCAGGGGACAGGTCTCAGGGTACAAGGATCAGAGTCCAGGACTAGGTAGGGCACGGAACGGATCAGGTTCAGGTTCAGGTTCAGGTTCAGGTTCAGGTTCAGGTTCAGGTTCAGGTTCAGGTTCAGGTTCAGGTTCAGGTTCAGGTTCAGGTTCAGGTTCAGGTTCAGGTTCAGGCTTACAGAAGGAATTCTGGAGCAATGAGCTTGGTTAAGGGCGGGCTTATATAGTCCAGCAGACCCAGATCAGGTGTGCTTGATGGCTAGTGGAAAGTCTTGGTGGGGAGACACCCACTGGTGGCCACCAGAACTACACCCACTGGTGCCGGATGCAACAGTGCCACCAGCAGGTGAGCCCGGTAATGACACCATTCCTGACATAGCCACTTCAAGTTTGAAGGGCAATATCTAAACTGCGACTGTGCCTTTAATTTTAATATTTCAGAGACATACTATATATCAAAATGTAGGTCTGGGTATTGTGATTCTCACAATATAAAGCTCTTCGCTGTAGGATTTATAGTTTTTTAAAATACGACCGTTTGAAGAATGGCAAGAATTCAGGAGAGGCTGAAAATACTGTGTGTGACCTGTGGTTAGAGCCTGCATAAACAAACATTGGTTTCCTTGGCAACGGTGAGGGACCTATAGCTCCTCCCACACTGCTCTGAGGGGAATTGTAGCTCCTCTCACACAGCTCTGAGGGGAGTTTCTGAATCACAAATTGTTGTAACATGGAGGTTGGTTGTGTTGTCTTTCCCTCAGGACACAGTATGTTCCCAGTTGGGGTGTCTGGGGGGAAAGACAATGCACGTCGCCTCTTATTTCTCTAAGGCATTTCTAATGTTCAACTTTGCTTACTCTTTTGATTCTGTTATCTGTAAATTAATTACTATGTACCTCTACTATGTACTGTAATACGACGGATACTGTTTTCCGCTGTTTATGACCCCCCCCATGAAAAAATAAGAAGTAATTTTTGAAAAATAAAAATAATAAATAAAAAAAAAAATGTGAAAAAATAAATAAAATAATTTTTGAAAAAAATAAAGATTTTTGAAAAAAACATCATTTAAAAATATATATATTTTTTTTAAACAAAAATCATTTTGAAAAAAAAAATCATTTTTGAATAAAAAAATATCTGAAAAAGAAAATTTTGGAAAGAAAGAAAAAAAAACATTTTTGAAAAAAAAATTGAAAAAAAAATCATTTAAAAATAAAAAAAAAAATTATAATTTTAAAAATTATTTTTTTTTAAATAAATACATTTTTTTTTTTAAATGTTCCGCTCTTTCAGCTAATGATGGGACTTCTTCAATTTTTTTCTACTATTTCTACTTTTTAAAATATTAAGCTTTTTAACACTTTTCACAGTTACTCCAGCCACTCCAACCACACAACAGTTGCTCAAGCCACTCCACCCAGTTACTCTGCCCACTCCGCCCACTCCAGTTGTAGACTACTGGTGGAGCCAAGAACACGTCACACAATTTCCCCAGAAATTTTAGCTTTTCTAGTTATATTTAAGTGTTCTTGCATAGCAAGAGCACTTATTGTTATCGCACATTTACCACCCTAACTCCTCCCACAGCTTTTACACTACATAGACAAGTAATATACTGAAATGTGCGGATTGTTCCAGATTGGTGTGCTATTACTTTGTGGAAGGTTTTGCTCAATCGTTCACGAAATATCGTAGTTTTTGTGGCGAAATTTGTCCCATAGGAATGAATGGCGAAACTAGAGTGGGAGCTGACAAAATCTGAAAAATCAGGACATGATTTCTAAACTGCCACCACTCCCTCATTTTCAAGCCCACCTACACAAATCTTATATCAAAACGTTCAGCTATCCCTGCTGCCACTACACATGTCCACGGCTAAGCCATAGTCTTGATAGTTTTCACAATATGATCATTTGTTTGCAACTCACGCCACCCATTGACATTCATTGAAACTCCCCTCTAGCCACTTCAAATTTGAAGGGCAATTTCTAAACTGCAACTGTGCCTTCAATTTTAATATTTCAGAGACATTCTATATATCAATGTAGGTCTGGGTTTTGTGGTTCTCAGAATATAAAGCTCTTCGCTGTAGGATTTAAAGTTTTTAAAATACGACCGCTTGAAGAATGCCAAGTATTCAGGAGTGGCAAAATACTCTGACCTGTGCTTAAAGCCTGCATAAACAAACATTGGTTTCCTGGCAAAGCTGAGGGGAATTATAGCTCCTCCCACACAGCTCTGAGGGGAATTGTAGCTCCTCCCACACAGCTCTGAGGGGAGTTTCTGTATCACAAATTGTTGTAACATGGAGGTTGGCTGTGTAGTCTTTCCCTCAGGACACAGTATGTTCCCAGTTGGGGTGTCTGGGGGGAAAGACAATGCACGTCGCCTCTTATTTCTCTAAGGCATTTCTAATGTTCAACTTTGTTGTATGACACTAGTAAACACACAGATCCATGTCCTGTCAGGGAGAGGAGACCGATGCTGTGTCCCTTGTACATAGGGACACAGATCGGTCACCTCCCCCAGTCAGTCCCCTCCCCCCACAGTAACAATCACTCATAGGGAACACATTTTACCCCTTCCTCGCCCCTTGTGTTAACCCCTTCCCCGCCAGTCACATTTATACAGTAATCAGTGCATATTTATAGCACTGAGGCCCCTTTCACACTGGGGCGGTTTGCAGGCGATATTTAGCTAAAAATAGCGCCTGCAAACCGAGCCTAAACAGCGGCTCCTTTCTCTCCAATGTGAAAGCCCCGAGGGCTTTCACACTGGAGCGGTGCGCTAGCAGGACGGTAAAAAAAGTCCTGCTAGCCGCATCTTTGGAGCGGTGAGAGGAGCGGTGTGTTTACCGCTCCTACACCGCTCCTTCCCATGGAAATGCATGGGATACCGCGGTAATACCGCCCGCAAACCGCGGCTGTAGCCGCGGTTTGCGGGTAGTATTAACCCTTTATTGGCCGCTAGCGGGGGTTAAAACCGCACCGCTAGCGGCCGAATAGCTCAACAATACCGACGTTATAGCGCCGCTAAAAATAGCGGCGCTATACCGCCACCGCACCCACCGCCCCAGTGTGAAACCAGCCTAATCGCTGTATAAATGTGAACGGTCCCAAAAATGTGTCAAGAACACTTCACACAATTTCCCCAGAAATTGTAGCTTTTCTAGTTAAGTGTTCTTGCATAGCAAGAGCACTTATTGTTATCTCACATATTATTAACCACTTAATGACCGCCCACTGTATATATACGTCGGCAAAATGGCACGGACAGGCACAATCGCGCACCTGTACGTGACTGCCTTCGTATGGGTGGGGGGTCCGATCGGACCCCCCTCCGGTACAGTGAGCAGTGGTTTTCCGTTCGGGAGCGATCCATGATGAGGGGACGGCCATTGGTTTCCGGCCACCCCCTCACGATCGCTCCCGGCGAATGACAATCTTCCTCTGCCTGTGTTTACATTACACAGGCAGGAGGAAGTGATTTCATCTCTCCCTGCGGCGCTCACACATACCGGAGCGCCGTGGAGAGAAGATGTCAGGTTAGTGCACAAACACTACACTGACACCAGCACACATAGGAACACGATTGCCCCCCCCCAGTCACCCCCAGATCACCCCCCAGTCACAGTGTCACTGATTGCAGTGATCATTTATTTACTGATCACTGCAAACAGTGACATTTGTAACTGTAAAAGTGTCAGGGCAGTTAGTGTAGGTCCCTTTAGGTCCAGGGTAGCCCCCTAACCCCCCCTAATAAAGGTTTAACCCCTTGATCGCCCCCCAGGTAACCCTTTCACCCCCTAGCACCACTGTCACTAAGCAATCGTTTTTCTGATCGCTGTATTAGCGTCGGTGATGCCGCTAGGTAGTCAGTTATTTTTTTAGGTTCGCCGCCAGGTTTTTATAGCGTCGGGTACCCCCATATATTACCTAATAAAGGTTTAACCCCTTGATCGCCCCCCAGGTAACCCTTTCACCCCCTTTTGCCAGTGTCACTAAGCGATCGTTTTTCTGATCGCTGTATTTGGTATGCTGGTGCCGCTAGGTAGTCAGTTATTTTTTTAGGTTTGCCGCCAGGTTTTTATAGCGTCAGGTATCCCCATATATTATCTAATAAAGGTTTTAACCCCCTGATTGCCCCTAGAGTTAACCCTTTCACCAGTGATCACCGTATAAGTGTCACTGGTGACACTGGTTAGCCAGTTAGTTATTTCGTTATTTAGGTTCCCCGTCAGGTTTTTATATAGCGTCAGGTACCCCCATATACTACCTAATAAAGGTTTTAACCCCCTGATTGCCCCTGGTTAACCCTTTCACCAGTGATCACCGTATAAGTGTTACGGGTGACGCTGGTTAGTTTGATTTTTATATTGTCAGGGCACCCGCCGTATATAACCCAATAAAGGTTTAACCCCCTGATCGCTCGGTGGGTGATATCAATTAGGTTTTAGCGTCAGAGAGGGTCTGCGTCACACTCCAGGCAGCGTCAGGTTAGTGCCAGTAGCGCTAACACCTACGCGTGAAGCATACACCTCCCTTAGTGGTATAGTATCTGAACAGATCAATATCTGATCTGATCAGATCTATACTAGCGTCCCATGCAGTTTAGGGTTCCCAAAAATGCAGTGTTAGCGGGATCAGCCCAGATACCTGCTAGCACCTGCATTTTGCCCCTCCGTCCAGCCCAGGCCACCCAAGTGCAGTATCGTTCGATCACTGTCACTTACAAAACACAACACACATAACTGCAGCGTTCGCAGAGACAGGCCTGATCCCTGCGACTCCAGTGCTGTAGGAGGTGATTTCACCACCACAGTTAAAAAAAAGAGCATATATGCCAAAGCATGGGGGGCAGCAGGGGCGGAGGAGCGATTTTGCTCCTAATGCCTCGTACATATGGTCGAAATTCCGACGGAGGCTTGCCCGTGATAACTTTTGCGGGAGGATGCCCCCATGCTTCGGCATATATAAATGGTGCATGTATGCCCATCATTAGAAGTGGGTGAATGAAGGGAGGTATTCTGATGGTGGGCATACCCACCGATCAATCTCTTTTTTTCATTCAGCCAACAGGCTGCATGAAAAAAAAGATAACAATACATGTCCAACAAGGACCAGCAACGTACTGGTATGTTGCTGGAATTTGGTTATACCAGAATGATGCCTGCGGGTTTAGGTATCATCTTGTTATCATTCTTTTCAGCCAGCGGCCGGCTTTCATGTAAAAGCACTCCTAGTGGCTAATTAGCCTCTGGACTGCTTTTACAAGCAGTGGGAGGGAATGCCCCCCCCCCGAATATAAAAAGCGCCATTGGGAAAGCATTTTATCACACCGATCTTGGTGTGGTCAGATGCTTTCAGGGCAGAGGAAAGATCTAGGGTCTAATAGACTTCAGTTTTTTCAAAAAAAGAGTATCTGTCACTACCTATTGCTATCATAGGGGATATTTACATTCCCTGAGTTAACAATAAAAATGATAAAAAAAAAATAAAAAAAAATATGGAAGGAACAGTTTAAAAATAAAATAAAAAAGCAAAATTAATAATTGAAAATTAATAAGTGCTCTTGCACAAAGGCGAACGCAAGCTTCGGTCTGTCGTCATATGTAAACAGCAATTGCATCATACATGTGAGGTATCACCGTGAAGGTCAGATCGAGGGCAGTAATTTTAGATCTAATGTGGTAACCTGTAAAGGCTTTTAAAAATGTATGTAGTTTGTCGCCACTGCGCGTTTGTGCGAAATTTAAAAGCATGTTGTGTTTGGTATCCATGTACTCGGCCTAAGATCAGTTTTTTTTTATTTCATCAAACATTTGGGCAATATAGTGTGTTTTAGTGCATTAAAATTAAAAAGTGTATTTTTTCCCCAAAAATGCGTTTGAAAAATCACTGCACAAATACTGTGTGGGGAAAAAAAAAATGCAACACCCACCATTTTAATCTGTAGGGCCTTTGCTTTAAAAAATATATATAATGTTTGGGGGTTCAATGTAATTTTCTTGCAAAAAAAAAAGTTTTAATGTAAACAAAAAGTGTCAGAAAGGGCTTTGTCTTCAAGTGGTTAGAAGAGTGGATGATGTGTGACATAAGCTTCCTAATGTTGTGTATAAAATGCCAGGACAGTTCAAAACCCCCCAAAATGACCCCATTTTGGAAAGTAGACACCCCAAGCTATTTGCTGAGAGGCATGTCGAGTCCATGGAATATTTTATATGTTGACACAAGTTGCAGAAAAAATAAATTTTTATTTTTATTTTTTTTGCACAAAGTTGTCACTAAATGATATATTGCTCAAACATGCCATGGGCATGTGTGGAATTACCCCCCCCCCCCAAAATACATTCTGTTGCTTCTCCTGAGTACAGGGATACCACAAGTGTGAGACTTTTTGGGATCCTAGCCCGCGTACAGGACCCCAAAAACCAAGCACCGCCTTCAGGCTTTCTAAAGGTGTAAATTTTTGCTTTCACTCCTCACTGCCTATCACAGTTTCGGAGGCCATGGAATGCCCAGATGGCACAACCCCCCCCCCCAAGTGACCCCATTTTGGAAAGTAGACACCCCAAGCTATTTGCTGAGAGGTATGGTGAGTATTTTGCAGATCTCACTTTTTGTCACAAAGTTTTGAAAATTGAAAAAATAAAAAAAATATTTTCTTTCTTCATTTTCAAAAACAAATGAGTGCTGTAAAATACTCACCATGCCACTCAGCAAATAGCTTGGGGTGTCTACTTTCCAAAATGGGGTCATTTGGGGGGGGTTTTGTGCTATTTTGGCATTTTATGGCCTTCGAAACTGTGATAGGTAGTGAAGAGTGAAATCAAAAATTTGCGCCCTTAGAAATCCTGAAGGCGGTGCTTGGTTTTCCGGGTCCCGTATGCGGCTAGGCTTCTAAAAAGTCCCACACATGTGGTATCCCCATACTCAGGAGAAGCAGCAAAATGTATTTTGGAGTGCAATTCCACATATAACCATGGCATGTGTGAGCAATATATCATTTAGTGACAACTTTTTGTAATTTTTTGTTTTTGTCATTATTCAATCACTTGGGACAAAAAAAAATATTCAATGGGCTCAACATGCCTCTCAGCAATTTCCTTGGGGTGTCTACTTTCCAAAATGGGGTCATTTGGGGGGGGGGGGTTTGTACTGCCCTGCCATTTAGGCACCTCAAATGAGATAGGCAGTCATAAATTGTCAGGGAAATCCGTCCAACAGCGCCAATCAGCGCCCAATGCGCACGCGCGGCGGAATGATGCTTCGGCGCATGCGCGTGCGCGGGACGGCGCTTCTACGTTCTCGGGTGCGCGCGCCGACGCAGCGGCGCGCGCGCATGCGCGGCGGCGCATGCGCGGCGGCGCACCAATAGGAATCCAGGCGGGCCTATTTAAAGAGACCCAGTTGCACTGACAAGTTGCTGGTTTGTCAGCTTTCCTGTATTCCCAAGACTCTGGAAAACTATCCTGAAAATCTCCTTGTGACCCGGACTGGCTTGACTCCTCTGATCTCTCTCCTGGACCTGACCCTCGGCTTGTGATACGGACTTCTGCCTTCTCCTGTGCTTGACCCTCGGCCTGTGACTCGGATCTGCTGCCTGTCTCCAATCCTTGACCTCTGGCTTGTACCTTTTGGATTTCCGCGTTTCCTTTGAACCCCTGCCGGGTTCCCGTGTACTCTCTGGACTTGTTACCTTTTACTGTGTTTGACCCCCAGCCGGGACCGTTACCTTGCCATTGCAACCCGGACTCAACCTGCACCGGCTTCCATTATCTCCTGCTGTTTGAACTTTACCAATCCGGCTAGTTCCTGCTTGAAGCCTGTTCTTCAGTCTACTCAGCTCTACCGGACCGTCTACAAATACCCACCACCTGCCGGTAGCCGGTGCCGCTTCTCGCCATCCACTCCCTGTCTCAACTCCAGGGGGTGGAGTGCGTCAAGTCGCAAAGGTGAACCACTCTCGGCATCTCGGCCTCGGTAAGTACATACCCTTACAGTACAAACCAGCCAGATGTCTGAGGCCGACAGGGTGCGTTCACCGTTCGAGACCCTATGTCAGCAAGTCACCGCACTAACCGACGCGGTTCAGAAATTACAAGAAGGTTATGTCCAAATGGATGGCCGCTTTCAGCTACTTACTGGAGCTACAGGACCAGCATCACCAGCTGCTACCGTTGCCAATGTTGCCTCCACGTCTCAAAATCAGGCAAATCCCACCGTAGTAATGGCTACCCCTGAACCCAGGGTCCCCCTGCCTGAGCGATTTTCTGGCGTCCGTAAGAAATATCGGGCTTTCAAAAACGCATGTTCTCTTTATTTCGCCCTTCAACCCAGGACTTTCTCTTCAGAAGTGGTAAAGGTGGGGTTCGTCATCTCCCTTCTAACCGACGAACCTCAGGCCTGGGCCCATGGCCTGATGGAGCAAAGCAGCCCCATACTAGATTCCGTGGACACCTTCTTCGAGAGTATGGCGCAGCTGTATGACGACCCTCAGCGATCAGCTACAGCTGAGTCTGTTCTCCACAGTTTAACCCAGGGGAGAAGGCCGGTGGAGGACTACACGGCAGAATTCCGGAAATGGTCAGCTGACACTGGCTGGAATGAGACGGCCCTTAAATACCAATATCGCCAAGGACTGTCTGAGGCTCTTAAGGACGAGCTGGCCAGGATTGGTGTTCCAACTACTCTGGAAGATCTGATCCAGTCTGTCACTCAGCTTGACAGACGCCTCCGGGAGCGGCATTCTGAGCGTTTCCAGACTACCCGTCCAAACTGGACTTTGCCCCGATCAGCTTCTGCCTATCCACCCATCCAAGTTCCTACAGCATCTTCTCCCCCCGAGCCTGAACCCATGCAGCTTGGTCTAGTTCGTCCTCCCCTTTCTCCTGAGGAAAAGCAGCGCAGGCGTCAGGCCAATCTGTGTCTTTACTGCGGGGGTACTGGCCATTTCCTTCGGAGCTGCCCAGTGAGACCTAGTAAGTGTACCCTCAAAGACACTTTGAACTACCCAGTTTCTGGCTTACCACAGACTTATGTTGTTCTTTCTATTTCTCTACAGCTACCAACAGGAGCAACCCGCCTACCGGCGATTATTGATTCAGGAGCCTGCAGCTGCTTTCTGGACTCTTCACTTGCTTCCCAACTTCACTTTCCTCTGCAAACCAAGGACCGTTATCTTCAGGTTCGTCTGGCGGATGGATCCCTGCCTCGTTCAGGGGTAATTACGCAAGAAACAAAACCCGTCCTTGCTATCACGGATTCAGGCCACCAAGAATACCTTCGATTTGACCTCATCTCATCTCCCATGTTTCCCATCATCCTGGGCCTTCCCTGGTTACAAGCACATGAGCCTCATATAAACTGGGCCAAGAGGGAAGTTAACTTCACTTCTTCATATTGTTCTCAACACTGTCTTTCCGCACTTCCAACTGCCTGTGCTACTTTAACCCCTCAACCGGATAACCTACCACATGTTCCATCAGCATACTTAGGATTCCAGGACATCTTCGACAAACA
Source organism: Rana muscosa (assembly GCA_029206835.1). NCBI lineage: Eukaryota > Metazoa > Chordata > Amphibia > Anura > Ranidae > Rana > Rana muscosa. Next base: position 4,609,181 of record JARGYO010000212.1, read on the forward strand.
GCAGGCCGACCGCCTACCTCCACATCGTCCCTACGATTGTCCCATCGACCTTCTGCCTGGCTCCAAAATTCCATTCGGCCGCATCTTCCCCTTGTCCGAATCTGAGTTGAAGACCCTCAAGTCTTACATTGAGGAAAATCTGGAAAAGAAATTCATTCGACCCTCTTCTTCCCCAGCCGGTGCCGGAAACTTTTTCGTTGAAAAAAAAGACGGGACTCTGAGGCCCTGCATCGACTATAGGGAATTAAATAAAATTACTATTAAAAATAGATACCCGCTTCCTCTCATCCCGGAGTTGTTCCAACGATTCCGATCAGCTCGGATCTTCTCTAAACTGGACCTTCGAGGGGCCTACAACCTCATCCGGATCAGGGCTGGAGACGAATGGAAGACGGCTTTTAGATCTAGATTCGGTCATTTCGAATACTTGGTCATGCCATTCGGGCTTTGCAACGCCCCAGCTACGTTCCAGCACCTGGTCAATGACATTTTCCGTGAACACCTGGACGATTTCCTAGTAGTCTACTTAGACGATATTCTTATTTTTTCGTCCTCCCTTGAACTGCACCGAATCCATGTCATCAAGGTCCTCACTATTCTCCGAGAACACAGACTTTACCTCAAGGCCGAGAAATGTGACTTTGAGAAAACCACGGTGCAATTTTTGGGATTTATTATTTCTACCAATGGGGTCGCAATGGACCCGCAGAAAGTCAAAGCTATCCAGGAATGGCCAGCCCCAACAGACAAGAAAGGGGTACAACGATTTATAGGTTTCGCCAATTTCTACAGGAGGTTCATTGTGGGGTTCTCCTCTATTGTGGCGCCTATAACCCAATTGACACGCCAGGGCTACCGCTTTCACTGGTCACCGGAAGCTCAGGATGCCTTCGATAAACTAAAAAATGCATTCACATCGGCACCTGTATTGAAGCATCCAGATCCGCTACTGCCGTTTACTCTGGAAGTAGATGCTTCAGAGTCAGCCACTGGGGCCATCCTCTCTCAAAGGCAGGGCCCCAAATCCCTTCTTCATCCAGTAGCCTTTGCCTCTCGTAAACTAACTTCTCCGGAACGTAATTATGACGTCGGTGACCGGGAACTATTAGCTATCAAATTCGCCCTGGAAGAATGGCGATACCTTCTGGAGGGAGCTCCTCACCCTGTCATGATATTCACGGATCATAAGAATCTAGAATATCTGAGAACAGCAAAACGTCTTCGACCCAGACAAGCCCGATGGGCCCTCTTCTTCACTAGGTTTAACTTTCATATCTCTTATAGGCCCGGTTCCAAGAACGTGAAGGCGGATGCCCTCTCTAGGATGTTTCCCGAGACCCCTCAAGCAGAGGAACCAAGTACCATCCTATCAGCACAAAACTTTCTGCTCATCCCACAGGCTGATCTACTAACCTCCATAAGAGCCGCCTCTAAGCATTGTCCTGACCAAGTAACCTCTTCCTTGGAGAAGCGTAATGACTTGCTCTGGTCCCAAGGTAAAGTCTTCGTCCCTCTGGAAACAAGGCAACTGACTCTAAAAACTTTCCACGACCACAAACTAGCTGGTCACTTTGGAACCAAAAAGACCATGGAACTAATCTCTCGCTCCTTCTGGTGGCCTGGTTGGAGACAAGATTGCAAGTCCTATGTTGCCTCCTGTACCCGTTGCCAACGGTATAAGGGACCCAAAACCAAGAGTTGGGGACTACTCAAACCTTTGCCTATCCCTGAACGTCCGTGGGCAGATGTGTCCATGGACTTCATTGTAGATCTACCGCCCTCTGGAGGTTTTACCACGATTCTGGTCGTAATTGACCGCCTCTCCAAAATGGCACACTTCGTGCCCATGATTGGTACTCCCTCTGCTGCAGATACAGCCAAAGCCTTCTTTCAGGAGATAATCAGGCTCCATGGAGTGCCTAAAAGCATCACCTCTGACAGAGGCGTTCAATTCACGGCGAAATTCTGGAGGGAACTTTGCAAATCTTTAGAAATCAAAATTTGCCTATCATCGGCATATCACCCCCAGAGCAACGGACAGACAGAGAGAACCAATCAAACCCTAGAACAATATCTCCGTTGTTTTTGCTCAGCCTCACAAGATGATTGGTCCTCCCTATTATCCTACGCTGAATTTGCATATAATAACTCGGTGCATTCAGCCACCAGTCAAACTCCTTTTTGGGCCAACTTTGGCTTCCATCCTTCCTTCCTCCCTGATGACATTCCGGAGAGCTCTGTTCCTGCTGTTCAAGATCGGATAGCCTTTGTTCAATCTAATTTTCTGAGACTCCAGGAAATGATGCAAAACGCCCAGGAGTCTTACAAGAGATACTATGACAAGGGTAGGAAGGAAAATCCAGTCTTCAAAGTTGGGGAGGAAGTATGGCTCTCTGCCACCAACCTCAAATTGCCGATCCCTTCACGGAAATTGGGACCAAGATTTATAGGCCCTTTCAAAATCAAGCGAGTAATCAACCCTGTGGCCTTTGAATTGGCACTGCCCGACTCCTACAGGATACACCCGGTCTTCCACACGTCTCTGTTGAAACCGGTAGTCTCCAGCTCCTTCCCGGGAAGGGATGAGCCACCTCCTCCACCTGTGGAGGTTGATGGTGAAAACGAGTACGTGGTGGAATCTATCCTGGGCTGCAGGAAAAGAGGCAGACAGCTACAGTATTTAATCAAATGGAAGGGGTACCCCCCGGAGGACAACTCTTGGGAACCATCTAGGAACCTACATGCTCCCCGCCTAATTAGAGTCTTTCACCAGGAACATCCCGAGTTGATGTCTAGTCTGGGCGTCCGGAGTCCGCCCCTAGGAGGGGGGCACTGTCAGGGAAATCCGTCCAACAGCGCCAATCAGCGCCCAATGCGCACGCGCGGCGGAATGATGCTTCGGCGCATGCGCGTGCGCGGGACGGCGCTTCTACTTTCTCGGGTGCGCGCGCCGACGCAGCGGCGCGCGCGCATGCGCGGCGGCGCACCAATAGGAATCCAGGCGGGCCTATTTAAAGAGACCCAGTTGCACTGACAAGTTGCTGGTTTGTCAGCTTTCCTGTATTCCCAAGACTCTGGAAAACTATCCTGAAAATCTCCTTGTGACCCGGACTGGCTTGACTCCTCTGATCTCTCTCCTGGACCTGACCCTCGGCTTGTGATACGGACTTCTGCCTTCTCCTGTGCTTGACCCTCGGCCTGTGACTCGGATCTGCTGCCTGTCTCCAATCCTTGACCTCTGGCTTGTACCTTTTGGATTTCCGCGTTTCCTTTGAACCCCTGCCGGGTTCCCGGTACTCTCTGGACTTGTTACCTTTTACTGTGTTTGACCCCCAGCCGGGACCGTTACCTTGCCATTGCAACCCGTACTCAACCTGCACCGGCTTCCATTATCTCCTGCTGTTTGAACTTTACCAATCCGGCTAGTTCCTGCTTGAAGCCTGTTCTTCAGTCTACTCAGCTCTACCGGACCGTCTACAAATACCCACCACCTGCCGGTAGCCGGTGCCGCTTCTCGCCATCCACTCCCTGTCTCAACTCCAGGGGGTGGAGTGCGTCAAGTCGCAAAGGTGAACCACTCTCGGCATCTCGGCCTCGGTAAGTACATACCCTTACATAAATTAAAAGCTGTGTAAATTCCAGAAAATGTACCCTAGGTTGTAGACGCTATAACTTTTGCGCAAACCAATAAATATACGCTTATTGACATTTTTTTACTAAAGACATGTGGCTGAATACATTTTGGCCTAAATGTATGACTAAAATTGAGTTTATTCGATTTTTCTTATAACAAAAAGTAGAAAATATCATTTTTTTTTCAAATTTGAAGGGCAATTTCTAAACTGCGACTGTGCCTTCAATTTTAATATTTCAGAGACATACTATATATCAAAATGTAGGTCTGGGTTCTCACAATATAAAGCTCTTCACTGTAGGATTTATAGTTTTTAAAATACGACCGTTTGAAGAATGGCAAGTATTCAGGAGAGGCTGAAAATACTGTGACCTATGGTTAGAGCCTGCATAAACAAACATTGGTTTCCTTGGCAACGCTGAGGGAATTATAGCTCCTCCCACACAGCTCTGAGGGGAGTTTCTGTATCACAAATTGTTGTAACATGGAGGTTGGCTGTGTTGTCTTTCCCTCAGGAGACAGTATGTTCCCAGTTGGGGTGTCTGGGGGGGAAAGACAATGCACGTCATCTCTTATTTCTCTAAGGCATTTCTAATGTTCAACTTTGCTTCCTTTTTATTTTTTTTGTTTTTTTATTTTTTTTTCAAAAATTTTTTTTTTTCAAAATGTTAAAAAATTTTGAAAAAAAAAAACATTTCACAGGGCCTCATCAGTGATGACCCTGGGGATATCTTAGACTCCTTTTTTAAGCTTTTACAAAGACCTGTATACTTCCAGGGCAGACTATACAGAATCCCAACTGAATGACTACTTGGCTGACATAGCTCTCCCCTCAGTCGATAGGGAAGAGAGAGCTATGTTGGAGGCGCATATCTCGGTTGAGGAGATTGCGGTGGCCATTTCGCAAATGCCTGCACATAAAACTCCTGGTCTAGACGGTTTCCCGACCAAATGGTATGCACAATTTAAAGACCTTCTGTGCCCCTTTCTTTTAAGGACCTATAACAAGGCCCTGGATATCGGGTTCCTCCCTCCAACTATGCGGGAGGCTCTTAACATACTTTTATTGAAACCCCGTAAAGACCCACTTAAATGCGACTTGCACTGCCCAATTTCTCCTTATAAATGTGGACGTTAAGATTCTGGCCAAAGTACTAGCAAACCGTTTGAATAATGTAGTTGCGACCCTGGTCAACAGCGACCAGGGGGGCTTTATACCTGGCAGGTCCACTAAGATGAATATCCGCAGACTGTTCCATAACCTTCAGTACCCACATGACTGTCCCCCCACTCGTGCCATCGTGTCTCTGGACACCTGTAAGGCATTTGATAGCGTGGAATGGCCATATCTTTTTCGGGTGTTGCAGCTGTATGGCTTCGGCCCCCGTGTAGTAGCATGGATAAAACTCCTTTACACCTCCCCGGTGGCCCGTGTTCGGGTCAATTCCTCTATCACCTTCCCCTTCCCGATTTACTAGGGGTACAAGACAGGGGTGTCCATTGTCACCCCTCTTGTTTGCCCTGGCCATGGAACCGCTTGCAATTCGCATCCGTTCCTCCCCCACAATTAAGGGACTCCCTATTGTCACTATAGAGGAACTCATTTCACTTTATGCAGATGACACATTGGTGTATCTGGCTGATACCAATGAGTCACTTCAAGCACTACTGGCGGAGATTACTACCTTTTGGAGACTATTCTGGCTTCCGGGTGAATTGGGACAAGTCTAGTCTTTTCTCCTTGGACGTGGCTGTGACTCCCCAGATTCACCCGGACTCCAAGCTTCAGGTGGTGTCCTCCTTTTAGGTACCTTGGAGTTCTGGTAGAGACTCTTTTATTTACGTATATCGCCAACAACTTGGACCCACTATTAGTCTGCCTTCAGGAGCAAACCAAACAGTGGATGGATTTGCCTCTGGATCTCATGGGGAGGGCCAATGTCCTCAAAATGATTTACCTGCCAAGATTGCACTATATCATGGCTAACTCCCCTCTAATGCGTTGATCTCCATTATTGCTATGTTCCAGCAGTACACCTTCACCTTTTACCTCTGTACCTACTCTATGCCTGTTGCAAAACTATCTTTATTTTTTTTATGTCTGAGCATATTGCCTATGCTGTATACCACTGTATGACCAGGTTGGTCTGTTGTTGGTCTGTTCTGTTGTTGGTCTGTTCTGTTGTTGGTCTGTTCTGTTCTGTTGTTGGTCTGTTCTGTTTTGTTGTTGGTCTGTTCTGTTCTGTTGTTGGTCTGTTCTGTTCTGTTGTTGGTCTGTTCTGTTCTGTTCTGTTGTTGGTCTGTTCTGTTGTTGGTCTGTTCTGTTCTGTTGTTGGTCTGTTCTGTTCTGTTGTTGGCCTGTTCTGTTCTGTTCTGTTGTTGGTCTGTTCTGTTGTTGGGTCTGTTGTATCTATGTGCAACTGATAGGTTCCTGCAGCAGTAGAACATTGTTGGTGGTGGTCTGTTGGTGGTCTGTTGGTGGGTTGGTGGTGGGTTGGTGGTGGTCTGTTGGTGGTCGTGGTCTGTTGGTGGTGGTGGTGGTCTGTTGGTGGTGGTGGTGGTCTGCTGGTGGTCTGTTGGTGGTGGTGGTCTCTTGGTGGTGGTGGTGGTCTGTTGGTGGTGGTGTTCTGTTGGTGGTGGTCTGTTGGTGGTGGTCTGTTGGTGGTGGTCTGTTGGTCTGTTGGTGGTGGTGGGGGTCTGTTGGTGGTGGTGGTCTGTTGGTGGTGGTGGTGGTCTGTTGGTGGTGGTGGTGGTCTGTTGGTGGTGGTGGTCTGGTGGTGGTGGTGGTCTGTTGGTGGTGGTGGTGGTCTGTTGGTGGTGGTGGTTGTCTGTTGGTGCTGGTGGTCTGTTGGTGGTGGTGGTGGTCTGTTGGTGGTGGTGGTGGTGGTCTGGTGGTGGTGGTGGTCTCTTGGTGGTGGTGGTGGTCTGTTGGGGGTGGTGGTGGTCTGTTGGTGGTGGTGGTCTGTTGGTGGTGGTGGTCTGTTGGTGATGGTGGCCTGTTGATGGTGGTCTGTTGGTGGTGGTGGTCTGTTGGTGATGGTGGTCTGTTGGTGGTGGTCTGTTGGTGGTGGTGGTGGTGGTCTGTTGGTGGTGGTGGTCTGTTGGTGATGGTGGTCTGTTGGTGGTGGTCTGTTGGTGGTGGTGGTGGTCTGTTGGTGGTGGTGATGGTGGTGGTGGTCTGTTGGTGGTGGTGATGGTGGTGGTGGTCTGTTGGTGGTGGTGGTGGTCTGTTGGGGGTGGCGGTGGTCTGTTGGTGGTGGTCTGTTGGTGGTGTTCTGTTGGTGGTGGTGGTGGTCTGTTGGTGGTGGTGGTGGTCTGTTGGTGGTGGTGGTCTGTTGTTGGTGGTGGTGGTCTTTTGGTGGTGGTGGTCTGTTGGTGGTCTGTTGGTGGTGGTGTTCTGTTGGTGGTGGTGGTCTGGTGGCGGTGGTGGTGGTGGTGGTCTATTGGTGGTGGTCTGTTGGTGGTGCTGGTGGTCTGTTGGTGGTGGTCTGTTGGTGGTAGTGGTGGTGGTCTGTTGGTGGTGTGGTGGTGGTCTGTTGGTGGTGTGGTGGTGGTGTGGTGGTGGTCTGTTGGTGGTGGTCTGTTGGTGGTGGTCTGTTGGTGGTGGTGGTGGTCTGTTGGTGGTGGTGGTGGTCTGGTGGTGGTCTGTTGGTGGTGGTGGTCTGTTTGTGGTGATGGTGGTCTGTTGTTGGTGGTGGTGGTGGTGGTCTGTTGGTGGTGGTGGTGGTGGTCTGTTGGTGGTGGTGGTGGTGTGTTGGTGGTGGTGGTCTGTTGGTGGTGGTGGTGGTGGTCTGTTGGTGGTGGTGGTCTGTTGGTGGTGGTGGTCTGTTGGTGTGGTCTGCTGGTGGTGGTCTGTTGGTGGTGGTGGTGGTCTGTTGGTGGTGGTGGTCTGTTGATGGTGGTGGTCTGGTGGTGGTGGTGGTCTGTTGGTGGTGGTGGTCTGTTGTTGGCGGTCTGTTGGTAGTGGTGGTGGTCTGTTGGTGGTGGTCTGTTGGGGGTGGTGGTGGTCTGTTGGTGGTGGTCTGTTGGTGGTGTTCTGTTGGTGGTGGTGGTGGTCTTTTGGTGGTGGTGGTCTGTTGGTGTTGGTGGGTTGGTGGTGGTCTGTTGGTGTTGGTGGTCTGTTGGTGGTGGTGGTGGTGGTCTGTTGGTGGTGGTGGTCTGTTGGTGGTGGTGGTCTGTTGGTGTGGTCTGCTGGTGGTGGTCTGTTGGTGGTGGTGGTGGTCTGTTGGTGGTGGTGGTGGTCTGTTGGTGGTGGTGGTCTGTTGATGGTGGTGGTCTGGTGGTGGTGGTGGTCTGTTGGTGGTGGTGGTCTGTTGTTGGTGGTCTGTTGGTAGTGGTGGTGGTCTGTTGGTGGTGGTCTGTTGGGGGTGGTGGTGGTCTGTTGGTGGTGGTCTGTTGGTGGTGTTCTGTTGGTGGTGGTGGTGGTCTTTTGGTGGTGGTGGTCTGTTGGTGTTGGTGGGTTGGTGGTGGTCTGTTGGTGTTGGTGGTCTGTTGGTGGTGGTGGTGGTCTGTTGGTGGTGGTGGTTTGTTGGTGGTGGTGGTCTGTTGGTTTTGGTGGTGGTGGTCTGGTGGTGGTGGTGGTCTGTTAGTGGTGGTCTGTTCGTGGTGGTGGTGGTCTGGTGGTGGTGGTCTGTTGGTGGTGGTGGGGGTCTGTTGGTGGTGGTGGTGGTGGTCTGTTGGTGGTGGTGGTCCGTTGTTGGTGGTGGTGGTGGTCTGTTGGTGGTGGTGGTGGTGGTCTGTTGGTGGTGGTCTGTTGGTGGTGGTGGTGGTGGTCTGTTGGTGGTGGTGATCTATTGGTGGTGGTGGTCTGTTGGTGGTGGTGGTGGTGGGTTGGTGGTGGGTTGGTGGTGGGTTGGTGGTGGTCTGTTGGTGGTCTGTTGGTGGTCTGTTGGTGGTGGTGGTGGTGATGGTCTGTTGGTGGTGGTGGTGGTGGTCTGTTGGTGGTGGTGGTCTGTTGGTGGTGGTGGTGGTGATGGTCTGTTGGTGGTGGTGGTGGTGGTCTGTTGGTGGTGGTGGTCTGTTGGTGGTGGTGGTCTGTTGGTGGTGGTGGTGGTTTGTTGGTGGTGGTGGTGGTGGTGGTGGTGGTCTGTTGGTGGTGGTGGTGGTCTGTTGGTGGTGGTGGTCTGTTGGTGGTGGTCTGTTGGTAGTGGTCTGTTGGTGGTGGTGGTCTGTTGGTGGTGATGGTCTGTTGGTGGTCTGTTGGTGGTGGTGGTGGTCTGTTGGAGGTGGTCTGTTGGTGGTGGTGGTGGTGGTCTGTTGGTGGTGGGGGTGGTGGTCTGTTGGTGGTGGTGGTCTGTTGGTGGTGGTTGTGGTGTGGTGGTGGTGGTCTGTTGGTGGTGGTGGTCTGGTGGTGGTCTGTTGGTGGTGGTGGTCTGTTGGTGGTGGTGGTGGTCTGGTGGTGGTGGTCTGTTGGTGGTGGTGGTCTGTTGGTGGTGGTGGTCTGTTGGTGGGGGTGGTGGTCTGTTGGTGGTGGTGGTCTGTTGGTGGTGGTGGTCTGTTGGTGGTGGTGGTCTGTTGGTGGCTGTGGTGGTCTGTTGTTGGTGGTGGTGGTCTGTTGGTGGGGGTGGTGGTCTGTTGGTGGTGGTGGTCTGTTGGTGGTGGTGGTGGTGGTCTGTTGGTGGTGGTGGTCTGTTGGTGGTGGTGGTGGTCTGTTGGTGGTGGTGGTGGTGATGGTCTGTTGGTGGTGGTGGTGGTGGTCTGTTGGTGGTGGTGGGGGCCGTTGGTGGTGATGGTTTGTTGCTGGTGGTGGTCTGTTGGTGGTGGTGGTCTGTTGGTGTTGGTGGGTTGGTGGTGGTCTGTTGGTGTTGGTGGGTTGGTGGTGGTGGTCTGTTGGTGGTGGTGGTGGTCTGTTGGTGGTGGTGATTTGGTGGTGGTGGTGGTGGTCTGTTGGTGGTGGTGGTCTGTTGGTGGTGGTCTGTTGGTGGTGGTGGGGGTCTGTTGGTGGTGGTGGTCTGTTGGTGGTGGTGGTGGTGTTCTGTTGGTGGTGGTGGTCTGGTGGCGGTGGTGGTGGTGGTGGTCTATTGGTGGTGGTCTGTTGGTGGTGCTGGTGGTCTGTTGGTGGTGGTCTGTTGGTGGTAGTGGTGGTGGTCTGTTGGTGGTGTGGTGGTGGTCTGTTGGTGGTGTGGTGGTGGTGTGGTGGTGGTCTGTTGGTGGTGGTCTGTTGGTGGTGGTCTGTTGGTGGTGGTGGTGGTCTGTTGGTGGTGGTGGTGGTCTGGTGGTGGTCTGTTGGTGGTGGTGGTCTGTTTGTGGTGATGGTGGTCTGTTGTTGGTGGTGGTGGTGGTGGTCTGTTGGTGGTGGTGGTGGTGGTCTGTTGGTGGTGGTGGTGGTGTGTTGGTGGTGGTGGTCTGTTGGTGGTGGTGGTGGTGGTCTGTTGGTGGTGGTGGTCTGTTGGTGGTGGTGGTCTGTTGGTGTGGTCTGCTGGTGGTGGTCTGTTGGTGGTGGTGGTGGTCTGTTGGTGGTGGTGGTCTGTTGATGGTGGTGGTCTGGTGGTGGTGGTGGTCTGTTGGTGGTGGTGGTCTGTTGTTGGCGGTCTGTTGGTAGTGGTGGTGGTCTGTTGGTGGTGGTCTGTTGGGGGTGGTGGTGGTCTGTTGGTGGTGGTCTGTTGGTGGTGTTCTGTTGGTGGTGGTGGTGGTCTTTTGGTGGTGGTGGTCTGTTGGTGTTGGTGGGTTGGTGGTGGTCTGTTGGTGTTGGTGGTCTGTTGGTGGTGGTGGTGGTGGTCTGTTGGTGGTGGTGGTCTGTTGGTGGTGGTGGTCTGTTGGTGTGGTCTGCTGGTGGTGGTCTGTTGGTGGTGGTGGTGGTCTGTTGGTGGTGGTGGTGGTCTGTTGGTGGTGGTGGTCTGTTGATGGTGGTGGTCTGGTGGTGGTGGTGGTCTGTTGGTGGTGGTGGTCTGTTGTTGGTGGTCTGTTGGTAGTGGTGGTGGTCTGTTGGTGGTGGTCTGTTGGGGGTGGTGGTGGTCTGTTGGTGGTGGTCTGTTGGTGGTGTTCTGTTGGTGGTGGTGGTGGTCTTTTGGTGGTGGTGGTCTGTTGGTGTTGGTGGGTTGGTGGTGGTCTGTTGGTGTTGGTGGTCTGTTGGTGGTGGTGGTGGTCTGTTGGTGGTGGTGGTTTGTTGGTGGTGGTGGTCTGTTGGTTTTGGTGGTGGTGGTCTGGTGGTGGTGGTGGTCTGTTAGTGGTGGTCTGTTCGTGGTGGTGGTGGTCTGGTGGTGGTGGTCTGTTGGTGGTGGTGGGGGTCTGTTGGTGGTGGTGGTGGTGGTCTGTTGGTGGTGGTGGTCCGTTGTTGGTGGTGGTGGTGGTCTGTTGGTGGTGGTGGTGGTGGTCTGTTGGTGGTGGTCTGTTGGTGGTGGTGGTGGTGGTCTGTTGGTGGTGGTGATCTATTGGTGGTGGTGGTCTGTTGGTGGTGGTGGTGGTGGGTTGGTGGTGGGTTGGTGGTGGGTTGGTGGTGGTCTGTTGGTGGTCTGTTGGTGGTCTGTTGGTGGTGGTGGTGGTGATGGTCTGTTGGTGGTGGTGGTGGTGGTCTGTTGGTGGTGGTGGTCTGTTGGTGGTGGTGGTGGTGATGGTCTGTTGGTGGTGGTGGTGGTGGTCTGTTGGTGGTGGTGGTCTGTTGGTGGTGGTGGTCTGTTGGTGGTGGTGGTGGTTTGTTGGTGGTGGTGGTGGTGGTGGTGGTGGTCTGTTGGTGGTGGTGGTGGTCTGTTGGTGGTGGTGGTCTGTTGGTGGTGGTCTGTTGGTAGTGGTCTGTTGGTGGTGGTGGTCTGTTGGTGGTGATGGTCTGTTGGTGGTCTGTTGGTGGTGGTGGTGGTCTGTTGGAGGTGGTCTGTTGGTGGTGGTGGTGGTGGTCTGTTGGTGGTGGGGGTGGTGGTCTGTTGGTGGTGGTGGTCTGTTGGTGGTGGTTGTGGTGTGGTGGTGGTGGTCTGTTGGTGGTGGTGGTCTGGTGGTGGTCTGTTGGTGGTGGTGGTCTGTTGGTGGTGGTGGTGGTCTGGTGGTGGTGGTCTGTTGGTGGTGGTGGTCTGTTGGTGGTGGTGGTCTGTTGGTGGGGGTGGTGGTCTGTTGGTGGTGGTGGTCTGTTGGTGGTGGTGGTCTGTTGGTGGTGGTGGTCTGTTGGTGGCTGTGGTGGTCTGTTGTTGGTGGTGGTGGTCTGTTGGTGGGGGTGGTGGTCTGTTGGTGGTGGTGGTCTGTTGGTGGTGGTGGTGGTGGTCTGTTGGTGGTGGTGGTCTGTTGGTGGTGGTGGTGGTCTGTTGGTGGTGGTGGTGGTGATGGTCTGTTGGTGGTGGTGGTGGTGGTCTGTTGGTGGTGGTGGGGGCCGTTGGTGGTGATGGTTTGTTGCTGGTGGTGGTCTGTTGGTGGTGGTGGTCTGTTGGTGTTGGTGGGTTGGTGGTGGTCTGTTGGTGTTGGTGGGTTGGTGGTGGTGGTCTGTTGGTGGTGGTGGTGGTCTGTTGGTGGTGGTGATTTGGTGGTGGTGGTGGTGGTCTGTTGGTGGTGGTGGTCTGTTGGTGGTGGTCTGTTGGTGGTGGTGGGGGTCTGTTGGTGGTGGTGGTCTGTTGGTGGTGGTGGTGGTGGTCTGTTGGTGTTGGTGGGTTGGTGGTGGTGGTGGTGGTCTGTTGGCGGTGGTGGTTTGTTGTTGGTGGTGGTCTGTTGGTTTTGGTGGTGGTGGTCTGTTGGTGGTGGTGGTGGTGGTCTGTTGGTGGTGGTGGTGGTGGTCTGTTGGTGGTGGTGGTGGTCTGTTAGTGGTGGTCTGTTGGTGGTGGTGGTGGTCTGGTGGTGGTGGTCTGTTGGTGGTGGTGGGGGTCTGTTGGTGGTGGTGGTGGTGGTCTGTTGGTGGTGGTGGTCCGTTGTTGGTGGTGGTGGTGGTCTGTTGGTGGTGGTGGTGGTGGTCTGTTGGTGGTGGTGGTGGTCTGTTGGTGGTGGTGGTCTGTTGGTGGTGGTGATCTGTTGGTGGTTTTGGTGGTGGTGGTCTGTTGGTGGTGGTGGTGGTCTGTTGGTGGTGGTGGTGGTGGTCTGTTGGTGGTGGTGGTGGTCTGTTGGTGGTGGTCTGTTGGTGGTGGTCTGTTGGTGGTGGTGGTGGTGGTCTGTTGTTGGTGGTGGTGGTGGTGGTCTGGTGGTGGTGGTGGTCTGTTGGTGGTGGTGGTCTGTTGGTGGTGGTGGTGGTGGTCTGTTAGTGGTGGTGGTGGTCTGTTGGTGGTGGTCTGTTGGTGGTGGTAGTCTGGTGGTGGTCTGTTGGTGGTGGTGGTCTGTTGGTGGTGGTGGTGGTCTGGTGGTGGTGGTCTGTTGGTGGTGGTGGTCTGTTGGTGGTGGTGGTGGTCTGTTGGTGGTGGCGGTGGTCTTTTGGTGGTGGCGGTGGACTGATGGTGGTGGTGGTGGTCTGTTGGTGGTGGTCTGGTGGTGGTGGTCTGTTGGTGGTGGTGGTCTGTTGGTGGTGGTGGTGGTCTGTTGGTGGTGGTGGTGGTCTGTTGGTGGTGGTGGTCTGTTGGTGGTGGTGGTGGTCTGTTGGTGGTGGTGGTGGTCTGTTGGTGGTGGTCTGTTGGTGGTGGTGGTGGTGGTCTGTTTGTGCTGGTGGTGGTGGTCTGTTGGTGGTGGTCTGGTGGTGGTGGTCTGTTGGTGGTGGTGGTCTGTTGGTGGTGGTGGTGGTGGTCTGTTGGTGCTGGTGGTGGTGGTCTGGTGGTGGTGGTGGTCTGTTGGTGGTGGTGGTCTGTTGGTGGTGGTGGTGGTGGTCTGTTGGTGGTGGTGATGGTCTGTTGGTGGTGATGGTGGTCTGTTGGTGGTGGTGGTGGTCTGTTGGTTGTGGTGGTCTGTTGGTGGTGGTGGTCTGTTGGTGGTGCTGGTGGTGCTGGTCTGGTGGTGGTGGTCTGTTGGTGGTGGTCTGTTGGTGGTGATGGTGGTCTTTTGGTGGTGGTGGTGGTCTGTTGGTGGTGGTGGTCTGTTGGTGGTGGTGGTGGTGGTGGACAATTGGTGGTGGTCTGTTGGTGGTGGTGGTGGTCTGTTGGTGGTGGCGGTGGTCTGTTGGTGATGGCGGTGGTCTGTTGGTGGTGGTCTGTTGGTGGTTGTGGTCTGTTGGTGGTGGTCGTCTGTTGGTTGTGGTCTGTTGGTGGTGGTCGTCTGTTGGTGGTGCTGGTGGTGCTGGTCTGGTGGTGGTGGTCTGTTGGTGGTGGTCTGTTGGTGGTGGTGGTGGTCTGTTGGTGGTGGTGGTGGTGGTGGTGGTCTGTTGGTGGTGGTGGTGATCTGTTGGTGGTGGTGGTGGTCTGTTGGTGGTAGTGGTGGTCTGTTGGTCTGTTGGTAGTGGTGGTGGTCTGTTGGTGGTGGTGGTGGTGGTGGTCTGTTGGTGGTGGTCTGTTGGTGGTGGTGGTGGTCTGTTGGTGTTGGTGATGGTCTGTTGGTCTGTTGGTGGTGGTGGTGGTCTATTGGTGGTGGTGGTCTGTTGGTGGTGGTGGTGGTGGTCTGTTGGTGGTGGTGGTGGTGGGGCTCTGTTGGTGGTGGTGGTATGTTGGTGGTGGTGGTGGTCTGTTGGTGGTGGTGGTCTGTTGGTGGTGGTGGTGGTCTGTTGGTGGTGGTCTGTTGGTGGTGGTGGTGGTCTGTTGGCGGTGGTGGTGGTGGTCTGTTGGTGGTGGTGGTCTGGTGGTGGTGGTGGTCTGGTGGTGGGGGTGGTCTGGTTGGTGGTGGTGGTGGTGGTCTGTTGGTGGTGGTGGTCTTTTGGTGGTGGTGGTCTGTTGGAGGTGGTGGTCTGGTGGTGGTGGTGGTCTGGTGGTGGGGGTGGTCTGGTTGGTGGTGGTGGTCTGTTGGTGGTGGTCTGTTGGTGGTGGTGGTGGTCTTTTGGTGGAGGTCTGTTGGTGGTGGTCTGTTGGTGGTGGTGGTCTGTTGGTGGTGGTCTGTTGGTGGTGATGGTGGTGGTCTGTTGGTGGTGGTGGTAGTGGTCTGTTGGTGGTGGTGGTGGTCTATTGGTGGTGGTGATGGTCTGTTTGTGGTGGTGGTCTGATGGTGGTGGTGGTGGTGGTCTGTTGGTGGTGGTGTGGTGGTGGTGGTCTGTTGGTGGTGGTGGTCTGTTGGTGGTGGTCTGTTGTTGTTGTTGTTGGTGGTGGTGGTGGTCTGTTGGTGGTGGTGGTGGTGTTCTGTTGGTGGTGGTGGTGGTCTGTTGGTGGTGGTGGTCTGTTGGTGGTGGTGGTGGTGGTCTGTTGGTGTTGGTGGTGGTGGGTTGGTGGTGGTCTGTTGGTGGTCTGTTGGTGGTCTGTTGGTGGTGGTGGTGGTGATGGTCGGTTGGTGGTGGTGGCCTGTTGGTGGTGGTGGTCTGTTGGTGGTGGTGTGGTGGTGGTGGTCTGTTGGTGGTGGTGGTGTTCTGTTGGTGGTGGTGGTGGTGGTCTGTTGGTGGTGGTGGTCTGTTGGTGGTGGTCTGTTGGTGGTGGTCTGTTGGTGGTGGTGGTGGTGGTCTGTTGGTGTTGGTGGGTTGGTGGTGGTCTGTTGGTGTTCGTGGGTTGGTGGTGGTGTTCTTTTGGTGGTGGTGGTGGTCTGTTGGTGGTGGTGGTCTGTTGGTGGTGGTGGTCTGGTTGGTGGTGGTGGTGGTGGTCTGTTGGTGGTGGTGGTGGTCTGTTGATGGTGGTGGTGCTGGACTGTTGGTGGTGGTGGTCTGTTGGTGGTGGTGGTCTGTTTGTTAGTGGTGGTGATGGTCTGTTGGTGGTGGTGGTCTGTTGATGGTGGTGGTGCTGGACTGTTGGTGGTGGTGGTGGTGGTGGTGGTGGTGGTCTGTTTGTTGGTGGTGGTGATGGTCTGTTGGTGGTGGTGGTGGTGGTGGTCTGTTGGTGGTGGTGGTGGTCTGTTGGTGGTGGTGGGGGTGGTGGTCTGTTGGTGGTGGTGGTCTGTTGGTGGTGGTGGTGGTAGTGTTCTGTTGGTGGTGGTGGTGGTGGTCTTTTGGTGGTGGTCTTTTGGTGGTGGTGGTGTTCTGTTGGTGGTGGTCTGTTGGTGGTGGTGGTCTGTTGTTGGTGGTGGTGGTCTGTTGGTGAAGGTGGTGGTGGTCTGTTGGTGTTGATGGGTTGGTGGTGGTCTGTTGGTGTTGGTGGGTTGGTGGTGGTGGTGGTGGTGGTGGTCTGTTGGTGGTGGTGGTGGTCTGTTGGTGGTGGTGGTGGTGGTCTGTTGGTGGTGGTGGGTTGGTGGTGGTCGGTTGGTGTTGGTGGGTTGGTGGAGGTGGTGGTGGTGGTGGTGGTCTGTTGGTGGTGGTGGTCTGTTGGTGGTGCTGGTGGTCTGTTTGTGGTGGTGGTCTGTTGGTGGTGGTCTGTTGGTGGTGGTGGTCTGTTGGTGGTGGTGGTGGTCTGTTGGTGGTGGTGGTCTGTTGGTGGTGGTGGTGGTCTGTTGGTGGTGGTGGTGGTCTGTTGGTGGTGGTCTGTTGGTGGTGGTGGTGGTGGTCTGTTTGTGCTGGTGGTGGTGGTCTGTTGGTGGTGGTCTGGTGGTGGTGGTCTGTTGGTGGTGGTGGTCTGTTGGTGGTGGTGGTGGTGGTCTGTTGGTGCTGGTGGTGGTGGTCTGGTGGTGGTGGTGGTCTGTTGGTGGTGGTGGTCTGTTGGTGGTGGTGGTGGTGGTCTGTTGGTGGTGGTGATGGTCTGTTGGTGGTGATGGTGGTCTGTTGGTGGTGGTGGTGGTCTGTTGGTTGTGGTGGTCTGTTGGTGGTGGTGGTCTGTTGGTGGTGCTGGTGGTGCTGGTCTGGTGGTGGTGGTCTGTTGGTGGTGGTCTGTTGGTGGTGATGGTGGTCTTTTGGTGGTGGTGGTGGTCTGTTGGTGGTGGTGGTCTGTTGGTGGTGGTGGTGGTGGTGGACAATTGGTGGTGGTCTGTTGGTGGTGGTGGTGGTCTGTTGGTGGTGGCGGTGGTCTGTTGGTGATGGCGGTGGTCTGTTGGTGGTGGTCTGTTGGTGGTTGTGGTCTGTTGGTGGTGGTCGTCTGTTGGTTGTGGTCTGTTGGTGGTGGTCGTCTGTTGGTGGTGCTGGTGGTGCTGGTCTGGTGGTGGTGGTCTGTTGGTGGTGGTCTGTTGGTGGTGGTGGTGGTCTGTTGGTGGTGGTGGTGGTGGTGGTGGTCTGTTGGTGGTGGTGGTGATCTGTTGGTGGTGGTGGTGGTCTGTTGGTGGTAGTGGTGGTCTGTTGGTCTGTTGGTAGTGGTGGTGGTCTGTTGGTGGTGGTGGTGGTGGTGGTCTGTTGGTGGTGGTCTGTTGGTGGTGGTGGTGGTCTGTTGGTGTTGGTGATGGTCTGTTGGTCTGTTGGTGGTGGTGGTGGTCTATTGGTGGTGGTGGTCTGTTGGTGGTGGTGGTGGTGGTCTGTTGGTGGTGGTGGTGGTGGGGCTCTGTTGGTGGTGGTGGTATGTTGGTGGTGGTGGTGGTCTGTTGGTGGTGGTGGTCTGTTGGTGGTGGTGGTGGTCTGTTGGTGGTGGTCTGTTGGTGGTGGTGGTGGTCTGTTGGCGGTGGTGGTGGTGGTCTGTTGGTGGTGGTGGTCTGGTGGTGGTGGTGGTCTGGTGGTGGGGGTGGTCTGGTTGGTGGTGGTGGTGGTGGTCTGTTGGTGGTGGTGGTCTTTTGGTGGTGGTGGTCTGTTGGAGGTGGTGGTCTGGTGGTGGTGGTGGTCTGGTGGTGGGGGTGGTCTGGTTGGTGGTGGTGGTCTGTTGGTGGTGGTCTGTTGGTGGTGGTGGTGGTCTTTTGGTGGAGGTCTGTTGGTGGTGGTCTGTTGGTGGTGGTGGTCTGTTGGTGGTGGTCTGTTGGTGGTGATGGTGGTGGTCTGTTGGTGGTGGTGGTAGTGGTCTGTTGGTGGTGGTGGTGGTCTATTGGTGGTGGTGATGGTCTGTTTGTGGTGGTGGTCTGATGGTGGTGGTGGTGGTGGTCTGTTGGTGGTGGTGTGGTGGTGGTGGTCTGTTGGTGGTGGTGGTCTGTTGGTGGTGGTCTGTTGTTGTTGTTGTTGGTGGTGGTGGTGGTCTGTTGGTGGTGGTGGTGGTGTTCTGTTGGTGGTGGTGGTGGTCTGTTGGTGGTGGTGGTCTGTTGGTGGTGGTGGTGGTGGTCTGTTGGTGTTGGTGGTGGTGGGTTGGTGGTGGTCTGTTGGTGGTCTGTTGGTGGTCTGTTGGTGGTGGTGGTGGTGATGGTCGGTTGGTGGTGGTGGCCTGTTGGTGGTGGTGGTCTGTTGGTGGTGGTGTGGTGGTGGTGGTCTGTTGGTGGTGGTGGTGTTCTGTTGGTGGTGGTGGTGGTGGTCTGTTGGTGGTGGTGGTCTGTTGGTGGTGGTCTGTTGGTGGTGGTCTGTTGGTGGTGGTGGTGGTGGTCTGTTGGTGTTGGTGGGTTGGTGGTGGTCTGTTGGTGTTCGTGGGTTGGTGGTGGTGTTCTTTTGGTGGTGGTGGTGGTCTGTTGGTGGTGGTGGTCTGTTGGTGGTGGTGGTCTGGTTGGTGGTGGTGGTGGTGGTCTGTTGGTGGTGGTGGTGGTCTGTTGATGGTGGTGGTGCTGGACTGTTGGTGGTGGTGGTCTGTTGGTGGTGGTGGTCTGTTTGTTAGTGGTGGTGATGGTCTGTTGGTGGTGGTGGTCTGTTGATGGTGGTGGTGCTGGACTGTTGGTGGTGGTGGTGGTGGTGGTGGTGGTGGTCTGTTTGTTGGTGGTGGTGATGGTCTGTTGGTGGTGGTGGTGGTGGTGGTCTGTTGGTGGTGGTGGTGGTCTGTTGGTGGTGGTGGGGGTGGTGGTCTGTTGGTGGTGGTGGTCTGTTGGTGGTGGTGGTGGTAGTGTTCTGTTGGTGGTGGTGGTGGTGGTCTTTTGGTGGTGGTCTTTTGGTGGTGGTGGTGTTCTGTTGGTGGTGGTCTGTTGGTGGTGGTGGTCTGTTGTTGGTGGTGGTGGTCTGTTGGTGAAGGTGGTGGTGGTCTGTTGGTGTTGATGGGTTGGTGGTGGTCTGTTGGTGTTGGTGGGTTGGTGGTGGTGGTGGTGGTGGTGGTCTGTTGGTGGTGGTGGTGGTCTGTTGGTGGTGGTGGTGGTGGTCTGTTGGTGGTGGTGGGTTGGTGGTGGTCGGTTGGTGTTGGTGGGTTGGTGGAGGTGGTGGTGGTGGTGGTGGTCTGTTGGTGGTGGTGGTCTGTTGGTGGTGCTGGTGGTCTGTTTGTGGTGGTGGTCTGTTGGTGGTGGTCTGTTGGTGGTGGTGGTCTGTTGGTGGTGGTGGTGCTGGTGGTTTGTTGGTGGTGGTCTGTTGGTGGTGGTCTGTTGGTGGTGGTGGTGGTCTGTTGGTGGTGGTCTGTTGGTGTTGGTGGTGGTGGTCTGTTGGTGGTGGTGGTCTGTTGGTGATGGTGGTGGTCTGTTGGTGGTGGACTGTTGGTGGTGGTTGTCTGTTGGTGGTGGTCTGTTGGTGGTGGTGGTGGTCTGTTGGTGGTGGTCTGTTGGTCGGTTGTTGGTGGTGGTGGTCTGTTGGTGGTGGTGGTGGTCTGTTAGTGGTGGTCTGTTGGTCTGTTGGTGGTGGCCTGTTGGTCTGTTGGTCTGTTGATGGTGGTGGTGGTCTGTTGGTGGTGGTTGTGGTCTGTTGGTGGTGGTGGTGGTCTGTTGGTGGTGGTCTGTTGGTGTTGGTGGTGGTGGTCTGTTGGTGGTGGTCTGTTGGTGGTGGTGGTCTGTTGGTGATGGTGGTGGTCTGTTGGTGGTGGACTGTTGGTGGTGGTGGTCTGTTGGTGGTGGTCTGTTGGTGGTGGTGGTGGTCTGTTGGTGGTGGTCTGTTGGTCGGTTGTTGGTGGTGGTGGTCTGTTGGTGGTGGTGGTGGTGGTGGTCTGTTAGTGGTGGTCTGTTGGTCTGTTGGTGGTGGCCTGTTGGTCTGTTGGTCTGTTGATGGTGGTGGTGGTCTGTTGGTGATGGTGGTGGTCTGTTGGTGGTGGTGGTCTGTTGGTGGTGGTGTGGTGGTGGTCTGTTGGTGGTCTGTTGGTGGTCTGTTGGTGGTGGTGGTGGTGGTCTGTTGGTGGTGGTGGTCTGTTGGTGGTGGTGGTGGTGGTGGTCTGTTGGTGGTGGTGGTGGTGGTGTTCTGTTGGTGGTGGTGGTGGTGGTCTGTTGGTGGTGGTCTGTTGGTGGTGGTGGTGGTCTGTTGGTGGTGGTGGTGGTGGTCTGTTGGTGGTGGTGGTGGTCTGTTGGTGGTGGTGATGGTCTGTTGGTGGTGGTGGTCTGTTGGTGGTGGTCTGTTGGTGGTGGTGGTGGTGGTGGTCTGTTGGTGGTGGTGGTCTGTTGGTGGTGGTGGTGGTCTGTTGGTGGTGGTCTGTTGGTGGTGGTAGTCTGGTGGTGGTCTGTTGGTGGTGGTGGTCTGTTGGTGGTGGTGGTGGTCTGGTGGTGGTGGTCTGTTGGTGGTGGTGGTCTGTTGGTGGTGGTGGTGGTCTGTTGGTGGTGGCGGTGGTCTTTTGGTGGTGGCGGTGGTGGTCTGTTGGTGTTGGTGGGTTAGTGGTGGTCTGTTGGTGTTGGTGGGTTGGTGGAGGTGGTGGTGGTGGTGGTGGTCTGTTGGTGGTGGTGGTCTGTTGGTGGTGCTGGTGGTCTGTTGGTGGTGGTGGGTTGGTGGAGGTGGTGGTGGTGGTGGTGGTCTGTTGGTGGTGGTGGTCTGTTGGTGGTAGTGGTGGTCTGTTGGTGGTGGTGGTGGTCTGTTGGTGGTGGTCTGTTGGTGTTGGTGGTGGTGGTCTGTTGGTGGTGGTCTGTTGGTGGTGGTGGTGTGTTGGTGGTGGTGTGTTGGTGGTGGTCTGTTGGTGGTGGTGGTCTGTTGGTGGTGGTGGTGGTCTGTTGGTGGTGGTCTGTTGGTGGTGGTCGTGGTGGTCTGTTGGTGTTGGTGGTGGTGGTCTGTTGGTGTTGGTGGGTTGGTGGTGGTCTGTTAGTGTTGGTGGGTTGGTGGTGGTGGTCTGTTGGTGGTGGTGGGTTGGTGGTGGTCGGTTGGTGTTGGTGGGTTGGTGGAGGTGGTGGTGGTGGTGGTGGTCTGTTAGTGGTGGTCTGTTGGTGGTGGTGGTGGTGGTCTGTTGGTGGTGGTGGTCTGTTGGTGGTGGTGATGGTAGTGGTGGTGGTCTGTTGGTGGTGGTGGTCTGTTGGTGGTGGTGTTGGTGGTCTGTTGGTGGTGGTGGTTTGGTGGTGGTGGTGGTGGTGGTGGTGGTCTGTTGGTGGTCTGTTGGTGGTGGTGGTGGTCTGGTGGTGGTGGCGGTCTGTTGGTGGTGGTGGTCTGTTGGTGGGGGTGGTGTGGTGGTGGTCTGTTGGTGGTGGTGATGGTGGTGTTGGTCTGTTGCTGGTGGTGTTCTGTTGGTGGTGGTGGGTTGGTGGTGGGTTGGTGGTGGTCTGTTGGTGGTCTGTTGGTGGTAGTGGTCTGTTGGTGGTTGTCTGTTGGTGGTGGTCTGTTGGTGGTGGTGGTGGTCTGTTGGTGGTGGTGGTGTTCTGTTGGTGGTGGTCTGTTGGTGTTGGTGGTGGTGGTCTGTTGGTGGTGGTGGTGGTCTTTTGGTGGTGGTGGTGGTCTGTTGGTGGTGGTCTGTTGGTGGTGGTGGTGGTCTGTTGGTGGTGGTGGTGGTGGTGTTGGTCTGTTGGTAGTGGTGGTCTGTTGGTGGTGGTGGACTGTTGGTGGTCTGTTGGTGGTGGTGGTCTGTTGGTGGTGGTCTATTTGTGGTGGTGGTGGTCTTTTGGTGGTGGTGGTGGTCTGTTGGTGGTGGTGGTGGTGGTCTGTTGGTGGTGGTGGTGGTCTGTTGGTGGTGGTCTGTTGGTGGTGGTGGTGGTGGTCTGTTGGTGGTGGTGGTGGTGGTCAGTTGTTTTTGGTGGTGGTCTGTTGGTGGTGGTGATGGTCTGTTGGTGGTGGTGGTGGCGGTCTGTTGGTGGTGGTGGTGGTGGTCTGTTGGTGGTGGTGGTGCTGGTGGTCTGTTGGTGGTGGTCTGTTGGTGGTGGTCTGTTGGTGGTGGTGGTGGTCTGTTGGTGGTGGTCTGTTGGTGTTGGTGGTGGTGGTCTGTTGGTGGTGGTGGTGGTCTGTTGGTGGTGGTGGTGGTCTGTTGGTGGTGGTGGTCTGTTGGTTTTGGTGGTGGTGGTCTGTTGGTGGTGGTCTGTTGGTGGTGGTGGTGGTGGTCTGTTAGTGGTGGTCTGTTGGTGGTGGTGGTGGTGGTCTGTTGGTGGTGGTGGTCTGTTGGTGGTGGTGATGGTAGTGGTGGTGGTCTGTTGGTGGTGGTGGTCTGTTGGTGGTGGTGTTGGTGGTCTGTTGGTGGTGGTGGTCTGGTGGTGGTGGTGGTGGTGGTGGTGGTCTGTTGGTGGTCTGTTGGTGGTGGTGGTGGTCTGGTGGTGGTGGCGGTCTGTTGGTGGTGGTGGTCTGTTGGTGGGGGTGGTGTGGTGGTGGTCTGTTGGTGGTGGTGTTGGTCTGTTGCTGGTGGTGTTCTGTTGGTGGTGGTGGGTTGGTGGTGGGTTGGTGGTGGTCTGTTGGTGGTCTGTTGGTGGTAGTGGTCTGTTGGTGGTGGTCTGTTGGTGGTGGTGGTGGTCTGTTGGTGGTGGTGGTGTTCTGTTGGTGGTGGTGGTGGTCTGTTGGTGTTGGTGGTGGTGGTCTGTTGTTGGTGGTGGTGGTGGTGGTCTTTTGGTGGTGGTGGTGGTCTATTTGTGGTGGTGGTGGTCTTTTGGTGGTGGTGGTGGTCTGTTGGTGGTGGTGGTGGTCTGTTGGTGGTGGTGGTGGTCTGTTGGTGGTGGTCTGTTGGTGGTGGTGGTGGTGGTCTGTTGGTGGTGGTGGTGGTCTTTTGGTGGTGGTGGTGGTCTGTTGGTGGTGGTCTGTTGGTTGTGGTGGTCTGTTGGTGGTGGTGTGGTGGTGGTGGTGGGTTGGTGGTGGTCTGTTGGTGGTCTGTTGGTGGTCTGTTGGTGGTGGTGGTGGTGATGGTCTGTTGGTGGTGGTGGTGGTCTGTTGGTGGTGGTGGTCTGTTGGTGGTGGTGGTCTGTTGGTGGTGGTGGTGGTCTGTTGGTGGTGGTGGTGTTCTGTTGGTGGTGGTGGTGGTGGTCTGTTGGTGGTGGTCTGTTGGTGGTGGTGGTGGTCTGTTGGTGGTGGTGGTGGTGGTCTGTTGGTGTTGGTGGGTTGGTGGTGGTCTGTTGGTGTTCGTGGGTTGGTGGTGGTGATGGTGGTGTTCTTTTGGTGAAGGTGGTGGTCTGTTGGTGGTGGTGGTCTGTTGGTGGTGGTGGTGGTGGTCTGTTGGTGGTGGTGGTGGTCTGTTGGTGGTGGTGGTGGTCTGTTGGTGGTGGTGATGGTTTGTTGGTGGTGGTGGTGGTGGTGGTCTGTTGGTGGTGGTGGTGGTGGTCTGTTGGTGGTGGTGGTCTGTTGGTGGTGGTGGTGGTGGTGGTCTGTTGGTGGTGGTGGTGGTGGTCTGTTGGTGGTGGTGGTCTGTTGGTGGTGGTGGTGGTGGTCTGTTGGTGGTGGTGGTGGTAGTGTTCTGTTGGTGGTGGTGGTCTGTTGGTGTTGGTGGGTTAGTGGTGGTCTGTTGGTGTTGGTGGGTTGGTGGAGGTGGTGGTGGTGGTGGTGGTCTGTTGGTGGTGGTGGTCTGTTGGTGGTGCTGGTGGTCTGTTGGTGGTGGTGGTCTGTTGGTGTTGGTGGGTTGGTGGAGGTGGTGTTGGTGGTGGTGGTCTGTTGGTGGTGGTGGTGGTCTGTTGGTGGTTTTGGTGGTCTGTTGGTGGTGGTGGTGGTCTGTTGGTGGTGGTCTGTTGGTGTTGGTGGTGGTGGTCTGTTGGTGGTGGTCTGTTGGTGGTGGTGGTGGTCTGTTGGTGGTGGTCTGTTGGTGGTGGTGGTCTGTTGGTGGTGGTCAGTTGGTGGTGGTGGTGGTCTGTTGGTGGTGGTATGTTGGTCGGTTGTTGGTGGTGGTGGTCTGTTGGTGGTGGTGGTGGTCTGTTGGTGGTGGTCTGTTGGTGGTGGCCTGTTGGTGGTGGTGGTCTGTTGGTGATGGTGGTGGTCTGTTGGTGGTGGACTGTTGGTGGTGGTGGTCTGTTGGTGGTGGTCTGTTGGTGGTGGTCTGTTGGTCGGTTGTTGGTGGTGGTGGTCTGTTGGTGGTGGTGGTGGTGGTGGTCTGTTAGTGGTGGTCTGTTGGTCTGTTGGTGGTGGCCTGTTGGTCTGTTGGTCTGTTGATGGTGGTGGTGGTCTGTTGGTGGTGGTCTGTTGGTTGTGGTGGTCTGTTGGTGGTGGTGTGGTGGTGGTGGTGGGTTGGTGGTGGTCTGTTGGTGGTGGTGTGGTGGTGGTGGTGGGTTGGTGGTGGTCTGTTGGTGGTCTGTTGGTGGTCTGTTGGTGGTGGTGGTGGTGATGGTCTGTTGGTGGTGGTGGTGGTCTGTTGGTGGTGGTGGTCTGTTGGTGGTGGTGTGGTGGTGGTGGTCTGTTGGTGGTGGTGGTCTGTTGGTGGTGGTGGTGGTGGTGGTCTGTTGGTGGTGGTGGTGTTCTGTTGGTGGTGGTGGTCTGTTGGTGGTGGTCTGTTGGTGGTGGTGTGGTGGTGGTGGTCTGTTGGTGGTGGTGGTCTGTTGGTGGTGGTGGTGGTGGTGGTCTGTTGGTGGTGGTGGTGTTCTGTTGGTGGTGGTGGTCTGTTGGTGGTGGTCTGTTGGTGGTGGTGGTGGTCTGTTGGTGGTGGTGGTCTGTTGGTGTTGGTGGGTTGGTGGTGGTCTGTTGGTGTTCGTGGGTTGGTGGTGGTGATGGTGGTGTTCTTTTGGTGAAGGTGGTGGTCTGTTGGTGGTGGTGGTCTGTTGGTGGTGGTGGTGGTGGTCTGTTGGTGGTGGTGGTGGTCTGTTGGTGGTGGTGGTGGTCTGTTGGTGGTGGTGATGGTTTGTTGGTGGTGGTGGTGGTCTGTTGGTGGTGGTGGTGGTGGTCTGTTGGTGGTGGTGGTCTGTTGGTGGTGGTGGTGGTGGTGGTCTGTTGGTGGTGGTGGTGGTGGTGGTGGTCTGTTGGTGGTGGTGGTGGTGGTCTGTTGGTGGTGGTGGTGGTAGTGTTCTGTTGGTGGTGGTGGTCTGTTGGTGTTGGTGGGTTAGTGGTGGTCTGTTGGTGTTGGTGGGTTGGTGGAGGTGGTGGTGGTGGTGGTGGTCTGTTGGTGGTGGTGGTCTGTTGGTGGTGCTGGTGGTCTGTTGGTGGTGGTGGTCTGTTGGTGTTGGTGGGTTGGTGGAGGTGGTGGTGGTGGTGGTGGTGGTGGTCTGTTGGTGGTGGTGGTCTGTTGGTGGTGGTGGTGGTCTGTTGGTGGTGGTGGTCTGTTGGTGGTGGTGGTGGTCTGTTGGTGGTTTTGGTGGTCTGTTGGTGGTGGTGGTGGTCTGTTGGTGGTGGTCTGTTGGTGTTGGTGGTGGTGGTCTGTTGGTGGTGGTCTGTTGGTGGTGGTCTGTTGGTGGTGGTGGTGTGTTGGTGGTGGTGGTGGTCTGTTGGTGGTGGTCTGTTGGTGGTGGTGGTCTGTTGGTGGTGGTCAGTTGGTGGTGGTGGTGGTCTGTTGGTGGTGGTATGTTGGTCGGTTGTTGGTGGTGGTGGTCTGTTGGTGGTGGTGGTGGTCTGTTGGTGGTGGTCTGTTGGTGGTGGCCTGTTGGTCTGTTGGTCTGTTGGTGGTGGTGGTGGTCTGTTGGTGGTGGTGGTCTGTTGGTGGTGGTGGTGGTCTGTTGGTGGTGGTGGTCTGTTGGTGCTACATAACCTTGTCTGTTGGTGGTGGTGGTGGTGGTCTGTTGTTGGTGGTGGTGGTCTGTTGGTCTGTTGGTGGTGGTGGTGGTCTGTTGGTGGTGGTAGTGGTGGTGGTCTGTTGGTCTGTTGGTGGTGGTGGTGGTCTGTTGGTGGTGGTGGTGGTGTGTTGGTGGTGGTCTGTTGGTGGTGGTGGTGGTCTGTTGGTGGTGGTGGTGGTCTGTTGGTGGTGGTCTGTTGGTGGTGGTGGTCTGTTGGTGGTGGTGGTCTGTTGGTGGTGGTCTGTTGGTGGTGGTCTGTTGGTGGTGGTGGTCTGTTGGTGGTGGTGGTGGTCTGTTGGTGGTGGTCTGTTGGTGGTGGTGGTCTGTTGGTAGTGGTGGTCTGTGGGTGGTGGTGGTCTGTTGGTGGTGGTGGTCTGTTGGTGGTGGTGATGGTCTGTTGGTGGTGGTCTGTTGGTGTTGGTGGTGGTGGTCTGTTGGTGGTGGTCTGTTGGTGGTGGTGGTGGTGGTGGTCTGTTGGTGGTGGTGGTGGTGGTGGTGGTCTGTTGGTGGTGGTGGTCTGTTGGTGGTGGTGGTGGTGGTCTGTTGGTGGTGGTGGTGGTAGTGTTCTGTTGGTGGTGGTGGTGGTGGTCTGTTGGTGTTGGTGGGTTAGTGGTGGTCTGTTGGTGTTGGTGGGTTGGTGGAGGTGGTGGTGGTGGTGGTGGTCTGTTGGTGGTGGTGGTCTGTTGGTGGTGCTGGTGGTCTGTTGGTGGTGGTGGTCTGTTGGTGTTGGTGGGTTGGTGGAGGTGGTGGTGGTGGTCTGTTAGTGGTGGTCTTTTGGTCTGTTGGTGGTGGCCTGTTGGTCTGTTGGTCTGTTGGTCTGTTGATGGCGGTGGTGGTCTGTTGGTGGTGGTGGTGGTCTGTTGGTGGTGGTGGTCTGTTGGTGGTCTGTTGGTGGTGGTGGTCTGTTGGTGGTGGTGGTCTGTTGGTGGTTGTGGTGGTCTGTTGGTGGTGGTGGTCTGTTGGTGGTGGTCTGTTGGTGGTGGTGGTGGTGATGGTCTGTTGGTGGTGGTGGTGGTCTGTTGGTGGTGGTGGTCTGTTGGTGGTGGTGGTGGTCTGTTGGTGGTGGTCTGTTGGTGGTGGTGGTCTGTTGGTGGTGGTGGTGATGGTCTGTTGGTGGTGGTGGTGGCGGTCTGTTGGTGGTGGTGGTGGTGATGGTCTGTTGGTGGTGGTGGTGGTCTGTTGGTGGTGGTGGTCTGTTGGTGGTGGTGGTGGTCTGTTGGTGGTGGTGGTGGTCTGTTGGTGGTGGTGGTCTGTTGGTGGTGATGGTCTGTTGGTGGTGATGGTCTGTTGGTGGTGGTGGTCTGTTGGTGGTGGTGGTGGTCTGTTGGTGGTGGTCTGTTGGTGGTGGTGGTCTGTTGGTGGTGGTCTGTTGGTGGTGGTGGTCTGTTGGTGGTGGTGGTGGTGGTCTGTTGGTGGTGGTGGTGGTGGGGCTCTGTTGGTGGTGGTGGTGGTCTGTTGGTGGTGGTTGTCTGTTGGTGGTGTTTGTCTGTTGGTGGTGGTGGTCTGTTGGTGGTGGTGGTCTGTTGGTGGTGGTGGTGGTGGTCTGTTGGTGTTGGTGGGTTGGTGGTGGTCTGTTGGTGGGTTGGTGGTGTTGGTGGTGGTGGTCTGTTGGTGGTGGTGGTGGTCTGTTGGTGGTGGTGGTCTGGTGGTGGTGGTCTGTTGGTGGTGGTGGGGGTCTGTTGGTGGTGGTGTTGGTGGTCTGTTGGTGGTGGTGGTCCGTTGTTGGTGGTGGTGGTGGTCTGTTGGTGGTGGTGGTGGTGGTCTGTTGGTGGTGGTGGTGGTGGTGGTCTGTTGGTGGTGGTGGTCTGTTGGTGGTGGTGGTGGTCTGTTGGTGGTGGTGGTGGTGGCGGTGGTCTGTTGGTGGTGGTGATGGTGGTCTGTTGGTGGTGGTGGTCTGTTGGTGGTGGTCTGTTGGTGGTGGTGGACTGTTGGTGGTCTGTTGGTGGTGGTGGTGGTCTGTTGGAGGTGGTCTGTTGGTGGTGGTGGTGGTGGTCTGTTGGTGGTGGGGGTGGTGGTCTGTTGGTGGTGGTGGTCTGTTGGTGGTGGTGGTGATGGTCTGTTGGTGGTGGGGGTGGTGGTCTGTTGGTGGTGGTGGTGGTCTGTTGGTGGTGGTGGTGGTCTGTTGGTGGTGGTGGTGGTGATGGTCTGTTGGTGGTGGTGGTGGTGGTCTGTTGGTGGTGGTGGTCTGTTGGTGGTGATGGTCTGTTGGTGGTGGTGGTCTGTTCATGGTGGTGGTGGTCTGTTGGCAGTGGTGGTGGTGGTCTGTTGGTGTTGGTGGGCTGGTGGTGGTCTGTTGGTGTTGGTGGGTTGGTGGTGGTGGTTGTGGTCTGTTGGTGGTGGTGGTGGTCTGTTGGTGGTGGTGGTCTGTTGGTGGTGGTGGTCTGGTGGTGGTGGTGGTCTGGTGGTGGGGGTGGTCTGGTTGGTGGTGGTGGTCTGTTGGTGGTGGTGGTCTGGTGGTGGTGGTGGTCTGGTGGTGGGGGTGGTCTGGTTGGTGGTGGTGGTCTGTTGGTGGTGGTGGTGGTGGTCTGTTGGTGGTGGTGGTGGTCTTTTGGTGGAGGTCTGTTGGTGGTGTTGGTGGTGGTCTGTTGGTGGTGGTGGTCTGTTGGTGGTGGTGGTCTGTTGGTGGTTGTGATGGTCTGTTGGTGGTGGTGGTCTGTTGGTGGTGGTGGTAGTGGTCTGTTGGTGGTGGTGGTGGTCTGTTGGTGGTGGTCTGTTGGTGTTGGTGGTCTGTTGGTGGTGGTGGTCTGTTGGTGATGGTGGTGGTCTGTTGGTGGTGGTCTGTTGGTGGTGGTGGTCTGTTGGTGGTGGTCTGTTGGTGGTGGTGGTGGTCTGTTGGTGGTGGTCTGTTGGTCGGTTGTTGGTGGTGGTGGTCTGTTGGTGGTGGTGGTGGTGGTGGTCTGTTAGTGGTGGTCTGTTGGTCTGTTGGTGGTGGCCTGTTGGTCTGTTGGTCTGTTGGTCTGTTGATGGTGGTGGTGGTCTGTTGGTGGTGGTGGTGGTCTGTTGGTGGTGGTGGTATGTTGGTGGTCTGTTGGTGGTGGTGGTCTGTTGGTGGTGGTGGTGGTTTGTTGGTGGTGGTGGTCTGTTGGTGGTGGTGGTGGTCTGTTGGTGGTGGTGGTGGTCTGTTGGTGGTGGTCTGTTGGTGGTGGTGGTCTGTTGGTGGTGGTCTGTTGGTGGTGGTCTGTTGGTGGTGGTGGTGGTGGTCTGTTGGTGGTGGTGGTGGTCTGTTGGTGGTGGTGGTCTGTTGGTGGTGATGGTCTGTTGGTGGTGGTTGTCTGTTGGTGGTGGTGGTCTGTTGGTGGTGGTGGTCTGTTGGTGGTGGTGGTGGTGGTCTGTTGGTGGTGGTGGTGGTCTGTTGGTGGTGGTGGTCTGTTGGTGGTGATGGTCTGTTGGTGGTGGTGGTGGTGGTCTGTTGGTGGTGGTGGTGATGGTCTGTTGGTGGTGGTGGTGGCGGTCTGTTGGTGGTGGTGGTGGTGATGGTCTGTTGGTGGTGGTGGTGGTCTGTTGGTGGTGCTGGTCTGTTGGTGGTGGTGGTGGTCTGTTGGTGGTGGTGGTCTGTTGGTGGTGATGGTCTGTTGGTGGTGATGGTCTGTTGGTGGTGGTGATCTGTTGGTGGTGGTGGTCTGTTGGTGATGGTGGTGGTCTGTTGGTGGTGATCTGTTGGTGGTGGTGGTCTGTTGGTGGTGGTGGTGGTCTGTTGGTGGTGGTCTGTTGGTGGTGGTCTGTTGGTGGTGGTGGTGGTGGTCTGTTGGTGGTGGTGGTGGTCTGGTGGTGGTGGTGGTGGTCTGTTGGTGGTGGTGGTCTGTTGGTGGTGGTGGTGGTGGTCTGTTGGTGGTGGTCTGTTGGTGGTGGTGGTCTGTTGGTGGTGGTGGTCTGGTGGTGGTCTGTTGGTGGTCTGTTGGTGGTGATGGTCTGTTGGTGGTGGTGGTGGTGGTCTGTTGGTGGTGGTGGTCTGTTGGTGGTGGTGTGGTGGTGGAGGTCTGTTGGTGGTGGTGGTCTGTTGGTGGTGGTGGTGGTGGTCTGTTGGTGGTGGTGGTGGTGGGGCTCTGTTGGTGGTGGTCTGTTGGTGGTGGTTGTCTGTTGGTGGTGGTGGTCTGTTGGTGGTGGTGGTCTGTTGGTGGTGGTGGTCTGTTGGTGTTGGTGGGTTGGTGGTGGTCTGTTGGTGGGTTGGTGGTGGTGGTGGTCTGTTGGTGGTGGTGGTGGTCTGTTGGTGGTGGTGGTCTGTTGGTGGTGGTCTGGTGGTGGTGGTCTGTTGGTGGTGGTGGGGGTCTGTTGGTGGTGGTGTTGGTGGTCTGTTGGTGGTGGTGGTCCATTGTTGGTGGTGGTGATGGTCTGTTGGTGGTGGTGGTGGTGGTCTGTTGGTGGTGGGGGTGGTGGTGGTGGTCTGTTGTTGGTGGTGGTCTGTTGGTGGTGGTGATGGTGGTCTGTTGGTGGTGGTGATCTGTTGGTGGTGGTCTGTTAGTGGTGGTCTGTTGGTGGTGGTCTGTTGGTGGTGGTGGTCTGTTGGTGGTGGTGGTCTGTTGGTGGTCTGTTGGTGGTGGTGGTGGTCTGTTGGAGGTGGTCTGTTGGTGGTGGTGGTCTGTTGGTGGTCTGTTGGTGGTGGTGGTGGTTTGTTGGAGGTGGTCTGTTGGTGGTGGTGGTGGTGGTCTGTTGGTGGTGGGGGTGGTGGTCTGTTGGTGGTGGTGGTCTGTTGGTGGTGGTGGTGGTGATGGTCTGTTGGTGGTGGGGGTGGTGGTCTGTTGGTGGTGGTGGTGGTCTGTTGGTGGTGGTGGTGGTCTGTTGGTGGTGGTGGTGGTGATGGTCTGTTGGTGGTGGTGGTGGTGGTCAGTTGGTGGTGGTGGTGGTCTGTTGGTGGTGGTGATGGTCTGTTGGTGGTGGTGGTGGCGGTCTGTTGGTGGTGGTGGTGGTGGTGGTCTGTTGATAGTGGTGGTCTGTTGGTGGTGGTGGTGGTCTGTTGGTGGTGGTGGTCTGTTGGTGGTGGTGATGGTGATCTGTTGGTGGTGGTGGTCTGTTGGTTGGTGGTCTGTTGGTGGTGGTCTGTTGGTGGTGGTGGTCTGTTGGTGGTGGTGGTCTGTTGGTGGTGGTGGTCTGTTGGTGGTGGTGGTGGTGGTCTGTTGGTGGTGGTGGTGGTATGTTGGTGGTGGTGGTGGTCTGTTGGTGGTGGTGGTGGTCTGTTGGTGGTGGTCTGTTGGTGGTGGTTGTGGTGGTGGTGGTGGTGTTGATCTTTTGGTGGTGGTGGTCTGTTGGTGGTGGTGGTCTGTTGGTGGTGGTGGTGGTCTGTTGGTGGTGGTGGTCTGTTGGTGGTGGTGGTGCTGTGGTGTTGGTCTGTTGGTGGTGGTGGTGTTGGTCTGTTGGTGGTGGTGGTCTGTTGGTGGTGGTGAGTTGGTGGTGGGTTGGTGGTGGTCTGGTGGTGGTCTGTTGGTGGTTTGTTGGTGGTGGTGGTGGTGATGGTCTGTTGGTGGTGGTGGTGGTGTGGTGGTGGTGGTGTGTTGTTGGTGGTGGTCTGTTGGTGGTGGTGGTGGTCTGTTGGTGGTGGTGGTGGTCTGTTGGTGGTGGTGGTGGTGATGGTCTGTTGGTGGTGGTGGTGGTGGTCTGTTGGTGGTGGTGGTCTGTTGGTGGTGGTGATGGTCTGTTGGTGGTGGTGGTGGCGGTCTGTTGGTGGTGGTGGTGGTGGTCTGTTGGTGGTGGTGGTCTGTTGGTGGTGGTCTGTTGGTGGTGGTGGTTTGTTGGTGGTGGTGGTGGTCTGTTGGTGGTGGTCTGTTGGTGGTGGTGGTCTGTTGGTGGTGGTGGTGGTGGTCTGTTGGTGGTGGTGGTGGTCTGTTGGTGGTGGTCTGTTGGTGGTGGTGGTGGCGGTGGTCTGTTGGTGGTGGTGGTGGTCTGTTGGTGGTGGTGGTGGTCTGTTGGTGGTGGTCTGTTGGTGGTGGTTGTGGTGGTCTGGTGGTGGTGGTGGTGGTGCTGATCTTTTTGGTGGTGGTGGTCTGTTGGTGGTGGTCTGTTGGTGGTGGTGGTCTGTTGGTGGTGATGGTGGTGTGGTGTTGGTCTGTTGGTGGTGGTGGTGGTGGTGGTGTTGGTCTGTTGGTGGTGGTGGTCTGTTGGTGGTGGTGGGTTGGTGGTGGGTTGGTGGTGGTCTGTTGGTGGTCTGTTGGTGGTCTGTTGGTGGTGGTGGTGGTGATGGTCTGTTGGTGGTGGTGGTCTGTTGGTCGTGGTGGTGGTGTGGTGGTGGTGGTGTGTTGGTGGTGGTGGTGTGTTGGTGGTGGTGGTAGTCTGTTGGTGGTGGTGGTGGTGATGGTCTGTTGGTGGTGGTGGTCTGTTGGTGGTGGTGGTCTGTTGGTGGTGATGGTCTGTTGGTGGTGGTGGTCTGTTGGTGGTGTTGGTGGTCTGTTGGTGGTGGTGGTCTGTTGGTGGTGGTGGTGGTGGTCTGTTGGTGGTGGTGGTGGTGGGGCTCTGTTGGTGGTGGTGGTGGTCTGTTGGTGGTGGTTGTCTGTTGGTGGTGGTGGTCTGTTGGTGGTGGTGGTCTGTTGGTGGTGGTGGTGGTGGTCTGTTGGTGTTGGTGGGTTGGTGGTGGTCTGTTGGTGGGTTGGTGGTGGTGGTGGTGTTGGTCTGTTGGTGGTGGTGTTGGTCTGTTGGTGGTGGTGGTCTGTTGGTGGTGGTGGTCTGGGGGTGGTGGTCTGTTGGTGGTGGTGGGGGTCTGTTGGTGGTGGTGGTCTGTTGGTGGTGGTGGTCCGTTGTTGGTGGTGGTGGTGGTCTGTTGGTGGTGGTGGTGGCCTGTTGGTGGTGGTGGCAGTGGTCTGTTGGTGGTGGTCTGTTGGTGGTGGTGGTCTGTTGGTGGTGGTCTGTTGGTGCTGGTGGTCTGTTGGTGGTGGTGGTCTGTTGGTGGTCTGTTGGTGGTGGTGGTGGTCTGTTGGAGGTGGTCTGTTGGTGGTGGTGGTGGTGGTCTGTTGGTGGTGGTCTGTTGGTGGTGGTGGTCTGTTGGTGGTCTGGTGGTGGTCTGTTGGTGGTGGTGGTGGTCTGGTGGTGGTGGTCTGTTGGTGGTGGTCTGTTGGTGGTGGTGGTGGTCTGTTGGTGGTGGTGGTGGTGGTCTGTTGGTGGTGGTGGTCTGTTGGTGGTGATGGTCTGTTGGTGGTGGTGGTGGTCTGTTGGTGGTGGTCTGTTGGTGGTGGTGGTGGTCTGTTGGCGGTGGTGGTGGTGGTCTGTTGGTGTTGGTGGGTTGGTGGTGGTCTGTTGGTGTTGGTGGGTTGGTGGTGGTGGTTGTGGTCTGTTGGTGGTGGTGGTGGTCTGTTGGTGGTGGTGGTCTGTTGGTGGTGGTGGTCTGGTGGTGGTGGTGGTCTGGTTGGTGGTGGTGGTGGTGGTCTGTTGGTGGTGGTGGTCTTTGGTGGTGGTGGTGGTCTGTTGGTGGTGGTGGTAGTGGTCTGTTGGTGATGGTGTGGTGGTGGTGGTCTGTTGGTGGTGGTGGTCTGTTGGTGGTGGTGGTGGTCTGTTGTTGTTGGTGGTGGTGGTGGTCTGTTGGTGGTGGTGGTGGTGTTCTGTTGGTGGTGGTGGTGGTGGTCTGTTGGTGGTGGTGGTCTGTTGGTGGTGGTGGTGGTGGTTTGTTGTTGTTGGTGGTGGTGAGTTGGTGGTGGGTTGGTGGTGGTCTGTTGGTGGTCTGTTGGTGGTGGTGGTGATGGTCTGTTGGTGGTGGTGGTGGTGGTCTGTTGGTGGTGGTGGTATGTTGGTGGTGGTGTGGTGGTGGTGGTCTGTTGGTGGTGGTGGTGGTGTTCTGTTGGTGGTGGTGGTGGGGGTCTGTTGGTGGTGGTGGTCTGTTGGTGGTCTGTTGGTGGTGGTGGTGGTGTGGTGGTGGTGGTGTGTTGGTGGTGGTGGTCTGTTGGTGGTGGTGGTGATCTGTTGGTGGTGGTGGTGGTGGTGATGGTCTGTTGGTGGTGGTGGTGGTGGTGCTGGTCTGTTGGTGGTGATGGTCTGTTGGTGGTGGTGGTCTGTTGGTGGTGGTGGTGGTCTGTTGGTGGTGGTCTGTTGGTGGTGGTGGTCTGTTGGTGGTGGTGGTGATGGTCTGTTGGTGGTGGTGGTGGCGGTCTGTTGGTGGTGGTGGTGGTGGTCTGTTGGTGGTGGTGGTGATGGTCTGTTGGTGGTGGTGGTGGTGGTCTGTTGGTGTTGGTGGGTTGGTGGTGGTCTGTTGGTGGTGGTGGTCTGTTGGTGGTGGTCTGTTGGTGGTGGTGGTCTGTTGGTGGTGGTGGTGGTATGTTGGTGTTGGTGGTGGTGGCGGTGGTCTGTTGGTGGTGGTCTGTTGGTGGTGGTCTGTTGGTGGTGGTCTGTTGGTGGTGGTTGTGGTGGTCTGGTGGTGGTGGTGGTGGTGCTGATCTTTTGGTGGTGGTGGTGTGTTGGTGGTGGTGGTGGTGTGGTGTTGGTCTGTTGGTGGTGGTGGTGGTGGTGTTGGTTTGTTGGTGGTGGTGGTCTCTTGGTGGTGGTGGGTTGGTGGTGGGTTGGTGGTGGTCTGTTGGTGGTCTGTTGGTGGTGGTGGTGGTGATGGTCTGTTGGTGGTGGTGGTCTGTTGGTGGTGGTGGTGGTGTGGTGGTGGTGGTGTGTTGGTGGTGGTGGTCTGTTGGTGGTGGTCTGTTGGTGGTGGTGGTGGTGATAGTCTGTTGGTGGTGGTGGTCTGTTGGTGGTGGTGGGTTGGTGGTGGGTTGGTGGTGGTCTGTTGGTGGTCTGTTGGTGGTCTGTTGGTGGTGGTGGTGGTGATGGTCTGTTGGTGGTGGTGGTCTGTTGGTCGTGGTGGTGGTGTGGTGGTGGTGGTGTGTTGGTGGTGGTGGTGTGTTGGTGGTGGTGGTAGTCTGTTGGTGGTGGTGGTGGTGATGGTCTGTTGGTGGTGGTGGTGGTGGTCTGTTGGTGGTGGTGGTATGTTGGTGGTGGTGTGGTGGTGGTGGTCTGTTGGTGGTGGTGGTGGTGTTCTGTTGGTGGTGGTGGTGGTGGTCTGTTGGTGGTGGTGGTCTGTTGGTGGTCTGTTGGTGGTGGTGGTGGTGTGGTGGTGGTGGTGGTCTGTTGGTGGTGGTCTGTTGGTGGTGGTGGTCTGTTGGTGGTGGTGGTGATGGTCTGTTGGTGGTGGCGGTCTGTTGGTGGTGGTGGTGATGGTCTGTTGGTGGTGGTGGTGGCGGTCTGTTGGTGGTGGTGGTGGTGATGGTCTGTTGGTGGTGGTGGTCTGTTGGTGGTGGTGGTGGTGATGGTCTGTTGGTGGTGGTGGTGGTCTGTTGGTGGTGGTGGTCTGTTGGTGGTGATGGTCTGTTGGTGGTGATGGTCTGTTGGTGGTGGTGGTCTGTTGGTGGTGGTGGTGGTCTGTTGGTGGTGGTCTGTTGGTGGTGGTGGTCTGTTGGTGGTGGTCTGTTGGTGGTGGTGGTCTGTTGGTGGTGGTGGTGGTGGTCTGTTGGTGGTGGTGGTGGTGGGGCTCTGTTGGTGGTGGTGGTGGTCTGTTGGTGGTGGTTGTCTGTTGGTGGTGTTTGTCTGTTGGTGGTGGTGGTCTGTTGGTGGTGGTGGTGGTGGTCTGTTGGTGTTGGTGGGTTGGTGGTGGTCTGTTGGTGGGTTGGTGGTGGTGGTGGTCTGTTGGTGGTGGTGGTGGTCTGGTGGTGGTGGTCTGTTGGTGGTGGTGGGGGTCTGTTGGTGGTGGTGTTGGTGGTCTGTTGGTGGTGGTGGTCCGTTGTTGGTGGTGGTGGTGGTCTGTTGGTGGTGGTGGTGGTGGTCTGTTGGTGGTGGTGGTGGTCTGTTGGTGGTGGTGGTGGTCTGTTGGTGGTGGTGGTGGTGGCGGTGGTCTGTTGGTGGTGGTGATGGTGGTCTGTTGGTGGTGGTGGTCTGTTGGTGGTGGTCTGTTAGTGGTGGTCTGTTGGTGGTGGTCTGTTGGTGGTGGTGGTCTGTTGGTGGTCTGTTGGTGGTGGTGGTGGTCTGTTGGAGGTGGTCTGTTGGTGGTGGTGGTGGTGGTCTGTTGGTGGTGGGGGTGGTGGTCTGTTGGTGGTGGTGGTCTGTTGGTGGTGGTGGTGGTGATGGTCTGTTGGTGGTGGGGGTGGTGGTCTGTTGGTGGTGGTGGTGGTCTGTTGGTGGTGGTGGTGGTCTGTTGGTGGTGGTGGTGGTGATGGTCTGTTGGTGGTGGTGGTGGTGGTCTGTTGGTGGTGGTGGTCTGTTGGTGGTGATGGTCTGTTGGTGGTCTGTTCGTGGTGGTGGTGGTCTGTTGGCAGTGGCGGTGGTGGTCTGTTGGTGTTGGTGGGCTGGTGGTGGTCTGTTGGTGTTGGTGGGTTGGTGGTGGTGGTTGTGGTCTGTTGGTGGTGGTGGTGGTCTGTTGGTGGTGGTGGTCTGTTGGTGGTGGTCTGTTGGTGGTGGTGGTGGTGGTCTGTTGGTGGTGGTGGTGGTCTGGTGGTGGTGGTGGTCTGTTGGTGGTGGTGGTCTGTTGGTGGTGGTGGTGGTGGTCTGTTGGTGGTGGTCTGTTGGTGGTGGTGGTCTGTTGGTGGTGGTGGTCTGGTGGTGGTCTGTTGGTGGTCTGTTGGTGGTGATGGTCTGTTGGTGGTGGTGGTGGTGGTCTGTTGGTGGTGGTGGTCTGTTGGTGGTGGTGTGGTGGTGGTGGTCTGTTGGTGGTGGTGGTCTGTTGGTGGTGGTGGTGGTGGTCTGTTGGTGGTGGTGGTGGTGGGGCTCTGTTGGTGGTGGGGGTGGTCTGTTGGTGGTGGTTGTCTGTTGGTGGTGGTGGTCTGTTGGTGGTGGTGGTGGTGGTCTGTTGGTGGGTTGGTGGTGGTGGTGGTGGTGGTCTGTTGGTGGTGGTGGTCTGTTGGTGGTGGTCTGGTGGTGGTGGTCTGTTGGTGGTGGTGGGGGTCTGTTGGTGGTGGTGTTGGTGGTCTGTTGGTGGTGGTGGTCCGGTGTTGGTGGTGGTGATGGTCTGTTGGTGGTGGTGGTGGTGGTCTGTTGGTGGTGGTGGTGGTGGTCTGTTGTTGGTGGTGGTCTGTTGGTGGTGGTGATGGTGGTCTGTTGGTGGTGGTGGTCTGTTGGTGGTGGTCTGTTAGTGGTGGTCTGTTGGTGGTGGTCTGTTGGTGGTGGTGGTCTGTTGGTGGTCTGTTGGTGGTGGTGGTGGTCTGTTGGAGGTGGTCTGTTGGTGGTGGTGGTCTGTTGGTGGTCTGTTGGTGGTGGTGGTGGTCTGTTGGTGGTGGTGGTCTGTTGGTGGTGGGGGTGGTGGTCTGTTGGTGGTAGTGGTCTGTTGGTGGTGGTGGTGGTGATGGTCTGTTGGTGGTGGGGGTGGTGGTCTGTTGGTGGTGGTGATGGTCTGTTGGTGGTGGTGGTGGTGGTCTGTTGGTGGTGGTGGTCTGTTGGTGGTGATGGTCTGTTGGTGGTGGTGGTCTGTTGGTGGTGGTGGTCTGTTCGTGGTTGTGGTGGTCTGTTGGTGGTGGGGGTGGTGGTCTGTTGGTGGTGGTGATGGTCTGTTGGTGGTGGTGGTGGTGGTCTGTTGGTGGTGGTGGTCTGTTGGTGGTGATGGTCTGTTGGTGGTGGTGGTCTGTTGGTGGTGGTGGTCTGTTCGTGGTTGTGGTGGTCTGTTGGCAGTGGTGGTGGTGGTCTGTTGGTGTTGGTGGGTTGGTGGTGGTCTGTTGGTGTTGGTGGGTTGGTGGTGGTGGTTGTGGTCTGTTGGTGGTGGTGGTGGTCTGTTGGTGGTGGTGGTCTGTTGGTGGTGGTGGTCTGGTGGTGGTGGTGGTCTGGTGGTGGGGGTGGTCTGGTTGGTGGTGGTGGTCTGTTGGTGGTGGTGGTGGTGGTGGTCTTTTGGTGGAGGTCTGTTGGTGGTGTTGGTGGTGGTCTGTTGGTGGTGGTGGTCTGTTGGTGGTGGTGGTCTGTTGGTGGTTGTGGTGGTCTGTTGGTGGTGGTGGTGGTGGTCTGTTGGTGGTGGTCTCTTGGTGGTGGTCTGTTGGTGGTGGTGGTGGTCTGTTGGTGGTGGTCTGTTGATGTTGGTGGTGGTGGTCTGTTGGTGGTGGTGGTCTGTTGGTGATGGTGGTGGTCTGTTGGTGGTGGTCTGTTGGTGGTGGTGGTCTGTTGGTGGTGGTCTGTTGGTGGTGGTGGTGGTCTGTTGGTGGTGGTCTGTTGGTCGGTTGTTGGTGGTGGTGGTCTGTTGGTGGTGGTGGTGGTGGTGGTCTGTTAGTGGTGGTCTGTTGGTCTGTTGGTGGTGGCCTGTTGGTCTGTTGGTCTGTTGGTCTGTTGATGGCGGTGGTGGTCTGTTGGTGGTGGTGGTGGTCTGTTGGTGGTGGTGGTCTGTTGGTGGTCTGTTGGTGGTGGTGGTCTGTTGGTGGTGGTGGTCTGTTGGTGGTTGTGGTGGTCTGTTGGTGGTGGTGGTCTGTTGGTGGTGGTGGTAGTGGTCTGTTGGTGGTGGTCTGTTGGTGGTGGTGGTGGTCTGTTGGTGGTGGTCTGTTGGTGTTGGTGGTGGTGGTCTGTTGGTGGTGGTGGTCTGTTGGTGATGGTGGTGGTCTGTTGGTGGTGGTGGTCTGTTGGTGGTGGTCTGTTGGTGGTGGTGGTGGTCCGTTGTTGGTGGTGGTGATGGTCTGTTGGTGGTGGTGGTGGTGGTCTGTTGGTGGTGGTGGTGGTGGTCTGTTGTTGGTGGTGGTCTGTTGGTGGTGGTGATGGTGGTCTGTTGGTGGTGGTGGTCTGTTGGTGGTGGTCTGTTAGTGGTGGTCTGTTGGTGGTGGTCTGTTGGTGGTGGTGGTCTGTTGGTGGTGGTGGTCTGTTGGTGGTCTGTTGGTGGTGGTGGTGGTCTGTTGGAGGTGGTCTGTTGGTGGTGGTGGTCTGTTGGTGGTCTGTTGGTGGTGGTGGTGGTCTGTTGGAGGTGGTCTGTTGGTGGTGGTGGTCTGTTGGTGGTGGGGGTGGTGGTCTGTTGGTGGTGGTGGTCTGTTGGTGGTGGTGGTGGTGATGGTCTGTTGGTGGTGGGGGTGGTGGTCTGTTGGTGGTGGTGGTGGTCTGTTGGTGGTGGTGGTGGTCTGTTGGTGGTGGTGGTGGTGATGGTCTGTTGGTGGTGGTGGTGGTGGTCTGTTGGTGGTGGTGGTCTGTTGGTGGTGATGGTCTGTTGGTGGTGGTGGTCTGTTGGTGGTGGTGGTCTGTTCGTGGTGGTGGTGGTCTGTTGGCAGTGGTGGTGGTGGTCTGTTGGAGTTGGTGGGTTGGTGGTGGTCTGTTGGTGTTGGTGGGTTGGTGGTGGTGGTTGTGGTCTGTTGGTGGTGGTGGTGGTCTGTTGGTGGTGGTGGTCTGTTGGTGGTGGTGGTCTGGTGGTGGTGGTGGTCTGGTGGTGGGGGTGGTCTGGTTGGTGGTGGTGGTCTGTTGGTGGTGGTGGTGGTGGTCTGTTGGTGGTGGTGGTGGTCTGTTGGTGGTGGTCTTTTGGTGGAGGTCTGTTGGTGGTGGTGGTGGTGATGGTCTGTTGGTGGTGGTGGTGGTGGTCTGTTGGTGGTGGTGGTCTGTTGGTGGTGATGGTCTGTTGGTGGTGGTGGTCTGTTGGTGGTGGTGGTCTGTTCGTGGTGGTGGTGGTCTGTTGGCAGTGGTGGTGGTGGTCTGTTGGTGTTGGTGGGTTGGTGGTGGTCTGTTGGTGTTGGTGGGTTGGTGGTGGTGGTTGTGGTCTGTTGGTGGTGGTGGTGGTCTGTTGGTGGTGGTGGTCTGTTGGTGGTGGTGGTCTGGTGGTGGTGGTGGTCTGGTGGTGGGGGTGGTCTGGTTGGTGGTGGTGGTCTGTTGGTGGTGGTGGTGGTGGTCTGTTGGTGGTGGTGGTGGTCTGTTGGTGGTGGTGGTGGTCTTTTGGTGGAGGTCTGTTGGTGGTGTTGGTGGTGGTCTGTTGGTGGTGGTGGTCTGTTGGTGGTGGTGGTCTGTTGGTGGTTGTGGTGGTCTGTTGGTGGTGGTGGTGGTGGTCTGTTGGTGGTGGTGGTAGTGGTCTGTTGGTGGTGGTCTGTTGGTGGTGGTGGTGGTCTGTTGGTGGTGGTCTGTTGATGTTGGTGGTGGTGGTCTGTTGGTGGTGGTGGTCTGTTGGTGATGGTGGTGGTCTGTTGGTGGTGGTCTGTTGGTGGTGGTGGTCTGTTGGTGGTGGTCTGTTGGTGGTGGTGGTGGTCTGTTGGTGGTGGTCTGTTGGTCGGTTGTTGGTGGTGGTGGTCTGTTGATGGTGGTGGTGGTGGTGGTCTGTTAGTGGTGGTCTGTTGGTCTGTTGGTGGTGGCCTGTTGGTCTGTTGGTCTGTTGGTCTGTTGATGGCGGTGGTGGTCTGTTGGTGGTGGTGGTGGTCTGTTGGTGGTGGTGGTCTGTTGGTGGTCTGTTGGTGGTGGTGGTCTGTTGGTGGTGGTGGTCTGTTGGTGGTTGTGGTGGTCTGTTAATGGTGGTGGTCTGTTGGTGGTGGT
Source organism: Rana muscosa (assembly GCA_029206835.1). Lineage (NCBI taxonomy): Eukaryota > Metazoa > Chordata > Amphibia > Anura > Ranidae > Rana > Rana muscosa. Next base: position 4,648,749 of record JARGYO010000212.1, read on the forward strand.
GGTAGTGGTCTGTTGGTGGTGGTCTGTTGGTGGTGGTGGTGGTCTGTTGGTGGTGGTCTGTTGGTGTTGGTGGTGGTGGTCTGTTGGTGGTGGTGGTCTGTTGGTGATGGTGGTGGTCTGTTGGTGGTGGTGGTGGTCTGTTGGTCGGTTGTTGGTGGTGGTGGTCTGTTGGTGGTGGTGGTGGTGGTGGTCTGTTAGTGGTGGTCTGTTGGTCTGTTGGTGGTGGCCTGTTGGTCTGTTGGTCTGTTGGTCTGTTGATGGTGGTGGTGGTCTGTTGGTGGTGGTGGTGGTCTGTTGGTGGTGGTGGTCTGTTGGTGGTGGTGGTCTTTTGGTGGTGGTGGTGGTTTGTTGGTGGTGGTGGTCTGTTGGTGGTGGTGGTGGTGGTGGTCTGTTGGTGGTGGTGGTGGTCTGTTGGTGGTGGTGGTCTGTTGGTGGTGATGGTCTGTTGGTGGTGGTCTGTTGGTGGTGGTGGTGGTGATGGTCTGTTGGTGGTGGTGGTGGTCTGTTGGTGGTGGTGGTCTGTTGGTGGTGATGGTCTGTTGGTGGTGGTGGTCTGTTGGTGGTGGTGGTCTGTTGGTGGTGGTGGTGGTCTGTTGGTGGTGGTCTGTTGGTGGTGGTGGTCTGTTGGTGGTGGTGGTCTGTTGGTGGTGGTGGTGGTGGGGCTCTGTTGGTGGTGGTGGTGGTCTGTTGGTGGTGGTTGTCTGTTGGTGGTGGTGGTCTGTTGGTGGTGGTGGTGGTGGTCTGTTTGTGTTGGTGGGTTGGTGGTGGTCTGTTGGTGGGTTGGTGGTGGTGGTGGTGGTGGTCTGTTGGTGGTGGTGGTGGTCTGTTGGTGGTGGTGGTCTGTTGGTGGTGGTCTGTTGGTGGTGGTGGGGGTCTTTTGGTGGTGGTGTTGGTGGTCTGTTGGTGGTGGTGGTCCGTTGTTGGTGGTGGTGGTGGTCTGTTGGTGGTGGTGGTGATGGTCTGTTGGTGGTGGTGGTGGTGGTCTGTTGGTGGTGGTGGTGGTCTGTTGGTGGTGGTGGTGGTGGCGGTGGTCTGTTGGTGGTGGTGATGGTGGTCTGTTGGTGGTGGTGGTCTGTTGGTGGTGGTCTGTTAGTGGTGGTCTGTTGGTGGTGGTCTGTTGGTGGTGGTGGTCTGTTGGTGGTGGTGGTCTGTTGGTGGTCTGTTGGTGGTGGTGTGGTGGTGGTGTGTTGGTGGTGGTGGTCTGTTGGTGGTGGTGGTGATCTGTTGGTGGTGGTGGTGGTGGTGATGGTCTGTTGGTGGTGGTGGTGGTGGTGGTGGTCTGTTGGTGGTGGTGGTCTGTTGGTGGTGATGGTCTGTTGGTGGTGGTGGTCTGTTGGTGGTGGTGGTCTGTTGGTGGTGGTGGTGGTCTGTTGGTGGTGGTCTGTTGGTGGTGGTGGTCTGTTGGTGGTGGTGGTGATGGTCTGTTGGTGGTGGTGGTGGCGGTCTGTTGGTGGTGGTGGTGGTCTGTTGGTGGCGGTGGTGATGGTCTGTTGGTGGTGGTGGTGGTGGTCTGTTGGTGTTGGTGGGTTGGTGGTGGTCTGTTGGTGGTGGTGGTCTGTTGGTGGCGGTCTGTTGGTGGTGGTGGTGGTGGTCTGTTGGTGGTGGTGGTGGTATGTTGGTGTTGGTGGTGGTGGCGGTGGTCTGTTGGTGGTGGTCTGTTGGTGGTGGTCTGTTGGTGGTGGTCTGTTGGTGGTGGTTGTGGTGGTCTGGTGGTGGTGGTGGTGCTGATCTTTTGGTGGTGGTGGTCTGTTGGTGGTGGTGGTGGTGTGGTGTTGGTCTGTTGGTGGTGGTGGTGGTGGTGTTGGTTTGTTGGTGGTGGTGGTCTCTTGGTGGTGGTGGGTTGGTGGTGGTCTGTTGGTGGTCTGTTGGTGGTCTGTTGGTGGTGGTGGTGGTGATGGTCTGTTGGTGGTGGTGGTCTGTTGGTGGTGGTGTGGTGGTGGTGTGTTGGTGGTGGTGGTCTGATGGTGGTGGTCTGTTGGTGGTGGTGGTGGTTATGGTCTGTTGGTGGTGGTGGTGGTCTGTTGGTGGTGGTGGTCTGTTGGTGGTGGTGGTGGTCTGTTGGTGGTGGTCTGTTGGTGGTGGTGGTCTGTTGGTGGTGGTGGTGGTCTGTTGGTGGTGGTCTGTTGGTGGTGGTGGTCTGTTGGTGGTGGTGGTGATGGTCTGTTGGTGGTGGTGGTGGCGGTCTGTTGGTGGTGGTGGTGGTGATGGTCTGTTGGTGGTGGTGGTGGTCTGTTGGTGGTGGTGGTCTGTTGGTGGTGGTGGTGGTCTGTTGGTGGTGGTGGTCTGTTGGTGGTGATGGTCTGTTGGTGGTGATGGTCTGTTGGTGGTGGTGGTCTGTTGGTGGTGGTGGTGGTCTGTTGGTGGTGGTCTGTTGGTGGTGGTGGTCTGTTGGTGGTGGTCTGTTGGTGGTGGTGGTCTGTTGGTGGTGGTGGTGGTGGTCTGTTGGTGGTGGTGGTGGTGGGGCTCTGTTGGTGGTGGTGGTGGTCTGTTGGTGGTGGTTGTCTGTTGGTGGTGTTTGTCTGTTGGTGGTGGTGGTCTGTTGGTGGTGGTGGTCTGTTGGTGGTGGTGGTGGTGGTCTGTTGGTGTTGGTGGGTTGGTGGTGGTCTGTTGGTGGGTTGGTGGTGGTGGTGGTGGTGGTGGTCTGTTGGTGGTGGTGGTGGTCTGTTGGTGGTGGTGGTCTGGTGGTGGTGGTCTGTTGGTGGTGGTGGGGGTCTGTTGGTGGTGGTGTTGGTGGTCTGTTGGTGGTGGTGGTCCGTTGTTGGTGGTGGTGGTGGTCTGTTGTTGGTGGTGGTGGTGGTCTGTTGGTGGTGGTGGTGGTCTGTTGGTGGTGGTGGTGGTGGCGGTGGTCTGTTGGTGGTGGTGATGGTGGTCTGTTGGTGGTGGTGGTCTGTTGGTGGTGGTCTGTTAGTGGTGGTCTGTTGGTGGTGGTCTGTTGGTGGTGGTGGTCTGTTGGTGGTGGTGGTGGTCTGTTGGAGGTGGTCTGTTGGTGGTGGTGGTGGTGGTCTGTTGGTGGTGGGGGTGGTGGTCTGTTGGTGGTGGTGGTCTGTTGGTGGTGGTGGTGGTGATGGTCTGTTGGTGGTGGGGGTGGTGGTCTGTTGGTGGTGGTGGTGGTCTGTTGGTGGTGGTGGTGGTCTGTTGGTGGTGGTGGTGGTGATGGTCTGTTGGTGGTGGTGGTGGTGGTCTGTTGGTGGTGGTGGTCTGTTGGTGGTGATGGTGTGTTGGTGGTGGTGGTCTGTTCGTGGTGGTGGTGGTCTGTTGGCAGTGGTGGTGGTGGTCTGTTGGTGTTGGTGGGCTGGTGGTGGTCTGTTGGTGTTGGTGGGTTGGTGGTGGTGGTTGTGGTCTGTTGGTGGTGGTGGTGGTCTGTTGGTGGTGGTGGTCTGTTGGTGGTGGTGGTCTGGTGGTGGTGGTGGTCTGGTGGTGGGGGTGGTCTGGTTGGTGGTGGTGGTCTGTTGGTGGTGTGGTCTGTTGGTGGTGGTGGTCTGGTGGTGGTGGTGGTCTGGTGGTGGGGGTGGTCTGGTTGGTGGTGGTGGTCTGTTGGTGGTGGTGGTGGTGGTCTGTTGGTGGTGGTGGTGGTCTGTTGGTGGTGGTGGTGGTCTTTTGGTGGAGGTCTGTTGGTGGTGTTGGTGGTGGTCTGTTGGTGGTGGTGGTCTGTTGGTGGTGGTGGTCTGTTGGTGGTTGTGATGGTCTGTTGGTGGTGGTGGTGGTGGTCTGTTGGTGGTGGTGGTAGTGGTCTGTTGGTGGTGGTGGTGGTCTGTTGGTGGTGGTCTGTTGGTGTTGGTGGTGGTGGTCTGTTGGTGGTGGTGGTCTGTTGGTGATGGTGGTGGTCTGTTGGTGGTGGTCTGTTGGTGGTGGTGGTCTGTTGGTGGTGGTCTGTTGGTGGTGGTGGTGGTCTGTTGGTGGTGGTGGTGGTCTGTTGGTGGTGGTCTGTTGGTCGGTTGTTGGTGGTGGTGGTCTGTTGGTGGTGGTGGTGGTGGTGGTCTGTTAGTGGTGGTCTGTTGGTCTGTTGGTGGTGGCCTGTTGGTCTGTTGGTCTGTTGATGGTGGTGGTGGTCTGTTGGTGGTGGTGGTGGTCTGTTGGTGGTGGTGGTATGTTGGTGGTCTGTTGGTGGTGGTGGTCTGTTGGTGGTGGTGGTGGTTTGTTGGTGGTGGTGGTCTGTTGGTGGTGGTGGTGGTGGTGGTCTGTTGGTGGTGGTGGTGGTCTGTTGGTGGTGGTCTGTTGGTGGTGGTGGTCTGTTGGTGGTGGTGGTGGTCTGGTGGTGGTGGTCTGTTGGTGGTGGTGGTCTGTTGGTGGTGGTGGTGGTCTGTTGGTGGTGGTCTGTTGGTGGTGGTCTGTTGGTGGTGGTGGTGGTCTGTTGGTGGTGGTGGTCTGTTGGTGGTGATGGTCTGTTGGTGGTGGTTGTCTGTTGGTGGTGGTGGTCTGTTGGTGGTGGTGGTCTGTTGGTGGTGGTGGTGGTGGTCTGTTGGTGGTGGTGGTGGTCTGTTGGTGGTGGTGGTCTGTTGGTGGTGATGGTCTGTTGGTGGTGGTGGTCTGTTGGTGGTGGTGGTCTGTTGGTGGTGGTGGTGATGGTCTGTTGGTGGTGGTGGTGGCGGTCTGTTGGTGTTGGTGGTGGTGGTCTGTTGGTGGTGGTGGTGGTGATGGTCTGTTGGTGGTGGTGGTGGTCTGTTGGTGGTACTGGTCTGTTGGTGGTGGTGGTGGTCTGTTGGTGGTGGTGGTCTGTTGGTGGTGGTGGTGGTCTGTTGGTGGTGGTGGTCTGTTGGTGGTGATGGTCTGTTGGTGGTGATGGTCTGTTGGTGGTCTGTTGGTGGTGATGGTCTGTTGTTGGTGGTGGTGGTGGTCTGTTGGTGGTGGTGGTCTGTTGGTGGTGGTGTGGTGGTGGTGGTCTGTTGGTGGTGGTGGTCTGTTGGTGGTGGTGGTGGTGGTCTGTTGGTGGTGGTGGTCTGTTGGTGGTGGTCTGTTGGTGGTGGTGGTGGTCTGTTGGTGTTGGTGGTGGTGGTCTGTTGGTGGTGGTGGTGGTGATGGTCTGTTGGTGGTGGTGGTGGTCTGTTGGTGGTACTGGTCTGTTGGTGGTGGTGGTGGTCTGTTGGTGGTGGTGGTCTGTTGGTGGTGGTGGTGGTCTGTTGGTGGTGGTGGTCTGTTGGTGGTGATGGTCTGTTGGTGGTGATGGTCTGTTGGTGGTCTGTTGGTGGTGGTGGTCTGTTGGTGATGGTGGTGGTCTGTTGGTGGTGGTCTGTTGGTGGTGGTGGTCTGTTGGTGGTGGTCTGTTGGTGGTGGTCTGTTGGTGGTGGTGGTGGTGGTCTGTTGGTGGTGGTGGTGGTCTGGTGGTGGTGGTGGTGGTCTGGTGGTGGTGGTGGTCTGTTGGTGGTGGTGGTCTGTTGGTGGTGGTGGTGGTGGTCTGTTGGTGGTGGTCTGTTGGTGGTGGTGGTCTGTTGGTGGTGGTGGTCTGGTGGTGGTCTGTTGGTGGTCTGTTGGTGGTGATGGTCTGTTGGTGGTGGTGGTGGTGGTCTGTTGGTGGTGGTGGTCTGTTGGTGGTGGTGTGGTGGTGGTGGTCTGTTGGTGGTGGTGGTCTGTTGGTGGTGGTGGTGGTGGTCTGTTGGTGGTGGTGGTCTGTTGGTGGTGGTCTGTTGGTGGTGGTGGTGGTCTGTTGGTGGTGGTGGTGGTGGTCTGTTGGTGTTGGTGGGTTGGTGGTGGTCTGTTGGTGTTCGTGGGTTGGTGGTGGTGGTGTTCTTTTGGTGAATGTGGTAGTCTGTTGGTGGTGGTGGTCTGTTGGTGGTGGTGGTGGTGGTCTGTTGGTGGTGGTGGTGGGGGTCTGTTGGTGGTGGTGGTCTGTTGGTGGGGGTGGTGGTGTGGTGGTCTGTTGGTGGTGGTGATGGTGGTGGTCTGTTGGTGGTGGTGGTGGTCTGTTGGTGGTGGTGGTCTGTTGGTGGTGGTGGTGGTAGTGTTCTGTTGGTGGTGGTGGTGGTGTTCTGTTGGTGGTGGTCTGTTGGTGGTGGTGGTCTGTTGGTGGTGGTGGTGGTCTGTTGGTGAAGGTGGTGGTGGTCTGTTGGTGTTGGTGGGTTGGTGGTGGTCTGTTGGTGTTGGTGGGTTGGTGGTGGTGGTGGTGTTCTGTTGGTGGTGGTGGTGGTGGTCTGTTGGTGGTGGGGGTCTGTTGGTGGTGGTGGTAGTGGTCTGTTGGTGGTGGTGGTGGTCTGTTGGTGGTGGTCTGTTGGTGTTGGTGGTGGTGGTCTGTTGGTGGTGGTGGTCTGTTGGTGATGGTGGTGGTCTGTTGGTGGTGGTCTGTTGGTGGTGGTGGTCTGTTGGTGGTGGTCTGTTGGTGGTGGTGGTGGTCTGTTGGTGGTGGTCTGTTGGTCGGTAGTTGGTGGTGGTGGTCTGTTGGTGGTGGTGGTGGTGTTGGTCTGTTAGTGGTGGTCTGTTGGTCTGTTGGTGGTGGCCTGTTGGTCTGTTGGTCTGTTGATGGTGGTGGTGGTCTGTTGGTGGTGGTGGTATGTTGGTGGTCTGTTGGTGGTGGTGGTCTGTTGGTGGTGGTGGTGGTTTGTTGGTGGTGGTGGTCTGTTGGTGGTGGTGGTGGTCTGTTGGTGGTGGTGGTGGTCTGTTGGTGGTGGTCTGTTGGTGGTGGTGGTCTGTTGGTGGTGGTGGTGGTCTGGTGGTGGTGGTCTGTTGGTGGTGGTGGTCTGTTGGTGGTGGTGGTGGTCTGTTGGTGGTGGTCTGTTGGTGGTGGTCTGTTGGTGGTGGTGGTGGTCTGTTGGTGGTGGTGGTCTGTTGGTGGTGATGGTCTGTTGGTGGTGGTTGTCTGTTGGTGGTGGTGGTCTGTTGGTGGTGGTGGTCTGTTGGTGGTGGTGGTGGTGGTCTGTTGGTGGTGGTGGTGGTCTGTTGGTGGTGGTGGTCTGTTGGTGGTGATGGTCTGTTGGTGGTGGTGGTCTGTTGGTGGTGGTGGTCTGTTGGTGGTGGTGGTGATGGTCTGTTGGTGGTGGTGGTGGCGGTCTGTTGGTGGTGGTGGTGGTGATGGTCTGTTGGTGGTGGTGGTGGTCTGTTGGTGGTACTGGTCTGTTGGTGGTGGTGGTGGTCTGTTGGTGGTGGTGGTCTGTTGGTGGTGGTGGTGGTCTGTTGGTGGTGGTGGTCTGTTGGTGGTGATGGTCTGTTGGTGGTGATGGTCTGTTGGTGGTCTGTTGGTGGTGGTGGTCTGTTGGTGGTGGTCTGTTGGTGGTGGTGGTCTGTTGGTGGTGGTCTGTTGGTGGTGGTCTGTTGGTGGTGGTGGTGGTGGTCTGTTGGTGGTGGTGGTGGTCTGGTGGTGGTGGTGGTGGTCTGGTGGTGGTGGTGGTCTGTTGGTGGTGGTGGTCTGTTGGTGGTGGTGGTGGTGGTCTGTTGGTGGTGGTCTGTTGGTGGTGGTGGTCTGTTGGTGGTGGTGGTCTGGTGGTGGTCTGTTGGTGGTCTGTTGGTGGTGATGGTCTGTTGGTGGTGGTGGTGGTGGTCTGTTGGTGGTGGTGGTCTGTTGGTGGTGGTGTGGTGGTGGTGGTCTGTTGGTGGTGGTGGTCTGTTGGTGGTGGTGGTGGTGGTCTGTTGGTGGTGGTGGTCTGTTGGTGGTGGTCTGTTGGTGGTGGTGGTGGTCTGTTGGTGGTGGTGGTGGTGGTCTGTTGGTGTTGGTGGGTTGGTGGTGGTCTGTTGGTGTTCGTGGGTTGGTGGTGGTGGTGTTCTTTTGGTGAATGTGGTAGTCTGTTGGTGGTGGTGGTCTGTTGGTGGTGGTGGTGGTGGTCTGTTGGTGGTGGTGGTGGGGGTCTGTTGGTGGTGGTGGTCTGTTGGTGGGGGTGGTGGTGTGGTGGTCTGTTGGTGGTGGTGATGGTCTGTTGGTGGTGGTGGTGGTGGTGGTCTGTTGGTGGTGGTGGTGGTCTGTTGGTGGTGGTGGTCTGTTGGTGGTGGTGGTGGTAGTGTTCTGTTGGTGGTGGTGGTGGTGTTCTGTTGGTGGTGGTCTGTTGGTGGTGGTGGTCTGTTGGTGGTGGTGGTGGTCTGTTGGTGAAGGTGGTGGTGGTCTGTTGGTGTTGGTGGGTTGGTGGTGGTCTGTTGGTGTTGGTGGGTTGGTGGTGGTGGTGGTGTTCTGTTGGTGGTGGTGGTGGTGGTCTGTTGGTGGTGGGGGTCTGTTGGTGGTGGTGGTAGTGGTCTGTTGGTGGTGGTGGTGGTCTGTTGGTGGTGGTCTGTTGGTGTTGGTGGTGGTGGTCTGTTGGTGGTGGTGGTCTGTTTGTGATGGTGGTGGTCTGTTGGTGGTGGTCTGTTGGTGGTGGTGGTCTGTTGGTGGTGGTCTGTTGGTGGTGGTGGTGGTCTGTTGGTGGTGGTCTGTTGGTCGGTTGTTGGTGGTGGTGGTCTGTTGGTGGTGGTGGTGGTGGTGGTCTGTTAGTGGTGGTCTGTTGGTCTGTTGGTGGTGGCCTGTTGGTCTGTTGGTCTGTTGATGGTGGTGGTGGTCTGTTGGTGGTGGTGGTGGTCTGTTGGTGGTGGTGGTATGTTGGTGGTCTGTTGGTGGTGGTGGTCTGTTGGTGGTGGTGGTGGTTTGTTGGTGGTGGTGGTCTGTTGGTGGTGGTGGTGGTCTGTTGGTGGTGGTCTGTTGGTGGTGGTGGTCTGTTGGTGGTGGTGGTGGTCTGGTGGTGGTGGTCTGTTGGTGGTGGTGGTCTGTTGGTGGTGGTGGTGGTCTGTTGGTGGTGGTCTGTTGGTGGTGGTCTGTTGGTGGTGGTGGTGGTCTGTTGGTGGTGGTGGTCTGTTGGTGGTGATGGTCTGTTGGTGGTGGTTGTCTGTTGGTGGTGGTGGTCTGTTGGTGGTGGTGGTCTGTTGGTGGTGGTGGTGGTGGTCTGTTGGTGGTGGTGGTGGTCTGTTGGTGGTGGTGGTCTGTTGGTGGTGATGGTCTGTTGGTGGTGGTGGTCTGTTGGTGGTGGTGGTCTGTTGGTGGCGGTGGTGATGGTCTGTTGGTGGTGGTGGTGGCGGTCTGTTGGTGGTGGTGGTGGTGATGGTCTGTTGGTGGTGGTGGTGGTCTGTTGGTGGTACTGGTCTGTTGGTGGTGGTGGTGGTCTGTTGGTGGTGGTGGTCTGTTGGTGGTGGTGGTCTGTTGGTGGTGGTGGTGGTCTGTTGGTGGTGGTGGTCTGTTGGTGGTGATGGTCTGTTGGTGGTCTGTTGGTGGTGGTGGTCTGTTGGTGATGGTGGTGGTCTGTTGGTGGTGGTCTGTTGGTGGTGGTGGTCTGTTGGTGGTGGTCTGTTGGTGGTGGTCTGTTGGTGGTGGTGGTGGTGGTCTGTTGGTGGTGGTGGTGGTCTGGTGGTGGTGGTGGTGGTCTGGTGGTGGTGGTGGTCTGTTGGTGGTGGTGGTCTGTTGGTGGTGGTGGTGGTGGTCTGTTGGTGGTGGTCTGTTGGTGGTGGTGGTCTGTTGGTGGTGGTGGTCTGGTGGTGGTCTGTTGGTGGTCTGTTGGTGGTGATGGTCTGTTGTTGGTGGTGGTGGTGGTCTGTTGGTGGTGGTGGTCTGTTGGTGGTGGTGTGGTGGTGGTGGTCTGTTGGTGGTGGTGGTCTGTTGGTGGTGGTGGTGGTGGTCTGTTGGTGGTGGTGGTCTGTTGGTGGTGGTCTGTTGGTGGTGGTGGTGGTCTGTTGGTGGTGGTGGTGGTGGTCTGTTGGTGTTGGTGGGTTGGTGGTGGTCTGTTGGTGTTCGTGGGTTGGTGGTGGTGGTGTTCTTTTGGTGAATGTGGTAGTCTGTTGGTGGTGGTGGTCTGTTGGTGGTGGTGGTGGTGGTCTGTTGGTGGTGGTGGTGGGGGTCTGTTGGTGGTGGTGGTCTGTTGGTGGGGGTGGTGGTGTGGTGGTCTTTTGGTGGTGGTGATGGTCTGTTGGTGGTGGTGGTGGTGGTGGTCTGTTGGTGGTGGTGGTGGTCTGTTGGTGGTGGTGGTCTGTTGGTGGTGGTGGTGGTAGTGTTCTGTTGGTGGTGGTGGTGGTGTTCTGTTGGTGGTGGTCTGTTGGTGGTGGTGGTCTGTTGGTGGTGGTGGTGGTCTGTTGGTGAAGGTGGTGGTGGTCTGTTGGTGTTGGTGGGTTGGTGGTGGTCTGTTGGTGTTGGTGGGTTGGTGGTGGTGGTGGTGTTCTGTTGGTGGTGGTGGTGGTGGTCTGTTGGTGGTGGGGGTCTGTTGGTGGTGGTGGTCTGTTGGTGGTGGTGGTGGTCTGTTGGTGGTGGTGGTGGTGGTCTGTTGGTGTTGGTGGGTTAGTTTTGGTCTGTTGGTGTTGGTGGGTTGGTGGAGGTGATGGTGGTGTTGGTGGTCTGTTGGTGGTGGTGGTCTGTTGGTGGTGGTGGTCTGTTGGTGGTGGTGGTGGTGGTGGTGGTCTGTTGGTGGTGGTGGTGGTCTGTTGGTGGTGGTCTGTTGGTGTTGGTGGTGTTGGTGGTGGTGGTGTGTTGGTGGTGGTGGTGGTCTGTTGGTGGTGGTCTGTTGGTGGTGGTGGTCTGTTGGTGGTGGTCTGTTGGTGGTGGTGGTGGTCTGTTGGTGGTGGTCTGTTGGTCGGTTGTTGGTGGTGGTGGTCTGTTGGTGGTGGTGGTGGTCTGTTGGTGGTGGTCTGTTGGTCTGTTGGTGGTGGCCTGTTGGTCTGTTGGTCTGTTGGTGGTGGTGGTGGTCTGTTGGTGGTGGTGGTGGTCTGTTGGTGGTCTGTTGGTGGTGGTGGTCTGTTGGTGGTGGTGGTGGTCTGTTGGTGGTGGTGGTCTGTTGGTGCTACATAACCTTGTCTGTTGGTGGTGGTGGTGGTCTTTTGGTGGAGGTCTGTTGGTGGTGTTGGTGGTGGTCTGTTGGTGGTGGTGGTCTGTTGGTGGTGGTGGTCTGTTGGTGGTTGTGGTGGTCTGTTGGTGGTGGTGGTCTGTTGGTGGTGGTGGTCTGTTGGTGGTGGTGGTGGTCTGTTGGTGAAGGTGGTGGTGGTCTGTTGGTGTTGGTGGGTTGGTGGTGGTCTGTTGGTGTTGGTGGGTTGGTGGTGGTGGTGGTGGTGGTGTTCTGTTGGTGGTGGTGGTGGTGGTCTGTTGGTGGTGGGGGTCTTTTGGTGGTGGTGGTCTGTTGGTGGTGGTGGTGGTCTGTTGGTGGTGGTGGTGGTGGTCTGTTGGTGTTGGTGGGTTAGTGGTGGTCTGTTGGTGTTGGTGGGTTGGTGGAGGTGGTGGTGGTCTGTTGGTGGTGTTGGTGGTCTGTTGGTGGTGGTGGTCTGTTGGTGGTGGTGGTGGTCTGTTGGTGGTGGTCTGTTGGTGTTGGTGGTGGTGGTGTGTTGGTGGTGGTGGTCTGTTGGTGGTGGTCTGTTGGTGGTGGTGGTCTGTTGGTGGTGGTCTGTTGGTGGTGGTGGTCTGTTGGTGGTGGTCTGTTGGTCGGTTGTTGGTGGTGGTGGTCTGTTGGTGGTGGTGGTGGTCTGTTGGTCTGTTGGTGGTGGCCTGTTGGTCTGTTGGTCTGTTGGTGGTGGTGGTGGTCTGTTGGTGGTGGTGGTGGTCTGTTGGTGGTCTGTTGGTGGTGGTGGTCTGTTGGTGGTGGTGGTGGTCTGTTGGTGGTGGTGGTCTGTTGGTGCTACATAACCTTGTCTGTTGGTGGTGGTGGTGGTCTGTTGGTCTGTTGGTGGTGGTGGTGGTCTGTTGGTGGTGGTAGTGGTGGTGGTCTGTTGGTCTGTTGGTGGTGGTGGTGGTCTGTTGGTGGTGGTGGTGTTGTGTTGGTCTGTTGGTGGTGGTGGTCTGTTGGTGGTGGTGGTCTGGTGGTGGTGGTGGTCTGGTGGTGGGGGTGGTCTGGTTGGTGGTGGTTATCTGTTGGTGGTGGTGGTGGTGGTCTGTTGGTGGTGGTCTGTTGGTGGTGGTGGTGGTCTTTTGGTGGAGGTCTGTTGGTGGTGTTGGTGGTGGTCTGTTGGTGGTGGTGGTCTGTTGGTGGTGGTCTGTTGGTGGTGGTGGTGGTCTGTTGGTGGTGGTGGTCTGTTGGTGGTGGTGGTCTGGTGGTGGTGGTGGTCTGGTGGTGGGGGTGGTCTGGTTGGTGGTGGTGGTCTGTTGTTGTTGGTGGTGGTGGTCTGTTGGTGGTGGTGGTGGTCTGTTGGTGGTGGTGGTGGTCTTTTGGTGGAGGTCTGTTGGTGGTGTTGGTCGTGGTCTGTTGGTGGCGGTGGTCTGTTGGTGGTGGTGGTCTGTTGGTGGTTGTGGTGGTCTGTTGCTGGTGGTGGTGGTGGTCTGTTGGTGGTGGTGGTAGTGGTCTGTTGGTGGTGGTGGTGGTCTGTTGGTGTTGGTGGTGGTGGTCTGTTGGTGGTGGTGGTCTGTTGGTGATGGTGGTGGTCCGTTGGTGGTGGTCTGTTGGTGGTGGTGGTCTGTTGGTGGTGGTGGTGGTCTGTTGGTGGTGGTCTGTTGGTGTTGGTGGTGGTGGTCTGTTGGTGATGGTGGTGGTCTGTTGGTGGTGGTCTGTTGGTGGTGGTGGTCTGTTGGTGGTCGTCTGTTGGTGGTGTTGGTGGTCTGTTGGTGTTGGTGGGTTGGTGGTGGTCTGTTGGTGTTGGTGGGTTGGTGGTGGTGGTGGTCTGTTGGTGGTGTTCTGTTGGTGGTGGTGGTCTGTTGGTGGTGGTGGTGGTCTGTTGGTGGTGGTGGTGGTGTGTTGGTCTGTTGGTGGTGGTGGTGGTCTGTTGGTGGTGGTCTGTTGATGGTGGTGGTGGTCTGTTGGTGGTGGTGGGCTGTTGGTGGTGGTGGTGGTCTGTTGGTGGTGGTGGTGGTCTGTTGGTGGTGGTGGTCTGTTGGTAGTGGTGGTCTGTTGGTGGTGGTGGTGGTCTGTTTGTGGTGGTGGTGGTCTGTTGGTGGTGGTGGTCTGTTGGTGGTTGTCTGTTGGTGGTGGTCTGTGGGTGGTGGTAGTGGTGGTCTGTTGGTGTTGGTGGTGGTGGTCTGTTGGTGTTGGTGGGTTGGTGGTGGTCTGTTGGTGTTGGTGGGTTGGTGATGGTGGTGGTGGTCTCTTGGTGGTGGTGGTGTGGTGGTGGTGGTCTGTTGGTGGTGGTGGTGTTCTGTTGGTGGTGGTGGTGGTGGTCTGTTGGTGGTGGTGGTGGTGGTCTGTTGGTGGTGGTGGTCTGTTGGTGCTGGTGGTGGTCTGTTGGTGGTGGTGGTGGTCTGTTGGTGGTGGTGGTCTGTTGGTGGTGGTGGTGGTCTGTTGGTGGTGGTGGTCTGTTGGTGGTGGTGGTCTGTTGGTGGTTGTCTGTTGGTGGTGGTCTGTTGGTGGTGGTAGTGGTGGTCTGTTGATGTTGTTGGTGGTGGTCTGTTGGTGTTGGTGGGTTGGTGGTGGTCTGTTGGTGTTGGTGGGTTGGTGATGGTGGTGGTGGTCTCTTTGTGGTGGTGGTGGTCTGTTGGTGGTGGTGTGGTGGTGGTGGTCTGTTGGTGGTGGTGGTGTTCTGTTGGTGGTGGTGGTGGTGGTCTGTTGGTGGTGGTGGTGGTGGTCTGTTGGTGGTGGTGGTCTGTTGGTGCTGGTGGTGGTCTGTTGGTGGTGGTGGTGGTCTGTTGGTGGTGGTGGTCTGTTGGTGGTGGTGGTGGTCTGCTGGTGGTGGTGGTGGTCTGTTGGTGGTTGTCTGTTGGTGGTGGTCTGTTGGTGGTGGTGGTGGTCTGTTGGTGGTGGTGTGGTGGTCTGTTGGTGGTGGTGGTGTTCTGTTGGTGGTGGTGGTGGTGGTCTGTTGGTGGTGGTGGTGGTCTGTTGGTGGTGGTGGCCTGTTGGTGGTGGTGATGGTAGTGGTGGTGGTCTGTTGGTGGTGGTGGTCTGTTGTTGGTGGTGGTCTGTTGGTGGTGGTGGTGGTGGTCTGGTGGTGGTGGTGGTCTTTTGGTGGTGGTGGTCTGTTGGTGGTGGTGGTCTGTTGGTGGTGGTGGTGGTCTGGTGATGGTGGGGGTCTGTTGGTGGTGGTGGTCTGTTGGTGGGGGTGGTGTGGTGGTGGTGGGTTGGTAGTGGGTTGGTGGTGGTCTGTTGGTGGTCTGTTGGTGTTCTGTTGGTGGTGGTGGTCTTTTGGTGGTGGTGGTGGTCTGTTGGTGGTGGTCTGTTGGCGATGATGGTGGTCTGTTGGTGGTGGTGGTGGTGGTGGTGGTGTTGGTCTGTTGGTAGTGGTGGTCTGTTGGTGGTGGTGGTCTGTTGGTGGTGGGTTGGTAGTGGGTTGGTGGTGGTCTGTTGGTGGTCTGTTGGTGTTCTGTTGGTGGTGGTGGTCTGTTGGTGGTGGTCTGTTGGTGGTGGTGGTGGTCTATTGGTGGTGGTGGTGGTCTTTTGGTGGTGGTGGTGGTCTGTTGGTGGTGGTCTGTTGGTGGTGGTGGTGGTGGTCTGTTGGTGGTGGTGGTCTGTTGGTGGTGGTGGTGGTCTGTTGGTGGTGGTCTGTTGGTGGTGGTGGTCTGTTGGTGGTGGTGGTGGTGGTCAGTTGGTGGTGGTGGTGGTCTGTTGGTGGTGGTGATGGTCTGTTGGTGGTGGTGGTGGCGGTCTGTTGGTGGTGGTGGTGGTGGTCTGTTGATAGTGGTGGTCTGTTGGTGGTGGTGGTGGTCTGTTGGTGGTGGTGGTCTGTTGGTGGTGGTGGTCTGTTGGTGGTGGTGATGGTGATCTGTTGGTGGTGGTGGTCTGTTGGTGGTGGTCTGTTGGTGGTGGTCTGTTGGTGGTGGTGGTCTGTTGGTGGTGGTGGTCTGTTGGTGGTGGTGGTGGTGGTGGTGGTCTGTTGGTGGTGGTGGTGGTATGTTGGTGGTGGTGGTGGTCTGTTGGTGGTGGTGGTGGTCTGTTGGTGGTGGTCTGTTGGTGGTGGTTGTGGTGGTCTGGGGGTGGTGGTGGTGGTGCTGATCTTTTGGTGGTGGTGGTCTGTTGGTGGTGGTGGTCTGTTGGTGGTGGTGGTGGTCTGTTGGTGGTGGTGGTCTGTAGGTGGTGGTGGTGCTGTGGTGTTGGTCTGTTGGTGGTGGTGGTGTTGGTCTGTTGGTGGTGGTGGTCTGTTGGTGGTGGTGGTCTGTTGGTGGTGGTGGTGGTGGTCTGTTGGTGGTGGTGGTGGTCTGTTGGTGGTGGTCTGTTGGTGGTGGTATGTTGGTGTTGGTGGTGGTGGCGGTGGTCTGTTGGTGGTGGTGGTGGTCTGTTGGTGGTGGTGGTGGTCTGTTGGTGGTGGTCTGTTGGTGGTGGTTGTGGTGGTCTGGTGGTGGTGGTGCTGATCTTTTTGGTGGTGGTGGTCTGTTGGTGGTGGTCTGTTGGTGGTGGTGGTCTGTTGGTGGTGATGGTGGTGTGGTGTTGGTCTGTTGGTGGTGGTGGTGGTGGTGGTGTTGTTCTGTTGGTGGTGGTGGTCTGTTGGTGGTGGTGGGTTGGTGGTGGGTTGGTGGTGGTCTGTTGGTGGTCTGTTGGTGGTCTGTTGGTGGTGGTGGTGGTGATGGTCTGTTGGTGGTGGTGGTCTGTTGGTCGTGGTGGTGGTGTGGTGGTGGTGGTGTGTTGGTGGTGGTGGTGTGTTGGTGGTGGTGGTAGTCTGTTGGTGGTGGTGGTGGTGATGGTCTGTTGGTGGTGGTGGTGGTGGTCTGTTGGTGGTGGTGGTCTGTTGGTGGTGATGGTCTGTTGGTGGTGGTGGTCTGTTGGTGGTGGTGGTCTGTTGGTGGTGGTGGTGGTCTGTTGGTGGTGGTGGTCTGTTGGTGGTGGTGGTGGTGGTCTGTTGGTGGTGGTGGTGGTGGGGCTCTGTTGGTGGTGGTGGTGGTCTGTTGGTGGTGGTTGTCTGTTGGTGGTGGTGGTCTGTTGGTGGTGGTGGTCTGTTGGTGGTGGTGGTGGTGGTCTGTTGGTGTTGGTGGGTTGGTGGTGGTCTGTTGGTGGGTTGGTGGTGGTGGTGGTGTTGGTCTGTTGGTGGTGGTGGTGGTCTGTTGGTGGTGGTGGTCTGTTGGTGGTGGTGGTGGTCTGGTGGTGGTGGTCTGTTGGTGGTGGTGGGGGTCTGATGGTGGTGGTGGTCTGTTGGTGGTGGTGGTCCGTTGTTGGTGGTGGTGGTGGTCTGTTGGTGGTGGTGGTGGCCTGTTGGTGGTGGTGGCGGTTGTCTGTTGGTGGTGGTCTGTTGGTGGTGGTGGTCTGTTGGTGGTGGTCTGTTGGTGCTGGTGGTCTGTTGGTGGTGGTGGTCTGTTGGTGGTGGTGGTGGTCTGTTGGAGGTGGTCTGTTGGTGGTGGTGGTGGTGGTCTGTTGGTGGTGGTCTGTTGGTGGTGGTGGTCTGTTGGTGGTCTGGTGGTGGTCTGTTGGTGGTGGTGGTGGTCTGGTGGTGGTGGTCTGTTGGTGGTGGTCTGTTGGTGGTGGTGGTGGTGGTATGTTGGTGGTGGTGGTCTGTTGGTGGCGATGGTCTGTTGGTGGTGGTGGTGGTCTGTTGGTGGTGGTCTGTTGGTGGTGGTGGTGGTCTGTTGGCGGTGGTGGTGGTGGTCTGTTGGTGTTGGTGGGTTGGTGGTGGTCTGTTGGTGTTGGTGGGTTGGTGGTGGTGGTTGTGGTCTGTTGGTGGTGGTGGTGGTCTGTTGGTGGTGGTGGTCTGTTGGTGGTGGTGGTCTGGTGGTGGTGGTCTGGTTGGTGGTGGTGGTGGTGGTCTGTTGGTGGTGGTGGTCTTTGGTGGTGGTGGTGGTCTGTTGGTGGTGGTGGTGGTGGTCTGTTGGTGGTGGTGTGGTGGTGGTGGTCTGTTGGTGGTGGTGGTCTGTTGGTGGTGGTGGTGGTCTGTTGTTGGTGGTGGTGGTGGTGGTCTGTTGGTGGTGGTGGTGGTGTTCTGTTGGTGGTGGTGGTGGTGGTCTGTTGGTGGTGGTGGTCTGTTGGTGGTGGTGGTGGTGGTTTGTTGGTGGTGGTGGTGGTGAGTTGGTGGTGGGTTGGTGGTGGTCTGTTGGTGGTCTGTTGGTGGTGGTGGTGATGGTCTGTTGGTGGTGGTGGTGGTGGTCTGTTGGTGGTGGTGGTATGTTGGTGGTGGTGTGGTGGTGGTGGTCTGTTGGTGGTGGTGGTGGTGTTCTGTTGGTGGTGGTGGTCTGTTGGTGGTGGTGGTCTGTTGGTGGTGGTCTGTTGGTGGTGGTGGTCTGTTGGTGGTGGTGGTCTGTTGGTGTTGGTGGGTTGGTGGTGGTCTGCTGGTGTTCGTTGGTTGGTGGTGGTGGTGGTGGTGTTTTTTTGGTGGTGGTGGTCTGGTGGTGGTGGTGGTCTGGTTGGTGGTGGTGGTGGTGGTCTGTTGGTGGTGGTGGTGGTCTGTTGGTGGTGGTGTTGGTGGACTGTTGGTGGTGGTGGTCTGTTGGTGGTGGTGGTCTGTTGGTGGTGGTGGTGGTCTGTTGGTGGTGGTGATGGTCTGTTGGTGGTGGTGGTGGTCTGTTGGTGGTGGTGGTGGTAATGTTCTTTTGGTGGTGGTGGTGGTGTTCTGTTGGTGGTGGTCTGTTGGTGGTGGTGGTCTGTTGGTGGTGGTGGTGGTCTGTTGGTGAAGGTGGGGGTGGTCTGTTGGTGTTGGTGGGTTGGTGGTGGTCTGTTGGTGGGTTGGTGGTGGTGGTGGTGGTCTGTTGATGGTGTTCTGTTGGTGGTGGTGGTGGTGGTCTGTTGGTGGTGGGGTCTATAGGTGGTGGTGGTCTGTTGGTGGTGGTGGTGGTCTGTTGGTGTTGGTGGTGGTGGTCTGTTGGTGTTGGTGGGTTGGTGGTGGTCTGTTGGTGTTGGTGGGTTGGTGGAGGTGGTGGTGGTGGTGGTGGTCTGTTGGTGGTGGTGGTCTGTTGGTGGTGGTCTGTTGGTGGTGGTGGTCTGTTGGTGGTTGTCTGTTGGTGGTGGTCTGTTGGTGGTGGTCTGTTGGTGGTGGTGGTCTGTTGGTGGTGGTCAGTTGGTGGTGGTCTGTTGGTGGTGGTCTGTTGGTCGGTTGTTGGTGGTGGTGGTCTGTTAGTGGTGGTCTGTTGGTGGTGGTGGTGGTGGTGGTCTGTTGGTGGTGGTGGTCTGTTGGTGGTGGTGATGGTAGTGGTGGTGGTCTGTTGGTGGTGGTGGGCTGTTGGTGGTGGTGGTGGTGGTCTGTTGGTGGTGGTGGTCTGTTGGTGGTGGTCTGTTGGTGGTGGTGGTCTGTTGGTGGTGGTCAGTTGGTGGTGGTCTGTTGGTGGTGGTCTGTTGGTCGGTTGTTGGTGGTGGTGGTCTGTTAGTGGTGGTCTGTTGGTGGTGGTGGTGGTGGTCTGTTGGTGGTGGTGGTCTGTTGGTGGTGGTGATGGTAGTGGTGGTGGTCTGTTGGTGGTGGTGGTCTGTTGGTGGTGGTGGTGGTGGTCTGTTTGTGGTGGTGGTCTGGTGGTGGTGGTGGTGGTGGTCTGTTGGTTGTCTGTTGGTGGTGGTGGTGGTCTGGTGGTGGTGGGGGTCTGTTGGTGGTGGTGGTCTGTTGGTGGGGGTGGTGTGGTGGTGGTCTGTTGGTGGTGGTGATGGTGGTGTTGGTCTGTTGCTGGTGGTGTTCTGTTGGTGGTGGTGGGTTGGTGGTGGTCTGTTGGTGGTCTGTTGGTGGTAGTGGTCTGTTGGTGGTGGTCTGTTGGTGGTGGTGGTGGTCTGTTGGTGGTGGTGGTGTTCTGTTGGTGGTGGTGGTGGTCTGTTGGTGTTGGTGGTGGTGGTCTGTTGGTGGTGGTGGTGGTGGTGGTCTTTTGGTGGTGGTCTTTGGTGGTGGTGGTGGTCTGTTGGTGGTGGTCTGTTGGTGGTGGTGGTGGTGGTGGTGTTGGTCTGTTTGTAGTGGTGGTCTGTTGGTGGTGGTGGTCTGTTGGTGGTCTGTTGGTGGTCTGTTGGTGGTGGTGGTCTGTTGGTGGTGGTGGTGGTCTATTTGTGGTGGTGGTGGTGGTCTTTTGGTGGTGGTGGTGGTCTGTTGGTGGTGGTGGTGGTGGTCTGTTGGTGGTGGTGGTGGTCTGTTGGTGGTGGTCTGTTGGTGGTGGTGGTGGTGGTCTGTTGGTGGTGGTGGTGGTGGTCAGTTGTTGTTGGTGGTGGTCTGTTGGTGGTGGTGATGGTCTGTTGGTGGTGGTGGTGGCGGTCTGTTGGTGGTGGTGGTGGTGGTCTGTTGGTAGTGGTGGTCTGTTAGTGGTGGTGGTCTGTTGGTGGTGGTGGTCTGTTGGTGGTGGTGATGGTGGTCTGTTGGTGGTGGTGGTCTGTTGGTGGTGGTGGTGGTCTGTTGGTGGTGGTCTGTTGGTGGTGGTGGTCTGTTGGTAGTGGTGGTCTGTTGGTGGTGGTGGTCTGTTGGTGGTGGTGGTCTGTTGGTGGTGGTGATGGTGGTCTGTTGGTGGTGGTGGTCTGTTGGGGGTGGTGGTCTGTTGGTGGTGGTGGTCTGTTGGGGGTGGTGGTCTGTTGGTGGTGGTAGTCTGTTGGTGGTGGTGGTGGTCTGTTGGTGGTGGTGGTGGTGGTCTGTTGGTGGTGGTGGTGGTGGCAGTGGTCTGTTGGTGGTGGTGGTCTGTTGGTGGTGGTCTGTTGGTGGTGGTCTGTTGGTGGTGGTGGTCTGTTGGTGGTGGTCAGTTGGTGGTGGTCTGTTGGTGGTGGTCTGTTGGTCGGTTGTTGGTGGTGGTGGTCTGTTAGTGGTGGTCTGTTGGTGGTGGTGGTGGTGGTCTGTTGGTGGTGGTGGTCTGTTGGTGGTGGTGATGGTAGTGGTGGTGGTCTGTTGGTGGTGGTGGTCTGTTGGTGGTGGTGGTGGTGGTCTGTTTGTGGTGGTGGTCTGGTGGTGGTGGTGGTGGTGGTCTGTTGGTTGTCTGTTGGTGGTGGTGGTGGTCTGGTGGTGGTGGGGGTCTGTTGGTGGTGGTGGTCTGTTGGTGGGGGTGGTGTGGTGGTGGTCTGTTGGTGGTGGTGATGGTGGTGTTGGTCTGTTGCTGGTGGTGTTCTGTTGGTGGTGGTGGGTTGGTGGTGGTCTGTTGGTGGTCTGTTGGTGGTAGTGGTCTGTTGGTGGTGGTCTGTTGGTGGTGGTGGTGGTCTGTTGGTGGTGGTGGTGTTCTGTTGGTGGTGGTGGTGGTCTGTTGGTGTTGGTGGTGGTGGTCTGTTGGTGGTGGTGGTGGTGGTGGTCTTTTGGTGGTGGTCTTTGGTGGTGGTGGTGGTCTGTTGGTGGTGGTCTGTTGGTGGTGGTGGTGGTGGTGGTGTTGGTCTGTTTGTAGTGGTGGTCTGTTGGTGGTGGTGGTCTGTTGGTGGTCTGTTGGTGGTCTGTTGGTGGTGGTGGTCTGTTGGTGGTGGTGGTGGTCTATTTGTGGTGGTGGTGGTGGTCTTTTGGTGGTGGTGGTGGTCTGTTGGTGGTGGTGGTGGTGGTCTGTTGGTGGTGGTGGTGGTCTGTTGGTGGTGGTCTGTTGGTGGTGGTGGTGGTGGTCTGTTGGTGGTGGTGGTGGTGGTCAGTTGTTGTTGGTGGTGGTCTGTTGGTGGTGGTGATGGTCTGTTGGTGGTGGTGGTGGCGGTCTGTTGGTGGTGGTGGTGGTGGTCTGTTGGTAGTGGTGGTCTGTTAGTGGTGGTGGTCTGTTGGTGGTGGTGGTCTGTTGGTGGTGGTGATGGTGGTCTGTTGGTGGTGGTGGTCTGTTGGTGGTGGTGGTGGTCTGTTGGTGGTGGTCTGTTGGTGGTGGTGGTCTGTTGGTAGTGGTGGTCTGTTGGTGGTGGTGGTCTGTTGGTGGTGGTGGTCTGTTGGTGGTGGTGATGGTGGTCTGTTGGTGGTGGTGGTCTGTTGGGGGTGGTGGTCTGTTGGTGGTGGTGGTCTGTTGGGGGTGGTGGTCTGTTGGTGGTGGTGGTCTGTTGGTGGTGGTGGTGGTCTGTTGGTGGTGGTGGTGGTGGTCTGTTGGTGGTGGTGGTGGTGGCAGTGGTCTGTTGGTGGTGGTGGTCTGTTGGTGGTGGTCTGTTGGTGGTGGTAGTCTGTTGGTGGTGGTGGTGCTGTGGGGTTGGTCTGTTGGTGGTGGTGGTCTGTTGGTGGTGGTCTGTTGGTGGTGGGTTGGTGGCGGTCTGTTGGTGGTCTGTTGGTGGTTTGTTGGTGTTGGTGGTGGTGATGGTCTGTTGGTGGTGGTGGTCTGTTGGTGGTGGTGGTGGTGGGTTGGTGGTGGGTTGGTGGTGGGTTGGTGGTGGTCTGTTGGTGGTCTGTTGGTGGTCTGTTGGTGGTGGTGGTGGTGATGGTCTGTTGGTGGTGGTGGTGGTGGTCTGTTGGTGGTGGTGGTCTGTTGGTGGTGGTGTGGTGGTGGTGGTCTGTTGGTGGTGGTGGTGGTGTTCTGTTGGTGGTGGTGGTCTGTTGGTGGTGGTCTGTTGGTGGTGGTGGTGGTCTGTTGGTGGTGGTGGTGGTGTGGTGGTGGTGGTGTGTTGGTGGTGGTGGTCTGTTGGTGGTGGTGGTGGTCTGTTGGTGGTGGTGGTGGTGATGGTCTGTTGGTGGTGGTGGTGGTGGTCTGTTGGTGGTGGTGGTCTGTTGGTGGTGATGGTCTGTTGGTGGTGGTGGTCTGTTGGTGGTGGTGGTGGTGGTCTGTTGGTGGTGGTGGTGGTCTGTTGGTGGTGGTGGTCTGTTGGTGGTGGTGGTGGTCAGTTGGTGGTGGTGGTGGTCTGTTGGTGGTGGTCTGTTGGTGGTGGTGGTCTGTTGGTGGTGGTGATGGTCTGTTGGTGGTGGTGGTGGCGGTCTGTTGGTGGTGGTGGTGGTGGTCTGTTGGTAGTGGTGGTCTGTTGGTGGTGGTGGTCTGTTGGTGGTGGTGATGGTGGTCTGTTGGTGGTGGTGGTGGTCTGTTGGTGGTGGTCTGTTGGTGGTGGTGGTCTGTTGGTGGTGTTGGTGGTGGTCTGTTGGTGGTGGTCTGTTGGTGGTGGTGGTGGTGGTCTGTTGGTGGTGGTGGTGGTATGTTGGTGTTGGTGGTGGTGGCGGTGGTCTGTTGGTGGTGGTGGTCTGTTGGTGGTGGTCTGTTGGTGGTGGTGGTGGTCTGTTGGTGGTGGTCTGTTGGTGGTGGTCTGTTGGTGGTGGTTGTGGTGGTCTGTTGGTGGTGGTGGTGGTGCTGATCTTTTGGTGGTGGTGGTCTGTTGGTTGTGGTGGTGGTGGTCTGTTGGTGGGTGTGGTCTGTTGGTGGTGCTGTGGTGTTGGTCTGTTGGTGGTGGTGGTGGTGGTGTTGGTCTGTTGGTGGTGGTGGTCTGTTGGTGGTGGTGGGTTGGTGGTGGGTTGGTGGTGGTCTGTTGGTGGTCTGTTGGTGGTTTGTTGGTGGTGGTGGTGGTGATGGTCTGTTGGTGGTGGTGGTCTGTTGGTGGTGGTGGTGGTGTGGTGGTGGTGGTGTGTTGGTGGTGGTGGTCTGTTGGTGGTGGTGGTGATCTGTTGGTGGTGGTGGTGGTGGTGATGGTCTGTTGGTGGTGGTGGTGGTGGTAGTGGTCTGTTGGTGGTGGTGGTCTGTTGGTGGTGATGGTCTGTTGGTGGTGGTGGTCTGTTGGTGGTGGTGGTGGTCTGTTGGTGGTGGTCTGTTGGTGGTGGTGGTCTGTTGGTGGTGGTGGTGATGGTCTGTTGGTGGTGGTGGTGGCGGTCTGTTGGTGGTGGTGGTGGTCTGTTGGTGGTGGTGGTGATGGTCTGTTGGTGGTGGTGGTGGCGGCCTTTTCTTGGTGGTGGTGGTGGTGTGTTGATAGTGGTGGTCTGTTGGTGGTGGTGGTCTGTTGGTGGTGGTGGTCTGTTGGTGGTGGTGATGGTGGTCTGTTGGTGGTGGTGGTGGTCTGTTGGTGGTGGTGGTGGTCTGTTGGTGGTGGTGGTGGTCTGTTGGTGGTGGTGGTGGTCTGTTGGTGGTGGTGGTGGTATGTTGGTGTTGGTGGTTGTGGCGGTGGTCTGTTGGTGGTGGTGGTGGTCTGTTGGTGGTGTTCTGTTGGTGGTGGTCTGTTGGTGGTGGTTGTGGTGGTCTGGTGGTGGTGGTGGTGGTGCTGATCTTTTGGTGGTGGTGGTCTGTTGGTGGTGGTGGTGGTGTGGTGTTGGTCTGTTGGTGGTGGTGGTGGTGGTGTTGGTCTGTTGGTGGTGGTGGTCTGTTGGTGGTGGTGGGTTGGTGGTGGTCTGTTGGTGGTGGTGGTGGTGATGGTCTGTTGGTGGTGGTGGTCTGTTGGTGGTGGTGGTGGTGTGGTGGTGGTGGTGTGTTGGTGGTGGTGGTCTGTTGGTGGTGGTGGTCTGTTGGTGGTGGTCTGTTGGTGGTGGTGGTGGTGATGGTCTGTTGGTGGTGGTGGTGGTCTGTTGGTGGTGGTGGTCTGTTGGTGGTGGTGGTGGTCTGTTGGTGGTGGTCTGTTGGTGGTGGTGGTCTGTTGGTGGTGGTGGTGGTGGTCTGTTGGTGGTGGTGGTGGTGGGGCTCTGTTGGTGGTGGTGGTGGTCTGTTGGTGGTGGTTGTCTGTTGGTGGTGGTGGTCTGTTGGTGGTGGTGGTCTGTTGGTGGTGGTGGTGGTGGTCTGTTGGTGGTGGTGGTGGTGGGGCTCTGTTGGTGGTGGTGGTGGTCTGTTGGTGGTGGTTGTCTGTTGGTGGTGGTGGTCTGTTGGTGGGTTGGTGGTGGTGGTGGTGGTGGTCTGTTGGTGGTGGTGGTGGTCTGTTGGTGGTGGTGGTCTGTTGGTGGTGGTGGTCTGTTGGTGGTGGTGGTGGTCCGTTGTTGGTGGTGGTGGTGGTCTGTTGGTGGTGGTGGTGGTGGTCTGTTGGTGGTGGTGGTGGTGGTGGTCTGTTGGTGGTGGTGGTGGTGGCGGTGGTCTGTTGGTGGTGGTGATGGTGGTCTGTTGGTGGTGGTGGTCTGTTGGTGGTGGTCTGTTAGTGGTGGTCTGTTGGTGGTGGTCTGTTGGTGGTGGTGGTCTGTTGGTGGTGGTGGTCTGTTGGTGGTGGTCTGTTAGTGGTGGTCTGTTGGTGGTGGTGGTCTGTTGGTGGTGGTGGTCTGTTGGTGGTCTGTTGGTGGTGGTGGTGGTGTGGTGGTGGTTGTGTGTTGGTGGTGGTGGTCTGTTGGTGGTGGTGGTGATCTGTTGGTGGTGGTGGTGGTGGTGATGGTCTGTTGGTGGTGGTGGTGGTGGTCTGTTGGTGGTGGTGGTCTGTTGGTGGTGATGGTCTGTTGGTGGTGGTGGTCTGTTGGTGGTGGTGGTGGTCTGTTGGTGGTGGTCTGTTGGTGGTGGTGGTCTGTTGGTGGTGGTGGTGATGGTCTGTTGGTGGTGGTGGTGGTAGTCTGTTGGTGGTGGTGGTGGTCTGTTGGTGGTGGTGGTGATGGTCTGTTGGTGGTGGTGGTGGCGGTCTCTTGGTGGTGGTGGTGGTGGTGGTCTGTTGGTAGTGGTGGTCTGTTGGTGGTGGTGGTCTGTTGGTGGTGGTGGTCTGTTGGTGGTTGTGATGGTGGTCTGTTGGTGGTGGTGGTGGTCTGTTGGTGGTGGTGGTGGTGGTGGTCTGTTGGTGATGGTGGTGGTCTGTTGGTGGTGGTGGTGGTCTGTTGGTGGTGGTGGTCTGTTGGTGGTGGTGGTCTGTTGGTGGTGGTGGTGGTGGTCTGTTGGTGGTGGTGGTAGTGGTCTGTTGGTGGTGGCGGTGGTCTGTTGGTGGTGGTGGTGGTCTGTTGGTGGTGTTCTGTTGGTGGTGGTCTGTTGGTGGTGGTTGTGGTGGTCTGGTGGTGGTGGTGGTGGTGCTGATCTTTTGGTGGTGGTGGTCTGTTGGTGGTGGTGGTGGTGTGGTGTTGGTCTGTTGGTGGTGGTGGTGGTGGTGTTGGTCTGTTGGTGGTGGTGGTCTGTTGGTGGTGGTGGGTTGGTGGTGGTCTGTTGGTGGTGGTGGTGGTGATGGTCTGTTGGTGGTGGTGGTCTGTTGGTGGTGGTGGTGGTGTGGTGGTGGTGGTGTGTTGGTGGTGGTGGTCTGTTGGTGGTGGTGGTCTGTTGGTGGTGGTCTGTTGGTGGTGGTGGTGGTGATGGTCTGTTGGTGGTGGTGGTGGTCTGTTGGTGGTGGTGGTCTGTTGGTGGTGGTGGTGGTCTGTTGGTGGTGGTCTGTTGGTGGTGGTGGTCTGTTGGTGGTGGTGGTGGTGGTCTGTTGGTGGTGGTGGTGGTGGGGCTCTGTTGGTGGTAGTGGTGGTCTGTTGGTCTGTTGGTAGTGGTGGTGGTCTGTTGGTGGTGGTGGTGGTCTGTTGGTGGTGGTGGTGGTCTGTTGGTGGTGGTGGTAGTGGTCTGTTGGTGGTGGTGGTGGTCTGTTGGTGGTGGTGATGGTCTGTTTGTGGTGGTGGTCTGTTGGTGGTGGTGGTGGTGGTCTGTTGGTGGTGGTGTCGTTGTGGTGGTCTGTTGGTGGTGGTGGTGGTCTGTTGTTGTTGGTGGTGGTGGTGGTCTGTTGGTGGTGGTGGTGGTGTTTTGTTGGTGGTGGTGGTGGTGGTCTGTTGGTGGTGGTGGTGGTGGTCTGTTGGTGGTGGTGGTCTGTTGGTGGTGGTGGTCTGTTGGTGGTGGTGGTGGTCTGTTGGTGGTGGTGATGGTCTGTTTGTGCTGGTGGTCTGTTGGTGGTGGTGGTCTGTTGGTGGTGGTGGTGGTCTGTTGGTGGTGGTGATGGTCTGTTTGTGCTGGTGGTCTGTTGGTGGTGGTGGTGGTCTGTTGGTGGTGGTGTGGTGGTGGTGGTCTGTTGGTGGTGGTTGTCTGTTGGTGGTGGTGGGGGTGGTGGTCTGTTGGTGGTGGTGGTGGTAGTGTTCTGTTGGTGGTGGTGGTGGTGTTCTGTTGGTGGTGGTCTGTTGGTGGTGGTGGTGGTCTGTTGGTGGTGGTCTGTTGGTGGTGGTGGTCTGTTGGTGGTGGTGGTCTGGTGGTGGTCTGTTGGTGGTGGTGGTCTGTTGGTGGTGGTGGTCTGATGGTGGTGGTCTGTTGGTGGTGGTGGTCTGTTGGTGGTGGTGGTGGTCTGTTGGTGGTGGCGGTGGTCTGTTGGTGGTGGCGGTGTACTGTTGGTGGTGGTGGTGGTCTGGTGGTGGTGGTCTGTTGGTGGTGGTGGTCTGTTGGTGGTGGTGGTGGTCTGTTGGTTGTGGTGGTGGTCTGTTGGTGGTGGTGGTCTGTTGGTGGTGCTGGTGGTGCTGGTCTGGTGGTGGTGGTCTGTTGGTGGTGGTCGTGGTCTGTTGGTGGTGATGGTGGTCTGTTGGTGGTGGTGGTGGTCTGTTGGTGGTGGTGGTCTGTTGGTGGTGGTGGTGGTCAGTTGGTGGTGGTGGTGGTCTGTTGGTGGTGGTCTGTTGGTGGTGGTGGTCTGTTGGTGGTGGTCTGTTGGCGGTGGTGGTGGTCTGTTGATGGTGGTGGTGGTGGTCTGTTGGTGGTGGTGGTCTGTTGGTGGTGGTCTGTTGGTGGTAGTGGTGGTCTGTTGGTCTGTTGGTAGTGGTGGTGGTCTGTTGGTGGTGGTGGTGGTGGTGGTCTGTTGGTGGGGGTCTGTTGGTGGTGGTCTGTTGGTGGTGGTGGTGGTCTGTTGGTGGTGATGATGGTCTGTTGGTCTGTTGGTGGTGGTGGTGGTCTGTTGGTGATGGTGGTGGTGGTCTGTTGGTGGTGGTCTGTTGGTGGTGGTGGTGGGGTTCTGTTGGTGGTGGTGGTGGTCTGTTGGTGGTGGTGGTCTGTTGGTGGTCTGTTGGTGGTGGTGGTGGTCTGTTGGTGGTGGTCTGTTGGTGGTGGTGGTGGTGGTCTGTTGGTGGTGGGGGTGGTGGACTGTTGGTGGTGGTGGTCTGTTGGTGGTGGTGGTGGTGTGGTGGTGGTGGTCTGTTGGTGGTGGTGATCTGTTGGTGGTGGTCTGTTGGTGGTGGTGGTGGTGATGGTCTGTTGGTGGTGGTGGTCTGTTGGTGGTGGTGGTCTGTTGGTGGTGATGGTCTGTTGGTGGTGGTGGTCTGTTGGTGGTGGTGGTCTGTTGGTGGTGGTGGTGGTCTGTTGGTGGTGGTGGTGGTCTGTTGGCGGTAGTGGTGGTGGTCTGTTGGTGTTGGTGGGTTGGTGGTGGTCTGTTGGTGTTGGTGGGTTGGTGGTGGTGGTGGTGGTCTGTTGGTGGTGTTGGTGGTATGTTGGTGGTGGTGGTCTGGTGGTGGTGGTGGTCTGGTGGTGGGGGTGGTCTGGTTGGTGGTGGTGGTGGTCTTTGGTGGTGGTGGTGGTCTGTTGGTGGTGGTGGTGATGGTCTGTTTGTGGTGGTGGTCTGTTGGTGGTGGTGGTGGTCTTTTGGTGGTGGTGTCGTGGTGGTGGTCTGTTGGTGGTGGTGGTGGTCTGTTATTGTTGGTGGTGGTGGTGGTCTGTTGGTGCTGGTGGTGGTGTTCTGTTGGTGGTGGTGGTGGTGGTGGTCTGTTGGTGGTGGTGGTCTGTTGGTGGTGGTGGTCTGTTGGTGGTGGTGGTGGTGGTCTGTTGGTGGTGGTGGTGGTGGGTTGGTGATGGGTTGGTGGTGGGTTGGTGGTGGTCTGTTGGTGGTGGTGGTGATGGTCTGTTGGTGGTGGTGGTGGTGGTCTGTTGGTGGTGGTGGTCTGTTGGTGGTGGTGGTCTGTTGGTGGTGGTGGTGGTGTTCTGTTGGTGGTGGTGGTCTGTTGGTGGTGGTGGTCTGTTGGTGGTGGTCTGTTGGTGGTGGTGGTGGTCTGTTGGTGTTGGTGGGTTGGTGGTGGTCTGTTGGTGTTCGTGGGTTGGTGGTGGTGGTGTTCTTTTGGTGGTGGTGGTGGTCTGTTGGTGGTGGTGGTCTGTTGGTGGTGGTGGTCTGGTTGGTGGTGGTGGTCTGGTTGGTGGTGGTGGTCTGTTGGTGGTGGTGGTGGTCTGTTGGTGGTGGTGGTGGTCTGTTGGTGGTGGTGGCCTGTTGGTGGTGGTGGTGGTCTGTTGGTGGTGGTGGTGGTCTGTTGGTGGTTGTGGTCTGTTGGTGGTGGTGGTCTGTTGGTGGTGCTGGTGGTGCTGGTCTGGTGGTGGTGGTCTGTTGGTGGTGGTCTGTTGGTGGTGGTGGTGGTCTGTTGGTGGTGGTGGTGGTGGTGGTCTGTTGGTGGTGGTCTGTTGGTGGTAGTGGTGGTCTGTTGGTCTGTTGGTAGTGGTGGTGGTCTGTTGGTGGTGGTGGTGGTGGTGGTCTGTTGGTGGTGGTCTGTTGGTGGTGGTCTGTTGGTGGCGGTGGTGGTCTGTTGGTGGTGGTGGTGGTCTGTTGGTGGTGGTGGTGGTGATCTGTTGGTGGTGGTGGTGGTCTGTTGGTGGTGGTGGTGGTGGGGTTCTGTTGGTGGTGGTGGTGGTCTGTTGGTGGTGGTTGTCTGTTGGTGGTCTGTTGGTGGTGGTGGTCTGTTGGTGGTGGTGGTGGTCTGTTAATGGTGGTTGTGGTGGTCTGTTGGTGGTGGTGGGTTGGTGGTGGTCTGTTGGTGGGTTGGTGGTGGTGGTGGTCTGTTGGTGGTGGTGGTCTGGTTGGTGGTGGTGGTCTGGTTGGTGGTGGTGGTCTGTTGGTGGTGGTGGTGGTCTGTTGGTGGTGGTGGTCTGTTGGTGGTGGTGGTGGTGGACTGTTGGTGGTGGTGGTCTGTTGGTGGTGGTTGTCTGTTGGTGGTGGTGGTGGTGGTCTGTTGGTGGTGGTCTGTTGGTGGTGGTGATGGTCTGTTGGTGGTGGTGGTGGTGGTGGTCTGTTGGTGGTGGTTGTCTGTTGGTGGTGGTGGGGGTGGTGGTCTGTTGGTGGTGGTGGTGGTAGTGTTCTGTTGGTGGTGGTGGTGGTGTTCTGTTGGTGGTGGTCTGTTGGTGGTGGTGGTGGTCTGTTGGTGGTGGTCTGTTGGTGGTGGTGGTCTGTTGGTGGTGGTGGTCTGGTGGTGGTCTGTTGGTGGTGGTGGTCTGTTGGTGGTGGTGGTCTGATGGTGGTGGTCTGTTGGTGGTGGTGGTCTGTTGGTGGTGGTGGTGGTCTGTTGGTGGTGGCGGTGGTCTGTTGGTGGTGGCGGTGTACTGTTGGTGGTGGTGGTGGTCTGGTGGTGGTGGTCTGTTGGTGGTGGTGGTCTGTTGGTGGTGGTGGTGGTCTGTTGGTTGTGGTGGTGGTCTGTTGGTGGTGGTGGTCTGTTGGTGGTGCTGGTGGTGCTGGTCTGGTGGTGGTGGTCTGTTGGTGGTGGTCGTGGTCTGTTGGTGGTGATGGTGGTCTGTTGGTGGTGGTGGTGGTCTGTTGGTGGTGGTGGTCTGTTGGTGGTGGTGGTGGTCAGTTGGTGGTGGTGGTGGTCTGTTGGTGGTGGTGGTGGTCTGTTGGTGGTTGTGGTCTGTTGGTGGTGGTGGTCTGTTGGTGGTGCTGGTGGTGCTGGTCTGGTGGTGGTGGTCTGTTGGTGGTGGTCTGTTGGTGGTGGTGGTGGTCTGTTGGTGGTGGTGGTGGTGGTGGTCTGTTGGTGGTGGTCTGTTGGTGGTAGTGGTGGTCTGTTGGTCTGTTGGTAGTGGTGGTGGTCTGTTGGTGGTGGTGGTGGTCTGTTGGTGGTGATGGTGGTCTGTTGGTGGTGGTGGTGGTCTGTTGGTGGTGGTGGCCTGTTGGTGGTGGTGGTGGTCTGTTGGTGGTGGTGGTGGTCTGTTGGTGGTTGTGGTCTGTTGGTGGTGGTGGTCTGTTGGTGGTGCTGGTGGTGCTGGTCTGGTGGTGGTGGTCTGTTGGTGGTGGTCTGTTGGTGGTGGTGGTGGTCTGTTGGTGGTGGTGGTGGTGGTGGTCTGTTGGTGGTGGTCTGTTGGTGGTAGTGGTGGTCTGTTGGTCTGTTGGTAGTGGTGGTGGTCTGTTGGTGGTGGTGGTGGTGGTGGTCTGTTGGTGGTGGTCTGTTGGTGGTGGTCTGTTGGTGGTGGTCTGTTGGTGGCGGTGGTGGTCTGTTGGTGGTGGTGGTGGTCTGTTGGTGGTGGTGGTGGTGATCTGTTGGTGGTGGTGGTGGTCTGTTGGTGGTGGTGGTGGTGGGGTTCTGTTGGTGGTGGTGGTGGTCTGTTGGTGGTGGTTGTCTGTTGGTGGTCTGTTGGTGGTGGTGGTCTGTTGGTGGTGGTGGTGGTCTGTTAATGGTGGTTGTGGTGGTCTGTTGGTGGTGGTGGGTTGGTGGTGGTCTGTTGGTGGGTTGGTGGTGGTGGTGGTCTGTTGGTGGTGGTGGTGGTCTGCTGGTGGTGGTCTGTTGGTGGTGGTGGGGGTCTTTATGGTGGTGGTGGTGGTCTGTTGGTGGTGGTGGTCCGTTGTTGGTGGTGGTGGTGGTCTGTTGGTGGTGATGGTTGTGGTCTGTTGGTGGTGGTGGTGGTCTGTTGGTGTTGGTGGTCGTGGCGGTGGTCTGTTGGTGGTGGTGGTGGTGGTCTGTTGGTGGGGGTGGTGGTGGTCTGTTGGTGGTGGTGGTCTGTTGGTGGTCTGTTGGTGGTGGTGGTGGTGGTCTGTTGGTGGTGGTGGTGGTGGTCTGTTGGTGGTGGGGGTGGTGGTCTGTTGGTGGTGGTGGTCTGTTGGTGGTGGTGGTGGTGTGGTGGTGGTGGTCTGTTGGTGGTGGTGGTGGTCTGTTGGTGGTGGTGGTGGTGATGGTCTGTTGGTGGTGGTGGTGGTGGTCTGTTGGTGGTGGTGGTCTGTTGGTGGTGATGGTCTGTTGGTGGTGGTGGTCTGTTGGTGGTGGTGGTCTGTTGGTGGTGGTCTGTTGGTGGTGGTGGTGGTCTGTTGGCAGTGGTGGTGGTGGTCTGTTGGTGTTGGTGGGTTGGTGGTGGTGGTGGTGGTCTGTTGGTGGTGGTGGTGGTCTGTTGGTGGTGGTGGTCTGTTGGTGGTGGTGGTCTGGTGGTGGTCTGTTGGTAGTGGTGGTGGTCTGTTGGTGGTGGTGGTCTTTGGTGGTGGTGGTCTGTTGGTGGTGGTGGTGGTCTGTTGGTGGTGGTGGTGGTCTGTTGGTGGTGGTCTTTTGGTGGAGGTCTGTTGGTGGTGGTGGTGGTCTGTTGGTGGTGATGGTGGTCTGTTGGTGGTGGTGGTGGTCTGTTGGTGGTGGTGGTCTGTTGGTGGTGGTGGTGGTCTGTTGGTGGTGGTCTGTTGGTGTTGGTCTGTTGGTGGTGGTGGTCTGTTGGTTGTGGTGGTGGTCTGTTGGTGGTGGTCTGTTGGTGGTGGTCTGTTGGTGGTGGTGGTGGTCTGTTGGTGGTGGTCTGTTGGTCGGTTGTTGGTGGTGGTGGTCTGTTGGTGGTGCTCTGTTGGTGGTGGTCTGTTGGTCTGTTGGTGGTGGCCTGTTGGTCTGTTGGTGGTGGTGGTGGTCTGTTGGTGGTGGTGGTGGTCTGTTGGTGGTGGTGGTCTGTTGGTGGTCTGTTGGTGGTGGTGGTCTGTTGGTGCTACATAACCTTGTCTGTTGGTGGTGGTGGTCTGTTGGTGGTGGTGGTCTGTTGGTGGTGGTGGTGGTCTGGTGGTGGTGGTCTGTTTTTGGTGGTGGTCTGTTGGTGGTGGGGGTGGTCTGTTGGTGGTGGTGGTGGTCTGTTGGTGGTGGCGGTGGACTGATGGTGGTGGTGGTGGTCTGTTGGTGGTGGTGGTCTGTTGGTGATGGTGGTCTGTTGGTGGTGCTGGTCTGTTGGTGGTGCTGGTGGTGCTGGTCTGGTGGTGGTGGTCTGTTGGTGGTGGTGGTGGTCTGTTGGTGGTGATGGTGGTCTGTTGGTGGTGGTGGTCTGTTGGTGGTGGTGGTGGTCAGTTGGTGGTGGTCTGTTGGTGGTGGCGGTGGTCTGTTGGTGGTGGTGGTGGTCTGTTGGTGGTGGTCTGTTTGGGGTGGTGGTGGTCTGTTGTTGGTTGTGGTCTGTTGGTGGTGGTGGTCTGTTGGTGGTGCTGGTGGTGCTGGTCTGGTGGTGGTGGTTTGTTGGTGGTGGTCTGTTGGTGGTGGTGGTGGTCTGTTGGTGGTGGTGGTGATCTGTTGGAGGTGGTGGTGGTCTGTTGGTGGTAGTGGTGGTCTGTTGGTCTGTTGGTAGTGGTGGTGGTCTGTTGGTGGTGGTGGTGGTCTGTTGGTGGTGGTCTGTTGTTGGTGGTGGTGGTCTGTTGGTGGTGGTGATGGTCTGTTGGTCTGTTGGTGGTGGTGGTGGTCTGTTGGTGGTGGTGGTGGTGGTCTGTTGGTGGTGGTGGTGGTGGTGGGGTTCTGTTGGTGGTGGTGGTGGTGGTGGTCTGTTGGTGGTGGTTGTCTGTTGGTGGTGCTGGTCTGTTGGTGGTGGTGGTCTGTTGGTGGTGGTGGTGGTCTGTTGGTGGTGGTGGTGGTCTGTTGGTGGTGGTGGTGGTGGTCTGTTGGTGTTGGTGGGTTGGTGGTGGTCTGTTGGTGGGTTGGTGGTGGTGGTGGTGGTGGTCTGTTGGTGGTGGTGGTGGTCTGTTGGTGGTGGTGGTCTGTTGGTGGTGGTGGTGGTCTGGTGGTGGTGGTCTGTTGGTGGTGGTGGGGGTCTGTTGGTGGTGGTGGTGGTGGTCTGTTTGTGGTGGTGGGTTGGTGGTGGTCTGTTGGTGGTCTGTTGGTGGTCTGTTGGTGGTGGTGGTGGTGATGGTCTGTTGGTGGTGGTGGTGGTGGTCTGTTGGTGGTGGTGTGGTGGTGGTGGTCTGTTGGTGGTGGTGGTGGTGTTCTGTTGGTTGTGGTGGTGGTGGTGGTCTGTTGGTGGTGGTGGTCTGTTGGTGGTGGTGGTCTGTTGGTGGTGGTGGTGGTCTGTTAGTGGTGGTGGTGGTGTTCTTTTGGTGGTGGTGGTGGTCTGTTGGTGGTGGTGGTCTGTTGGTGGTGGTGGTCTGGTTGGTGGTGGTGGTGGTGGTCTGTTGGTGGTGGTGGTGGTCTGTTGGTGGTGGTGGTGGTGGACTGCTGGTGGTGGTGGTGGTCTGTTGGTGGTGGTGGTGGTCTGTTGGTGGTGGGGATGGTCTGTTGGTGGTGGTGGTGGTGGTGGTCTGTTGGTGGTGGTGGTGGTGGTCTGTTGGTGGTGGTGGGGGTGGTGGTCTGTTGGTGGTGGTGTTCTGTTGGTGGTGGTGGTAGTGTTCTGTTGGTGGTGGTGGTGGTGTTCTGTTGGAGGTGGTCTGTTGGTGAAGGTGGTGGTGGTCTGTTGGTGGGTTGGTGGTGGTCTGTTGGTGGTGTTCTGTTGTTGGTGGTGGTGGTCTGTTGGTGGTGGGGGTCTGTTGGTGGTGGTGGTCTGTTGGTGGTGGTGGTGGTCTGTTGGTGGTGGTGGTGGTCTGTTGGTGGTGGTGGTGGTGGTCTGTTGGTGGTGGTGGTCTGGTGGTGGTGGTGGTCTGGTGGTGGGGGTGGTCTGGTGGTGGGGGTGGTCTGGTTGGTGGTGGTGGTGGTGGTCTGTTGGTGGTGGTGGTGGTCTGTTGGTGGTGGTGGTCTTTGGTGGTGGTGGTCTGTTGGTGGTGGTGGTGGTCTGTTGGTGGTGGTGGTGGTCTGTTGGTGGTGGTCTTTTGGTGGAGGTCTATTGGTGGTGTTGGTGGTGGTCTGTTGGTGGTGGTGGTGGTGGTCTGTTGGTGGTGGTGGTCTGTTGGTGGTGGTGGTGGTGATCTGTTGGTGGTGGTGGTCTGTTGGTGGTGGTGGTGGTGGTCTGTTGGTGGTGGTGGTCTGTTGGTGGTCTGTTGGTGGTGGTGGTCTGTTGGTGCTACATAACCTTGTCTGTTGGTGGTGGTGGTCTGTTGGTGGTGGTGGTCTGGTGGAGGTCTGTTGGTGGTGGTGGTCTGTTGGTGGTGGTGGTGGTCTGGTGGTGGTGGTCTGTTTTTGGTGGTGGTCTGTTGGTGGTGGGGGTGGTCTGTTGGTGGTGGTGGTGGTCTGTTGGTGGTGGCGGTGGACTGATGGTGGTGGTGGTGGTCTGTTGGTGGTGGTGATGGTCTGTTGGTGGTGGTGGTCTGTTGGTGATGGTGGTCTGTTGGTGGTGCTGGTCTGTTGGCGGTGCTGGTGGTGCTGGTCTGGTGGTGGTGGTCTGTTGGTGGTGGTGGTGGTCTGTTGGTGGTGATGGTGGTCTGTTGGTGGTGGTGGGCTGTTGGTGGTGGTCTGTTGGTGGTGGTGGTGGTCTGTTGGTGGTGGTGGTCTGTTGGTGGTGGTGGTGGTGGACTGTTGGTGGTGGTGGTCTGTTGGTGGTGGTTGTCTGTTGGTGGTGGTGGTGGTGGTCTGTTAGTGGTGGTCTGTTGGTGGTGGTGATGGTCTGTTGGTGGTGGTGGTGGTGGTGGTCTGTTGGTGGTGGTTGTCTGTTGGTGGTGGTGGGGGTGGTGGTCTGTTGGTGGTGGTGGTGGTAGTGTTCTGTTGGTGGTGGTGGTGGTGTTCTGTTGGTGGTGGTCTGTTGGTGGTGGTGGTGGTCTGTTGGTGGTGGTCTGTTGGTGGTGGTGGTCTGTTGGTGGTGGTGGTCTGGTGGTGGTCTGTTGGTGGTGGTGGTCTGTTGGTGGTGGTGGTGGTCTGTTGGTGGTGGTCTGTTTGGGGTGGTGGTGGTCTGTTGTTGGTTGTGGTCTGTTGGTGGTGGTGGTCTGTTGGTGGTGCTGGTGGTGCTCGTCTGGTGGTGGTGGTTTGTTGGTGGTGGTCTGTTGGTGGTGGTCTGTTGGTGGTGGTGGTGATCTGTTGGAGGTGGTGGTGGTCTGTTGGTGGTAGTGGTGGTCTGTTGGTCTGTTGGTAGTGGTGGTGGTCTGTTGGTGGTGGTGGTCTGTTGGTGGTGGTCTGTTGGTGGTGGTGGTGGTCTGTTGGTGGTGGTGATGGTCTGTTGGTCTGTTGGTGGTGGTGGTGGTCTGTTGGTGGTGTTTTTGGTGGTCTGTTGGTGGTGGTGGTGGTGGTGGTGGGGTTCTGTTGGTGGTGGTGGTGGTGGTGGTCTGTTGGTGGTGGTTGTCTGTTGGTGGTGCTGGTCTGTTGGTGGTGGTGGTCTGTTGGTGGTGGCGGTGGTCTGGTGGTGGTGGTGGTGGTGGTGGTGGTCTGTTGGTGTTGGTGGGTTGGTGGTGGTCTGTTGGTGGGTTGGTGGTGGTGGTGGTCTGTTGGTGGTGGTGGTGGTCTGTTGGTGGTGGTGGTCTGTTGGTGGTGGTGGTGGTCTGGTGGTGGTGGTCTGTTGGTGGTGGTGGGGGTCTGTTGGTGGTGGTGGTGATGGTCTGTTTGTGGTGGTGGGTTGGTGGTGGTCTGTTGGTGGTCTGTTGGTGGTCTGTTGGTGGTGGTGGTGGTGATGGTCTGTTGGTGGTGGTGGTGGTGGTCTGTTGGTGGTGGTGTGGTGGTGGTGGTCTGTTGGTGGTGGTGGTGGTGTTCTGTTGGTGGTGGTGGTGGTGGTCTGTTGGTGGTGGTGGTCTGTTGGTGGTGGTGGTCTGTTGGTGTTGGTGGGTTGGTGGTGGTCTGTTGGTGTTCGTGGGTTGGTGGTGGTGGTGGTGGTGTTCTTTTGGTGGTGGTGGTGGTCTGTTGGTGGTGGTGGTCTGTTGGTGGTGGTGGTCTGGTTGGTGGTGGTGGTGGTGGTCTGTTGGTGGTGGTGGTGGTCTGTTGGTGGTGGTGGTGGTGGACTGTTGGTGGTGGTGGTGGTGGTCTGTTGGTGGTGGTGGTCTGTTGGTTGTGGTGGTGGTGGTCTGTTGGTGGTGGTGGTGGTCTGTTGGTGGTGGTGATGGTCTGTTGGTGGTGGTGGTGGTGGTGGTCTGTTGGTGGTGGTGGTGGTGGTCTGTTGGTGGTGGTGGGGGTGGTGGTCTGTTGGTGGTGGTGTTCTGTTGGTGGTGGTGGTGGTGGTGGTGGTGTTCTGTTGGTGGTGGTGGTGGTGTTCTGTTGGAGGTGGTCTGTTGGTGGTGGTGGTGGTTTGTTGGTGAAGGTGGTGGTGGTCTGTTGGTGGGTTGGTGGTGGTCTGTTGGTGGTGTTCTGTTGTTGGTGGTGGTGGTCTGTTGGTGGTGGTCTGTTGGTGGTGGTGGTGGTCTGTTGGTGGTGGTGGTGGTGGTCTGTTGGTGGTGGTGGTGGTGGTCTGTTGGTGTTGGTGGGTTGGTGGTGGTCTGTTGGTGTTGGTGGGTTGGTTGAGGTGGTGGTGGTGGTTGTGGTCTGTTGGTGGTGGTGGTCTGTTGGTGGTGCTGGTGGTCTGTTGGTGGTGGTGGTCTGTTGGTGGTGGTGGTCTGTTGGTGGTGGTCTGTTGGTGGTGGCGGTCTGTTGGTGGTGGTCTGTTGGTGGTTGTCTGTTGGTGGTGGTCTGTTGGTGGTGGTGGTGGTCTGTTGGTGGTGGTCTGTTGGTGTTGGTGGTGGTGGTCTGTTGGTGGTGGTCTGTTGTTGGTGGTGGTCTGTTGGTGGTGGTGGTGGTCTGTTGGTGGTTTTCTGTTGGTGGTGGTGGTCTGTTGGTCGTGGTCTGTTGGTGGTGGTGGTGGTCTGTTGGTCGGTTGTTGTTGGTGGTGGTCTGTTGGTGGTGCTGGTGGTGGTGGTCTGTTGGTGGTGGTCTGTTGGTCTGTTGGTGGTGACCTGTTGGTCTGTTGGTCTGTTGGTGGTGGTGGTGGTCTGTTGGTGGTGGTGGTGGTCTGTTGGTGGTGGTGGTGGTCTGTTGGTGGTCTGTTGGTGGTGGTGGTCTGTTGGTGGTGGTGGTCTGTTGGTGCTACATAACCTTGTCTGTTGGTGGTGGTGGTGATGGTCTGTTGTTGGTGGTGGTGGTCTGTTGGTCTGTTGGTGGTGGTGGTGGTCTTTTGGTGGTGGTAGTGGTGGTGGTCTGTTGGTCTGTTGGTGGTGGTGGTGGTCTGTTGGTCTGTTGGTGGTGGTTGTGGTCTGTTGGTGGTGGTGGTGGTGGTGGTCTGTTGGTGGTGGTGTGTTGGTGGTGGTGGTGGTCTGTTGGTGGTGGTCTGTTGGTGGTGGTGGTGATCTGTTGGTGGTGGTGGTGGTCTGGTGGTGGTGGTGGTCTGTTGGTGGTGGTCTGTTGGTGGTGGTCTGTTGGTGGTGGTCTGTTGGTGGTGGTGGTGGTGGTCTGTTGGTGGTGGTGGTCTGTTGGTCTGTTGGTCTGTTGGTGGTGGTGGTGGTCTGTTGGTGGTGGTGGTGGTCTGTTGGTGGTCTGTTGGTGGTGGTGGTCTGTTGGTGGTGGTGGTCTGTTGGTGCTACATAACCTTGTCTGTTGGTGGTGGTGGTGGTGGTCTGTTCTTGGTGGTGGTGGTGGTGGTGGTTTGTTGGTCTGTTGGTGGTGGTCTGTTGGTCTGTTGGTGGTGGTGG
This sequence comes from Rana muscosa, assembly GCA_029206835.1. NCBI lineage: Eukaryota > Metazoa > Chordata > Amphibia > Anura > Ranidae > Rana > Rana muscosa. The sequence continues at coordinate 4,685,537 of JARGYO010000212.1, forward strand.
TGGTCTGTTGGTCTGTTGGTGGTGGTTGTGGTCTGTTGGTGGTGGTGGTGGTGGTGGTCTGTTGGTGGTGGTGGTGGTCTGTTGGTGGTGGTCTGTTGGTGGTGGTCTGTTGGTGGTGGTGGTCTGGTGGTGGTGGTGGTCTGTTGGTGGTGGCGGTGGTCTGTTGGTGGTGGTGGTGGTCTGTTGGTGGTGGTCTGTTGGTGGTGGTGGTCTGTTGGTGGTGGTCTGTTGGTGGTGGTGGTGGTCTGTTGGTGGTGGTAGTGGTGGTCTGTTGGTGGTGGTGGGTTGGTGGTGGTCTGTTGGTGGGTTGGTGGTGGTGGTGGTGGTCTGTTGGTGGTGGTCTGTTGGTGGTTTTCTGTTGGTGGTGGTGGTCTGTTGGTGGTGGTCTGTTGGTGGTGGTGGTGGTCTGTTGGTGGTGGTCTGTTGGTCGGTTGTTGGTGGTGGTGGTCTGTTGGTGGTGGTGGTGGTCTGTTGGTGGTGGTGGTCTGGTGGTGGTGGTGGTCTGTTGGTGGTGGCGGTGGTCTGTTGGTGGTGGTGGTGGTCTGTTGGTGGTGGTCTGTTGGTGGTGGTGGTCTGTTGGTGGTGGTCTGTTGGTGGTGGTGGTGGTCTGTTGGTGGTGGTAGTGGTGGTCTGTTGGTGGTGGTAGTGGTGGTGGTGGTCTGTTGGTGTTGGTGGGTTGTTGGTGGTCTGTTGGTGGGTTGGTGGTGGTGGTGGTGGTCTGTTGGTGGTGGTCTGTTGGTGGTGGCGGTCTGTTGGTGGTGGTCTGTTGGTGGTTGTCTGTTGGTGGTGGTCTGTTGGTGGTGGTGGTGGTCTGTTGGTGGTGGTCTGTTGGTGTTGGTGGTGGTGGTCTGTTGGTGGTGGTCTGTTGTTGGTGGTGGTCTGTTGGTGGTGGTGGTGGTCTGTTGGTGGTTTTCTGTTGGTGGTGGTGGTCTGTTGGTCGTGGTCTGTTGGTGGTGGTGGTGGTCTGTTGGTCGGTTGTTGTTGGTGGTGGTCTGTTGGTGGTGCTGGTGGTGGTGGTCTGTTGGTGGTGGTCTGTTGGTCTGTTGGTGGTGACCTGTTGGTCTGTTGGTCTGTTGGTGGTGGTGGTGGTCTGTTGGTGGTGGTGGTGGTCTGTTGGTGGTGGTGGTGGTCTGTTGGTGGTCTGTTGGTGGTGGTGGTCTGTTGGTGGTGGTGGTCTGTTGGTGCTACATAACCTTGTCTGTTGGTGGTGGTGGTGATGGTCTGTTGTTGGTGGTGGTGGTCTGTTGGTCTGTTGGTGGTGGTGGTGGTCTTTTGGTGGTGGTAGTGGTGGTGGTCTGTTGGTCTGTTGGTGGTGGTGGTGGTCTGTTGGTCTGTTGGTGGTGGTTGTGGTCTGTTGGTGGTGGTGGTGGTGGTGGTCTGTTGGTGGTGGTGTGTTGGTGGTGGTGGTGGTCTGTTGGTGGTGGTCTGTTGGTGGTGGTGGTGATCTGTTGGTGGTGGTGGTGGTCTGGTGGTGGTGGTGGTCTGTTGGTGGTGGTCTGTTGGTGGTGGTCTGTTGGTGGTGGTCTGTTGGTGGTGGTGGTGGTGGTCTGTTGGTGGTGGTGGTCTGTTGGTCTGTTGGTCTGTTGGTGGTGGTGGTGGTCTGTTGGTGGTGGTGGTGGTCTGTTGGTGGTGGTCTGTTGGTGGTGGTCTGTTGGTGGTGGTGGTGGTGGTCTGTTGGTGGTGGTGGTCTGGTGGTGGTGGTGGTCTGTTGGTGGTGGCGGTGGTCTGTTGGTGGTGGTGGTGGTCTGTTGGTGGTGGTCTGTTGGTGGTGGTGGTCTGTTGGTGGTGGTCTGTTGGTGGTGGTGGTGGTCTGTTGGTGGTGGTAGTGGTGGTCTGTTGGTGGTGGTGGGTTGGTGGTGGTCTGTTGGTGGGTTGGTGGTGGTGGTGGTGGTCTGTTGGTGGTGGTCTGTTGGTGGTTTTCTGTTGGTGGTGGTGGTCTGTTGGTGGTGGTCTGTTGGTGGTGGTGGTGGTCTGTTGGTGGTGGTCTGTTGGTCGGTTGTTGGTGGTGGTGGTCTGTTGGTGGTGGTGGTGGTCTGTTGGTGGTGGTGGTCTGGTGGTGGTGGTGGTCTGTTGGTGGTGGCGGTGGTCTGTTGGTGGTGGTGGTGGTCTGTTGGTGGTGGTCTGTTGGTGGTGGTGGTCTGTTGGTGGTGGTCTGTTGGTGGTGGTGGTGGTCTGTTGGTGGTGGTAGTGGTGGTCTGTTGGTGGTGGTAGTGGTGGTGGTGGTCTGTTGGTGTTGGTGGGTTGTTGGTGGTCTGTTGGTGGGTTGGTGGTGGTGGTGGTGGTCTGTTGGTGGTGGTCTGTTGGTGGTTTTCTGTTGGTGGTGGTGGTCTGTTGGTGGTGGTCTGTTGGTGGTGGTGGTGGTCTGTTGGTGGTGGTCTGTTGGTCGGTTGTTGGTGGTGGTGGTCTGTTGGTGGTGGTGGTGGTGGTGGTCTGTTGGTAGTGCTCTGTTGGTCTGTTGGTGGTGGCCTGTTGGTCTGTTGGTCTGTTGGTGGTGGTGGTGGTTTGTTGGTGGTGGTGGTGGTCTGTTGGTGGACTGTTGGTGGTGGTGGTCTGTTGGTGGTGGTGGTCTGTTGGTGCTACATAACCTTGTCTGTTGGTGGTGGTGGTCTGTTCTTGGTGGTGGTCTGTTGGTCTGTTGGTGGTGGTGGTGGTCTGTTGGTCTGTTGGTGGTGGTTGTGGTCTGTTGGTGGGGGTGGTGGGGGTGGTCTGTTGGTGGTGGTGTGTTGGTGGTGGTGGTCTGTTGGTGGTGGTCTGTTGGTGGTGGTGGTGGTCTGTTGGTGGTGGTGGTGGTGGTCTGGGGGTGGTGGTGGTCTGTTGGTGGTGGTGGTGGTCTGTTGGTGGTGGTCTGTTGGTGGTGGTGGTGGTGGTCTGTTGGTGGTGGTGGTCTGTTGGTCTGTTGGTCTGTTGGTGGTGGTGGTGGTCTGTTGGTGGTGGTGGTGGTCTGTTGGTGGTCTGTTGGTGGTGGTGGTCTGTTGGTGCTACATAACCTTGTCTGTTGGTGGTGGTGGTGGTGGTCTGTTATTGGTGGTGGTGGTGGTGGTGGTGGTGGTCTGTTGGTCTGTTGGTGGTGGTGGTGGTCTGTTGGTGGTGGTAGTGGTGGTGGTCTGTTGGTCTGTTGGTGGTGGTGGTGGTCTGTTGGTCTGTTGGTGGTGGTTGTGGTCTCTTGGTGGTGGTGGTGGTGGTGGTCTGTTGGTGGTGGTGGTGGTGTGTTGGTGGTGGTGGTGGTCTGTTGGTGGTGGTGGTGGTCTGTTGGTCTGTTGGTGGTGGTGGTGGTCTGTTGGTCTGTTGGTGGTGGTTGTGGTCTGTTGGTCTGTTGGTGGTGGTTGTGGTCTGTTGGTGGTGGTGTGTTGGTGGTGGTCTGTTGGTGGTGGCGGTCTGTTGGTGGTGGTCTGTTGGTGGTTGTCTGTTGGTGGTGGTCTGTTGGTGGTGGTGGTGGTCTGTTGGTGGTGGTCTGTTGGTGTTGGTGGTGGTGGTCTGTTGGTGGTGGTCTGTTGTTGGTGGTGGTCTGTTGGTGGTGGTGGTGGTCTGTTGGTGGTTTTCTGTTGGTGGTGGTGGTCTGTTGGTGGTGGTCTGTTGGTGGTGGTGGTGGTCTGTTGGTCGGTTGTTGTTGGTGGTGGTCTGTTGGTGGTGCTGGTGGTGGTGGTCTGTTGGTGGTGGTCTGTTGGTGGTGCTGGTGGTGGTGACCTGTTGGTCTGTTGGTCTGTTGGTGGTGGTGGTGGTCTGTTGGTGGTGGTGGTGGTCTGTTGGAGGTGGTCTGTTGGTGGTGGTGGTCTGTTGGTGTTGGTGGGTTGGTGGTGGTCTGTTGGTGGTGTTCTGTTGTTGGTGGTGGTGGTGGTCTGTTGGTGGTGGGGGTCTGTAGGTGGTGGTGGTGGTCTGTTGGTGGTGGTGGTCTGTTGGTGGTGGTGGTCTGTTGGTGGTGTTCGGTTGGTGGTGGTGGTCTGTTGGTGGTGGTGATGGTGGTGGTCTGTTTGTGGTTGTCTGTTGGTGGTGGTCTGTTGGTGGTGGTCTGTTGGTGTTGGTGGTGGTGGTCTGTTGGTGGTGGTCTGTTGGTGGTGGTGGTCTGTTGGTGGTGGTGGTGGTCTGTTGGTGGTTTTCTGTTGGTGGTGGTGGTCTGTTGGTGGTGGTCTGTTGGTGGTGGTGGTGGTCTGTTGGTGGTGGTCTGTTGGTCGGTTGTTGGTGGTGGTGGTCTGTTGGTGGTGGTGGTGGTCTGTTGGTGGTGGTCTGTTGGTCTGTTGGTGGTGGCCTGTTGGTCTGTTGGTCTGTTGGTGGTGGTGGTGGTCTGTTGGTGGTGGTGGTGGTCTGTTGGTGGTCTGTTGGTGGTGGTGGTCTGTTGGTGGTGGTGGTCTGTTGGTGCTACATAACCTTGTCTGTTGGTGGTGGTGGTGATTGTCTGTTGTTGGTGGTGGTGGTCTGTTGGTCTGTTGGTGGTGGTGGTGGTCTTTTGGTGGTGGTAGTGGTGGTGGTCTGTTGGTCTGTTGGTGGTGGTGGTGGTCTGTTGGTCTGTTGGTGGTGGTTGTGGTCTGTTGGTGGTGGTGGTGGTGGTGGTCTGTTGGTGGTGGTGTGTTGGTGGTGGTGGTGGTCTGTTGGTGGTGGTCTGTTGGTGGTGGTGGTGATCTGTTGGTGGTGGTGGTGGTCTGGTGGTGGTGGTGGTCTGTTGGTGGTGGTCTGTTGGTGGTGGTCTGTTGGTGGTGGTCTGTTGGTGGTGGTGGTGGTGGTCTGTTGGTGGTGGTGGTCTGTTGGTCTGTTGGTGGTGGTGGTGGTCTGTTGGTGGTGGTGGTGGTCTGTTGGTGGTCTGTTGGTGGTGGTGGTCTGTTGGTGGTGGTGGTCTGTTGGTGCTACATAACCTTGTCTGTTGGTGGTGGTGGTGGTGGTCTGTTCTTGGTGGTGGTGGTGGTGGTGGTTTGTTGGTCTGTTGGTGGTGGTGGTCTGTTGGTGGTGGTAGTGGTGGTGGTCTGTTGGTCTGTTGGTGGTGGTGGTGGTCTGTTGGTCTGTTGGTGGTGGTTGTGGTCTGTTGGTGGTGGTGGTGGTGGTGGTCTGTTGGTGGTGGTGGTGGTCTGTTGGTGGTGGTCTGTTGGTGGTGGTCTGTTGGTGGTGGTGGTGGTGGTCTGGTGGTGGTGGTGGTCTGTTGGTGGTGGCGGTGGTCTGTTGGTGGTGGTGGTGGTCTGTTGGTGGTGGTCTGTTGGTGGTGGTGGTCTGTTGGTGGTGGTCTGTTGGTGGTGGTGGTGGTCTGTTGGTGGTGGTAGTGGTGGTCTGTTGGTGGTGGTGGGTTGGTGGTGGTCTGTTGGTGGGTTGGTGGTGGTGGTGGTGGTCTGTTGGTGGTGGTCTGTTGGTGGTTTTCTGTTGGTGGTGGTGGTCTGTTGGTGGTGGTCTGTTGGTGGTGGTGGTGGTCTGTTGGTGGTGGTCTGTTGGTCGGTTGTTGGTGGTGGTGGTCTGTTGGTGGTGGTGGTGGTCTGTTGGTGGTGGTGGTGGTGGTCTGGTGGTGGTGGTGGTCTGTTGGTGGTGGCGGTGGTCTGTTGGTGGTGGTGGTGGTCTGTTGGTGGTGGTCTGTTGGTGGTGGTGGTCTGTTGGTGGTGGTCTGTTGGTGGTGGTGGTGGTCTGTTGGTGGTGGTGGTGGTGGTCTGTTGGTGGTGGCGGTGGTCTGTTGGTGGTGGTCTGTTGGTGGTGGTGGTGGTGGTCTGTTGGTGGTGGTGGTCTGTTGGTGGTGGTCTGTTGGTGGTGGTGGTGGTCTGTTGGTGGTGGTAGTGGTGGTCTGTTGGTGGTGGTAGTGGTGGTGGTGGTCTGTTGGTGTTGGTGGGTCGGTGGTGGTCTGTTGGTGGGTTGGTGGTGGTGGTGGTGGTCTGTTGGTGGTGGTGGTGGTCTGTTGGTGGTGGTGGTCTGTTGGTTTTGGTGGTGGTGGTGGTGGTCTGTTGGTGGTGGTGGTGGTGGTGGTGGTCTGTTAGTGGTGGTCTGTTGGTGGTGGTGGTGGTGGTCTGTTGGTGGTGGTGGTCTGTTGGTGGTGGTGATGGTAGTGGTGGTGGTCTGTTGGTGGTGGTGATGGTAGTGGTGGTGGTGGTGGTAGTGGTGGTGGTGGTGATCTGTTGGTGGTGGTGGTCTGTTGTTGGTGGTGGTGGTGGTCTGTTGGTAGTGGTGGTGGTGGTGGTGGTCTGTTGGTGGTGGTGGTCTGTTGGTGGTGGCGGCGGTGGTGGTCTGTTGGTGGTGGTGGTTGTCTGTTGGTGTTGGTGGTGGTTGTTGGTGGTGGTGGTCTGTTGGTGGTGGTTTGTTGGTGGTGGTCTGTTGGTGGTGGTCTTTTGGTGGTGGTCTGTTGGTGGTGGTGGTGGCGGTCTGTTGGTGGTGGTGGTGGTGGTGGTCTGGTGGTGGTGGTGGTCTGTTGGTCTGTTGGTGTTGGTGGTGGTCTTTTGGTGGTGGTTTTCTGTTGGTGGTGGTGGTCTGTTGGTGGTGGTGGTCTGGTGGTGGTGGTGGTCTGGTGGTGGTGGTGGTGGTCTGTTGGTGGTGGTGGTGGTCTGTTGGTGGTGGTCTGTTGGTGGTGGTGGTCTGGTGGTGGTGGTCTGGTGGTGGTGGTGGTCTGTTGGTGGTGTTGGTGGTGCTGGTCTGTTGGTGGTGCTTGTCTGTTGGTGGTGCTGGTGGTGGTCTGTTGGTGGTGGTGGTGGTCTGTTGGTGGTGGTCTGTTGGTGGTGGTGGTGGTCAGTTGGTGGTGGTGGTGGTCTGTTGGTGGTTGTTTTGGTCTGTTTGTGGTGGTGGTCTGTTTGTGGTGGTGGTCTGTTTGTGGTGGTGGAGGTCTGATTGTTTTGGTGGTGGTCTGTTAGTAGTGGTGGTGGTAGTCTGCTGGTGGTGGTGGTCTGCTGGTGGTCTGCTGGTGGTCTGCTGCTGGTGGTGGTTTGCTGGCGGTGGTGGTCTGCTGGTGGTGGTGGTCTGTTGGTGGTGGTGGTCTGCTGGTGGTGGTGGTCTGCTGGTCTGTTGGTCTGTTGGTGGTGGTGGTGGTGGTCTGGTTGGTGGTGGTGGTGGTCTGTTGGTGGTGGTGGTGGTGGTGGTCTGTTGGTGGTGGTGGTCTGTTGGTGGTGGTGGTGGTGGTCTGTTGGTGGTGGTTTGTTGGTGGTAGTGGTGGTCTGTTGGTGGTGGTGGTCTGTTGGTTTTGGTGGTGGTGGTGGTGGTCTGTTGGTGTTGGTGGGTTGGTGGTGGTCTGTTGGTGTTGGTGGGTTGGTGGGGGTCTGTTGGTGGTGGTGGTCTGTTGGTGGTGGTGGTCTGTTGGTGGTGGTCTGTTGGTGGTGGTGGTCTGTTGGTGGTGGTGGTCTGTTGGTGGTGGTGGTGGTGGTGGTGTGTTGGTGGTGGTGGTCTGTTGGTGGTGGTCTGTTGGTGGTGGTGGTCTGTTGGTGGTGGTGATGGTAGTGGTGGTGGTGGTGGTCTGTTGGTGGTGGTGGTCTGTTGGTGGTGGTGGTCTGTTGTTGTTGTTGGTGGTGGTGGTGGTCTGTTGGTGGTGGTGGTCTGTTGGTGGTGGTGGTCTGTTGGTGGTGGTGGTGGTCTGTTGGTGGTGGAGGTGGTGGTGGTGTTCTGTTGGTGTTGGTGGTGGTGGTGGTCTGTTGGTGGTGGTGGTGGTCTGTTGGTGGTGGTTTGTTTTGGTGGTGGTCTGTTGGTGGTGGTGGTGGTCTGTTGGTGGTGGTCTGGTGGTGGTGGTGGTCTGTTGGTCTGTTGGTGTTGGTGGTGGTGGTGGTATGTTGGTGGTGGTGGTCTGTTGTTGGTGGTGGTGGTCTGTTGGTGGTGGTGGTGGTGGTCTGGTGGTGGTGGTGGTCTTTTGGTGGTGGTGGTGGTCGTCTGTTGGTGGTGGTGGTCTGTTGGTGCTGGTGGTCTGTTGGTGGTGGTGGTGGTGGTCTGTTGGTGGTGGTGGTGGTCTGTTGGTGGTGGTGGTCTGTTGGTGGTTTTGGTCTGGTGGTGGTGGTCTGGTGGTGGTGGTGGTCTGTTGGTGGTGTTGGTGGTGCTGGTCTGGTGGTGGTGGTCTGCTGGTGGTGCTGGTGGTCTGTTGGTGGTGGTGGTGGTCTGTTGGTGGTGGTGGTGGTCGTCTGTTGGTGGTAGTGGTCTGTTGGTGGTGGTGGTCTGTTGGTGGTGGTGGTCTGTTGGTGGTGGTCTGTTGGTGGTGGTCTGTTGGTGGTGGTGGTCTGTTGGTCTGTTGGTGGTTTTGGTCTGGTGGTGGTGGTCTGGTGGTGGTGGTGGTCTGTTGGTGGTGTTGGTGGTGCTGGTCTGGTGGTGGTGGTCTGCTGGTGGTGCTGGTCTGTTGGTGGTGGTGGTGGTCTATTGGTGGTGGTGGTGGTCTGTTGGTGGTGGTGGTGGTCGTCTGTTGGTGGTAGTGGTCTGTTGGTGGTGGTGGTCTGTTGGTGGTGGTGGTCTGTTGGTGGTGGTGGTGGTCTGTTGGTGGTGGTCTGTTGGTGGTGGTGGTCTGTTGGTCTGTTGGTGGTTTTGGTCTGGTGGTGGTGGTCTGGTGGTGGTGGTGGTCTGTTGGTGGTGTTGGTGGTGCTGGTCTGGTGGTGGTGGTCTGCTGGTGGTGCTGGTCTGTTGGTGGTGGTGGTGGTCTGTTGGTGGTGGTGGTGGTCTGTTGGTAGTGGTGGTGGTCTGTTGGTGGTGGTGGTGGTCTGTTGGTGGTGGTGGTGGTGGTCTGTTGGTGGTGGTGGTCTGTTTGTGGTGGTGGTCTGTTTGTGGTGGTGGTGGTCTGTTCGTGGTGGTGGTCTGTTTGTGGTGGTGGTGGTCTGTTTGTGGTGGTGGTGGTGGTCTGTTTGTGGTGGTGGTGGTGGTCTGTTGGTAGTGGTGGTGGTAGTCTGCTGGTGGTGGTGGTCTGCTGGTGGTGGTGGTCTGCTGGTGGTGGTGGTCTGGTTGGTGGTGGTGGTGGTGGTCTGTTGGTGGTGGTGGTCTGTTGGTGGTGGTGGTCTGGTGGTGATGGTGGTCTGGTGGTGATGGTGGTGGTGGTGGTCTGTTGGTGGTGGTGGTCTGGTGGTGGTGGTCTAGTGGTGGTAGTGGTCTGTTGGTGGTGTTGGTGGTGCTGGTCTGGTGGTGGTGGTCTGTTGGTGGTGGTGGTCTGTTGGTGTTGGTGGGTTGGTGTTGGTGTTGGTGGTCTGGTGGTGGTGGTCTGTTGGTGGTGGTGGTCTGGTGGTGGTGGTGGTCTGGTGGTGGTGGTGGTGGTCTGTTGGTCTGCTGGTGGTGGTGGTCTGGTTGGTGGTGGTGGTGGTCTGTTGGTGGTGTGGTGGTGGTCTGTTGCTGGTGGTGGATTGTTGGTGGTGGTGGTGGTCTGTTGGTGGTGGTTTGTTGGTGGTGGTGGTGGTCTGTTGGTGGTGGTGGTGGTGGTCTGTTGGTTTTGGTGGTGGTGGTCTGTTGGTGTTGGTGGGTTGGTGGTGGTCTGTTGGTGTTGGTGGGTTGGTGGTGGTCTGTTGGTGGTGGTGGTGGTGGTGGTCTGTTGGTGGTGGTCTGTTGGTGGTGGTGGTGGTCTGTTGGTGGTGGTGGTCTGTTGGTGGTGGTGGTGATCTGTTGGTGGTGGTGGTGGTCTGTTGGTGGTGGTGCTGGTCTGGTGGTGGTGGTCTGCTGATGGTGCTGGTCTGTTGGTGGTGGTGCTGGTCTGTTGGTGGTGGTGGTGGTCTGTTGGTGGTGGTGGTGGTCATCTGTTGGTGGTAGTGGTCTGTTGGTGGTGGTGGTCTGTTGGTGGTGGTGGTGGTGGTCTGTTGGTGGTGGTGGTGGTCTGTTGGTGGTGGTCTGTTGGTGGTGGTCTGTTTTGGTGGTGGTCTGTTGGTGGTGGTGGTGGTCTGTTGGTGGTGGTGGTGGTGGTCTGTTGGTGGTGGTGGTAGTGGTGGTCTGGTGGTGGTGGTGGTCTGTTGGTCTGTTGGTGTTGGTGGTGGTGGTGGTCTGTTGGTGGTGGTGGTCTGTTGTTGGTGGTGGTGGTCTGTTGGTGGTGGTGGTGGTGGTCTGGTGGTGGTGGTGGTCTGGTTGGTGGTGGTGGTCTGTTGGTGGTGGTGGTGGTCGTCTGTTGGTGGTGGTGGTCTGTTGGTGCTGGTGGTCTGTTGGTTGTGGTGGTGGTGGTCTGTTGGTGGTGGTGGTGGTCTGTTGGTGGTGGTCTGTTGGTGGTGGTGGTCTGTTGGTCTGTTGGTGGTTTTAGTCTGGTGGTGGTGGTCTGGTGGTGGTGGTGGTCTGTTGGTTGTGGTGGTGGTGGTCTGTTGGTGGTGGTGATGGTCTGTTGGTGGTGGTCTGTTGGTGGTGGTGGTCTGTTGGTCTGTTGGTGGTTTTAGTCTGGTGGTGCTGGTCTGGTGGTGGTGGTCTGCTGATGGTGCTGGTCTGTTGGTGGTGGTGCTGGTCTGTTGGTGGTGGTGGTGGTCTGTTGGTGGTGGTGGTGGTCATCTGTTGGTGGTAGTGGTCTGTTGGTGGTGGTGGTCTGTTGGTGGTGGTGGTGGTGGTCTGTTGGTGGTGGTGGTGGTCTGTTGGTGGTGGTCTGTTGGTGGTGGTGGTCTGTTGGTGGTTTTGGTCTGGTGGTGGTGGTCTGGTGGTGGTGGTGGTCTGTTGGTGGTGTTGGTGGTGCTGGTCTGGTGGTGGTGGTCTGCTGGTGATGCTGGTCTGTTGGTGGTGGTGGTGGTCTGTTGGTGGTGGTGGTGGTCTGTTAGTAGTGGTGGTGGTCTGTTGGTGGTGGTGGTCTGTTGGTGGTGGTCTGTTGGTGGTGGTGGTCTGTTTGTGGTCTGTTTGTGGTGGTGGTGGTCTGTTTGTGGTGGTGGTGGTCTGTTTGTGGTGGTCTGTTTGTGGTGGTGGTGGTGGTCTGTTTGTGGTGGTGGTGGTGGTCTGTTTGTGGTGGTGGTGGTGGTCTGTTGGTAGTGGTGGTGGTAGCCTGCTGGTGGTGGTGGTCTGCTGGTGGTGGTGGTCTGGTTGGTGGTGGTGGTGGTGGTCTGTTGGTGGTGGTGGTGGTCTGTTGGTTTTGGTCTGTTGGTGGTGGTGGTCTGGTGGTGATGGTGGTCTGGTGGTGATGGTGGTCTGGTGGTGGTCTGTTGGTGGTGGTGGTCTGGTGGTGGTGGTCTGGTGGTGGTGGTGGTCTGTTGGTGGTGTTGGTGGTGCTGGTCTGGTGGTGGTGGTCTGTTGGTGGTGGTGGTCTGTTGGTGTTGGTGGTTTGGTGTTGGTGTTGGTGGGTTGGTGGTGGTGGTGGTGGTGGTCTGTTGGTGGTGGTGGTGGTCTGTTGGTGGTGGTCGTCTGTTGGTGGTCTGGTGGTGGTGGTGGTCTGTTAATGGTGGTGGTCTGTTGGTGGTGGTCTGTTGGTGGTGGCGGTCTGTTGGTGGTGGTCTGTTGGTGGTTGTCTGTTGGTGGTGGTCTGTTGGTGGTGGTGGTGGTCTGTTGGTGGTGGTCTGTTGGTGTTGGTGGTGGTGGTCTGTTGGTAGTGGTCTGTTGGTGGTGGTGGTCTGTTGGTGGTGGTGGTGGTCTGTTGGTGGTTTTCTGTTGGTGGTGGTGGTCTGTTGGTGGTGGTCTGTTGGTGGTGGTGGTGGTCTGTTGGTCGGTTGTTGGTGGTGGTGGTCTGTTGGTGGTGGTGGTGGTGGTGGTCTGTTGGTGGTGGTCTGTTGGTCTGTTGGTGGTGACCTGTTGGTCTGTTGGTCTGTTGGTGGTGGTGGTGGTCTGTTGGTGCTGGTGGTGGTCTGTTGGTGGTGGTGGTGGTCTGTTGGTGGTCTGTTGGTGGTGGTGGTCTGTCGGTGGTGGTGGTCTGTTGGTGCTACATAACCTTGTCTGTTGGTGGTGGTGGTGATGGTCTGTTGTTGGTGGTGGTGGTCTGTTGGTCTGTTGGTGGTGGTGGTCTTTTGGTGGTGGTAGTGGTGGTGGTCTGTTGGTCTGTTGGTGGTGGTGGTGGTCTGTTGGTCTGTTGGTGGTGGTTGTGGTCTGTTGGTGGTGGTGGTGGTGGTGGTCTGTTGGTGGTGGTGGTGGTCTGTTGGTGGTGGTCTGTTGGTGGTGGTCTGTTGGTGGTGGTGGTGGTGGTGGTCTGGTGGTGGTGGTGGTCTGTTGGTGGTGGTGGTGGTCTGTTGGTGGTGGTGGTGGTCTGTTGGTGGTGGTCTGTTGGTGGTGGTGGTGGTGGTCTGTTGGTGGTGGTGGTCTGTTGGTCTGTTGGTCTGTTGGTGGTGGTGGTGGTCTGTTGGTGGTGGTGGTGGTCTTTTGGTGGTCTGTTGGTGGTGGTGGTCTGTTGGTGGTGGTGGTCTGTTGGTGCTACATAACCTTGTCTGTTGGTGGTGGTGGTGGTGGTCTGTTCTTGGTGGTGGTGGTGGTCTGTTGGTCTGTTGGTGGTGGTGGTGGTCTGTTGGTGGTGGTAGTGGTGGTGGTCTGTTGGTCTGTTGGTGGTGGTGGTGGTCTGTTGGTCTGTTGGTGGTGGTGGTGGTCTGTTGGTCTGTTGGTGGTGGTTGTGGTCTGTTGGTGGTGGTGGTGGTCTGTTGGTGGTGGTGGTGGGGGTGGTCTGTTGGTGGTGGTGGTGGTGTGTTGGTGGTGGTGGTGGTCTGTTGGTGGTGGTCTGTTGGTGGTGGTGGTGGTCTGTTGGTGGTGGTGGTGGTGGTCTGTTGGTGGTGGTGGTCTGTTGGTGGTGGCGGTGGTCTGTTGGTGGTGGTGGTGGTCTGTTGGTGGTGGTCTCTTGGTGGTGGTGGTCTGTTGGTGGTGGTCTGTTGGTGGTGGTGGTGGTCTGTTGGTGGTGGTAGTGGTGGTCTGTTGGTGGTGGTAGTGGTGGTGGTGGTCTGTTGGTGTTGGTGGGTTGGTGGTGGTCTGTTGGTGGGTTGGTGGTGGTGGTGGTGGTCTGTTGGTGGTGGTCTGTTGGTGGTTTTCTGTTGGTGGTGGTGGTCTGTTGGTGGTGGTCTGTTGGTGGTGGTGGTGGTCTGTTGGTGGTGGTCTGTTGGTCGGTTGTTGGTGGTGGTGGTCTGTTGGTGGTGGTGGTGGTCTGTTGGTGGTGCTCTGTTGGTCTGTTGGTGGTGGCCTGTTGGTCTGTTGGTCTGTTGGTGGTGGTGGTGGTCTGTTGGTGGTGGTGGTGGTCTGTTGGTGGTCTGTTGGTGGTGGTGGTCTGTTGGTGGTGGTGGTCTGTTGGTGCTACATAACCTTGTCTGTTGGTGGTGGTGGTGGTGGTCTGTTCTTGGTGGTGGTGGTGGTGGTCTGTTGGTTTGTTGGTGGTGGTGGTGGTCTGTTGGTCTGTTGGTGGTGGTTGTGGTCTGTTGGTGGGGGTGGTGGGGGTGGTCTGTTGGTGGTGGTGGTGGTGTGTTGGTGGTTGTGGTGGTCTGTTGGTGGTGGTCTGTTGGTGGTGGTGGTGGTCTGTTGGTGGTGGTGGTCTGGTGGTGGTGGTGGTCTGTTGGTGGTGGTGGTGGTCTGTTGGTGGTGGTCTGTTGGTGGTGGTGGTGGTGGTCTGTTGGTGGTGGTGGTCTGTTGGTCTGTTGGTCTGTTGGTGGTGGTGGTGGTCTGTTAGTGGTGGTGGTGGTCTGTTGGTGGTCTGTTGGTGGTGGTGGTCTGTTGGTGCTACATAACCTTGTCTGTTGGTGGTGGTGGTGGTGGTCTGTTATTGGTGGTGGTGGTGGTGGTCTGTTGGTCTGTTGGTGGTGGTGGTGGTCTGTTGGTGGTGGTAGTGGTGGTGGTCTGTTGGTCTGTTGGTGGTGGTGGTGGTCTGTTGGTCTGTTGGTGGTGGTTGTGGTCTCTTGGTGGTGGTGGTGGTGGTGGTCTGTTGGTGGTGGTGGTGGTGTGTTGGTGGTGGTGGTGGTCTGTTGGTGGTGGTGGTGGTCTGTTGGTGGTGGTGGTGGTGGTCTGGTGGTGGTGGTGGTCTGTTGGTGGTGGCGGTGGTCTGTTGGTGGTGGTGGTCTGTTGGTGGTGGTGGTGGTGGTGGTGGTCTGTTGGTGGTGGTAGTGGTGGTCTGTTGGTGATGGTAGTGGTGGTGGTGGTCTGTTGGTGTTGGTGGGTTGGTGGTGGTCTGTTGGTGGGTTGGTGGTGGTGGTGGTCTGTTGGTGGTGGTGGTGGTCTGTTGGTGGTTTTCTGTTGGTGGTGGTGGTCTGTTGGTGGTGGTCTGTTGGTGGTGGTGGTGGTCTGTTGGTGGTGGTCTGTTGGTCGGTTGTTGGTGGTGGTGGTCTGTTGGTGGTGGTGGTGGTGGTCTGTTGGTGGTGGTCTGTTGGTCTGTTGGTGGTGGCCTGTTGGTCTGTTGGTGGTGGTGGTGGTCTGTTGGTGGTGGTGGTGGTCTGTTGGTGGTCTGTTGGTGGTGGTGGTCTGTTGGTGGTGGTGGTTTGTTGGTGCTACATAACCTTGTCTGTTGGTGGTGGTGGTCTGTTCTTGGTGGTGGTGGTCTGTTGGTCTGTTGGTGGTGGTGGTGGTCTGTTGGTCTGTTGGTGGTGGTTGTGGTCTGTTGGTGGGGGTGGTGGGGGATGGTCTGTTGGTGGTGGTGGTGGTGTGTTGGTGGTGGTGGTGGTCTGTTGGTGGTGGTCTGTTGGTGGTGGTGGTGGTCTGTTGGTGGTGGTGGTGGTGGTCTGGTGGTGGTGGTGGTCTGTTGGTGGTGGTGGTGGTCTGTTGGTGGTGGTGGTGGTGGTCTGTTGGTGGTGGTCTGTTGGTGGTGGTGATGGTCTGTTGGTGGTGGTGGTGGTGGTGGTGGTCTGTTGGTGGTGGTGGTGGTGGTCTGTTGGTGGTGGTGGGGGTGGTGGTCTGTTGGTGGTGGTGTTCTGTTGGTGGTGGTGGTGGTGGTAGTGTTCTGTTGGTGGTGGTGGTGGTGTTCTGTTGGAGGTGGTCTGTTGGTGGTGGTGTTCTGTTGTTGGTGGTGGTGGTGGTCTGTTGGTGGTGGGGGTCTGTAGGTGGTGGTGGTGGTCTGTTGGTGGTGGTGGTCTGTTGGTGGTGGTGGTCTGTTGGTGGTGTTCGGTTGGTGGTGGCGGTCTGTTGGTGGTGGTGATGGTGGTGGTCTGTTTGTGGTTGTCTGTTGGTGGTGGTCTGTTGGTGGTGGTCTGTTGGTGTTGGTGGTCTGTTGGTGGTGGTCTGTTGGTGGTGGTGGTCTGTTGGTGGTGGTGGTGGTCTGTTGGTGGTTTTCTGTTGGTGGTGGTGGTCTGTTGGTGGTGGTCTGTTGGTGGTGGTGGTGGTCTGTTGGTGGTGGTCTGTTGGTCGGTTGTTGGTGGTGGTGGTCTGTTGGTGGTGGTCTGTTGGTCTGTTGGTCTGTTGGTGGTGGTGGTGGTCTGTTGGTGGTGGTGGTGGTCTGTTGGTGGTCTGTTGGTGGTGGTGGTCTGTTGGTGGTGGTGGTCTGTTGGTGCTACATAACCTTGTCTGTTGGTGGTGGTGGTGGTGGTCTGTTCTTGGTGGTGGTGGTGGTCTGTTGGTCTGTTGGTGGTGGTGGTGGTCTGTTGGTGGTGGTAGTGGTGGTGGTCTGTTGGTCTGTTGGTGGTGGTGGTGGTCTGTTGGTCTGTTGGTGGTGGTTGTGGTCTGTTGGTGGTGGTGGTGGTGGTGGTGGTCTGTTGGTGGTGGTGGTGGTGTGTTGGTGGTGGTCTGTTGGTGGTGGTCTGTTGGTGGTGGTGGTGGTCTGTTGGTGGTGGTGGTGGTGGTCTGGTGGTTGTGGTGGTCTGTTGGTGGTGGCCTGTTGGTGGTGGTGGTGGTCTGTTGGTGGTGGTCTGTTGGTGGTGGTGGTGGTGGTCTGTTGGTGGTGGTGGTCTGTTGGTGGTGGTCTGTTGGTGGTGGTGGTGGTCTGTTGGTGGTGGTAGTGGTGGTCTGTTGGTGGTGGTAGTGGTGGTGGTGGTCTGTTGGTGTTGGTGGGTTGGTGGTGGTCTGTTGGTGGGTTGGTGGTGGTGGTGGTGGTCTGTTGGTGGTGGTGGTGGTCTGTTGGTGGTGGTGGTCTGTTGGTGGTGGTGGTCTGTTGGTTTTGGTGGTGGTGGTGGTGGTGGTGGTCTGTTGGTGGTGGTGGTGGTGGTGGTCTGTTAGTGGTGGTCTGTTGGTGGTGGTGGTGGTGGTCTGTTGGTGGTGGTGGTCTGTTGGTGGTGGTGATGGTAGTGGTGGTGGTCTGTTGGTGATGGTGGTCTGTTGGTGGTGGTGATGGTAGTGGTGGTGGTGGTGGTAGTGGTGGTGGTGGTGATCTGTTGGTGGTGGTGGTCTGTTGTTGGTGGTGGTGGTGGTCTGTTGGTAGTGGTGGTGGTGGTGGTCTGTTGGTGGTGGTGGTCTGTTGGTGGTGGCGGCGGTGGTGGTCTGTTGGTGGTGGTGGTTGTCTGTTGGTGTTGGTGGTGGTTGTTGGTGGTGGTGGTCTGTTGGTGGTGGTTTGTTGGTGGTGGTCTGTTGGTGGTGGTCTTTTGGTGGTGGTCTGTTGGTGGTGGTGGTGGCGGTCTGTTGGTGGTGGTGGTCTGGTGGTGGTGGTGGTCTGTTGGTCTGTTGGTGTTGGTGGTGGTCTTTTGGTGGTGGTGGTCTGTTGGTGGTGGTGGTCTGTTGGTGGTGGTGGTCTGGTGGTGGTGGTGGTCTGGTGGTGGTGGTGGTGGTCTGTTGGTGGTGGTGGTGGTGGTCTGTTGGTGGTGGTCTGTTGTTGGTGGTGGTCTGGTGGTGGTGGTCTGGTGGTGGTGGTGGTCTGTTGGTGGTGTTGGTGGTGCTGGTCTGTTGGTGGTGCTTGTCTGTTGGTGGTGCTGGTGGTGGTCTGTTGGTGGTGGTGGTGGTCTGTTGGTGGTGGTGGTGGTCTGTTGGTGGTGGTGGTGGTCAGTTGGTGGTGGTGGTGGTCTGTTGGTGGTTGTTTTGGTCTGTTTGTGGTGGTGGTCTGTTTGTGGTGGTGGTCTGTTTGTGGTGGTGGAGGTCTGATTGTTTTGGTGGTGGTCTGTTAGTAGTGGTGGTGGTAGTCTGCTGGTGGTGGTGGTCTGCTGGTGGTCTGATGGTGGTCTGCTGCTGGTGGTGGTTTGCTGGCGGTGGTGGTCTGCTGGTGGTGGTGGTCTGTTGGTGGTGGTGGTCTGCTGGTGGTGGTGGTCTGCTGGTCTGTTGGTCTGTTGGTGGTGGTGGTGGTGGTCTGGTTGTTGGTGGTGGTGGTCTGTTGGTGGTGGTGGTGGTGGTGGTCTGTTGGTGGTGGTGGTCTGTTGGTGGTGGTGGTGGTGGTCTGTTGGTGGTGGTTTGTTGGTGGTAGTGGTGGTCTGTTGGTGGTGGTGGTCTGTTGGTTTTGGTGGTGGTGGTCTGTTGGTGTTGGTGGGTTGGTGGTGGTCTGTTGGTGTTGGTGGGTTGGTGGGGGTCTGTTGGTGGTGGTGGTCTGTTGGTGGTGGTGGTCTGTTGGTGGTGGTCTGTTGGTGGTGGTGGTCTGTTGGTGGTGGTGGTGGTGTGTTGGTGGTGGTGGTCTGTTGGTGGTGGTCTGTTGGTGGTGGTGGTCTGTTGGTGGTGGTGATGGTAGTGGTGGTGGTGGTGGTCTGTTGGTGGTGGTGGTCTGTTGGTGGTGGTGGTCTGTTGGTCTGTTGGTGGTGGTTGTGGTCTGTTGGTGGGGGTGGTGGGGGATGGTCTGTTGGTGGTGGTGGTGGTGTGTTGGTGGTGGTGGTGGTCTGTTGGTGGTGGTCTGTTGGTGGTGGTGGTGGTCTGTTGGTGGTGGTGGTGGTGGTCTGGTGGTGGTGGTGGTCTGTTGGTGGTGGTGGTGGTCTGTTGGTGGTGGTGGTGGTGGTCTGTTGGTGGTGGTGGTCTGTTGGTGGTGGCGGTGGTCTGTTGGTGGTGGTGGTGGTCTGTTGGTGGTGGTCTCTTGGTGGTGGTGGTCTGTTGGTGGTGGTCTGTTGGTGGTGGTGGTGGTCTGTTGGTGGTGGTAGTGGTGGTCTGTTGGTGGTGGTAGTGGTGGTGGTGGTCTGTTGGTGTTGGTGGGTTGGTGGTGGTCTGTTGGTGGGTTGGTGGTGGTGGTGGTGGTCTGTTGGTGGTGGTCTGTTGGTGGTTTTCTGTTGGTAGTGGTGGTCTGTTGGTGGTGGTCTGTTGGTGGTGGTGGTGGTCTGTTGGTGGTGGTCTGTTGGTCGGTTGTTGGTGGTGGTGGTCTGTTGGTGGTGGTGGTGGTCTGTTGGTGGTGCTCTGTTGGTCTGTTGGTGGTGGCCTGTTGGTCTGTTGGTCTGTTGGTGGTGGTGGTGGTCTGTTGGTGGTGGTGGTGGTCTGTTGGTGGTCTGTTGGTGGTGGTGGTCTGTTGGTGGTGGTGGTCTGTTGGTGCTACATAACCTTGTCTGTTGGTGGTGGTGGTGGTGGTCTGTTCTTGGTGGTGGTGGTGGTGGTCTGTTGGTCTGTTGGTGGTGGTGGTGGTCTGTTGGTCTGTTGGTGGTGGTTGTGGTCTGTTGGTGGGGGTGGTGGGGGTGGTCTGTTGGTGGTGGTGGTGGTGTGTTGGTGGTTGTGGTGGTCTGTTGGTGGTGGTCTGTTGGTGGTGGTGGTGGTCTGTTGGTGGTGGTGGTCTGGTGGTGGTGGTGGTCTGTTGGTGGTGGTGGTGGTCTGTTGGTGGTGGTCTGTTGGTGGTGGTGGTGGTGGTCTGTTGGTGGTGGTGGTCTGTTGGTCTGTGGTCTGTTGGTGGTGGTGGTGGTCTGTTAGTGGTGGTGGTGGTCTGTTGGTGGTCTGTTGGTGGTGGTGGTCTGTTGGTGCTACATAACCTTGTCTGTTGGTGGTGGTGGTGGTGGTCTGTTATTGGTGGTGGTGGTGGTGGTCTGTTGGTCTGTTGGTGGTGGTGGTGGTCTGTTGGTGGTGGTAGTGGTGGTGGTCTGTTGGTCTGTTGGTGGTGGTGGTGGTCTGTTGGTCTGTTGGTGGTGGTTGTGGTCTCTTGGTGGTGGTGGTGGTGGTGGTCTGTTGGTGGTGGTGGTGGTGTGTTGGTGGTGGTCTGTTGGTGGTGGTGGTGGTCTGTTGGTGGTGGTGGTGGTGGTCTGGTGGTGGTGGTGGTCTGTTGGTGGTGGCGGTGGTCTGTTGGTGGTGGTGGTCTGTTGGTGGTGGTGGTGGTGGTCTGTTGGTGGTGGTAGTGGTGGTCTGTTGGTGATGGTAGTGGTGGTGGTGGTCTGTTGGTGTTGGTGGGTTGGTGGTGGTCTGTTGGTGGGTTGGTGGTGGTGGTGGTCTGTTGGTGGTGGTGGTGGTCTGTTGGTGGTTTTCTGTTGGTGGTGGTGGTCTGTTGGTGGTGGTCTGTTGGTGGTGGTGGTGGTCTGTTGGTGGTGGTCTGTTGGTCGGTTGTTGGTGGTGGTGGTCTGTTGGTGGTGGTGGTGGTGGTCTGTTGGTGGTGGTCTGTTGGTCTGTTGGTGGTGGCCTGTTGGTCTGTTGGTGGTGGTGGTGGTCTGTTGGTGGTGGTGGTGGTCTGTTGGTGGTCTGTTGGTGGTGGTGGTCTGTTGGTGGTGGTGGTTTGTTGGTGCTACATAACCTTGTCTGTTGGTGGTGGTGGTCTGTTCTTGGTGGTGGTGGTCTGTTGGTCTGTTGGTGGTGGTGGTGGTCTGTTGGTCTGTTGGTGGTGGTTGTGGTCTGTTGGTGGGGGTGGTGGGGGATGGTCTGTTGGTGGTGGTGGTGGTGTGTTGGTGGTGGTGGTGGTCTGTTGGTGGTGGTCTGTTGGTGGTGGTGGTGGTCTGTTGGTGGTGGTGGTGGTGGTCTGGTGGTGGTGGTGGTCTGTTGGTGGTGGTGGTGGTCTGTTGGTGGTGGTGGTGGTGGTCTGTTGGTGGTGGTCTGTTGGTGGTGGTGATGGTCTGTTGGTGGTGGTGGTGGTGGTGGTCTGTTGGTGGTGGTGGTGGTGGTCTGTTGGTGGTGGTGGGGGTGGTGGTCTGTTGGTGGTGGTGTTCTGTTGGTGGTGGTGGTGGTGGTAGTGTTCTGTTGGTGGTGGTGGTGGTGTTCTGTTGGAGGTGGTCTGTTGGTGGTGGTGGTCTGTTGGTGTTGGTGGGTTGGTGGTGGTCTGTTGGTGGTGTTCTGTTGTTGGTGGTGGTGGTGGTCTGTTGGTGGTGGGGGTCTGTAGGTGGTGGTGGTGGTCTGTTGGTGGTGGTGGTCTGTTGGTGGTGGTGGTCTGTTGGTGGTGTTCGGTTGGTGGTGGCAGTCTGTTGGTGGTGGTGATGGTGGTGGTCTGTTTGTGGTTGTCTGTTGGTGGTGGTCTGTTGGTGGTGGTCTGTTGGTGTTGGTGGTCTGTTGGTGGTGGTCTGTTGGTGGTGGTGGTCTGTTGGTGGTGGTGGTGGTCTGTTGGTGGTTTTCTGTTGGTGGTGGTGGTCTGTTGGTGGTGGTCTGTTGGTGGTGGTGGTGGTCTGTTGGTGGTGGTCTGTTGGTCGGTTGTTGGTGGTGGTGGTCTGTTGGTGGTGGTGGTGGTGGTGGTCTGTTGGTGGTGGTCTGTTGGTCTGTTGGTCTGTTGGTGGTGGTGGTGGTCTGTTGGTGGTGGTGGTGGTCTGTTGGTGGTGGTGGTGGTGGTGGTCTGTTGGTGGTGGTGGTGGTGGTCTGTTGGTGGTGGTGGGGGTGGTGGTCTGTTGGTGGTGGTGTTCTGTTGGTGGTGGTGGTGGTGGTAGTGTTCTGTTGGTGGTGGTGGTGGTGTTCTGTTGGAGGTGGTCTGTTGGTGGTGGTGGTCTGTTGGTGTTGGTGGGTTGGTGGTGGTCTGTTGGTGGTGTTCTGTTGTTGGTGGTGGTGGTGGTCTGTTGGTGGTGGGGGTCTGTAGGTGGTGGTGGTGGTCTGTTGGTGGTGGTGGTCTGTTGGTGGTGGTGGTCTGTTGGTGGTGTTCGGTTGGTGGTGGCAGTCTGTTGGTGGTGGTGATGGTGGTGGTCTGTTTGTGGTTGTCTGTTGGTGGTGGTCTGTTGGTGGTGGTCTGTTGGTGTTGGTGGTCTGTTGGTGGTGGTCTGTTGGTGGTGGTGGTCTGTTGGTGGTGGTGGTGGTCTGTTGGTGGTTTTCTGTTGGTGGTGGTGGTCTGTTGGTGGTGGTCTGTTGGTGGTGGTGGTGGTCTGTTGGTGGTGGTCTGTTGGTCGGTTGTTGGTGGTGGTGGTCTGTTGGTGGTGGTGGTGGTGGTGGTCTGTTGGTGGTGGTCTGTTGGTCTGTTGGTCTGTTGGTGGTGGTGGTGGTCTGTTGGTGGTGGTGGTGGTCTGTTGGTGGTCTGTTGGTGGTGGTGGTCTGTTGGTGGTGGTGGTCTGTTGGTGCTACCTAACCTTGTCTGTTGGTGGTGGTGGTGGTGGTCTGTTCTTGGTGGTGGTGGTGGTGGTCTGTTGGTCTGTTGTTGGTGGTGGTGGTCTGTTGGTGGTGGTAGTGGTGGTGGTCTGTTGGTCTGTTGGTGGTGGTGGTGGTCTGTTGGTCTGTTGGTGGTGGTTGTGGTCTGTTGGTGGTGGTGGTGGTGGTGGTGGTCTGTTGGTGGTGGTGGTGGTGTGTTGGTGGTGGTCTGTTGGTGGTGGTCTGTTGGTGGTGGTGGTGGTCTGTTGGTGGTGGTGGTGGTGGTCTGGTGGTGGTGGTGGTCTGTTGGTGGTGGCCTGTTGGTGGTGGTGGTGGTCTGTTGGTGGTGGTCTGTTGGTGGTGGTGGTGGTGGTCTGTTGGTGGTGGTGGTCTGTTGGTGGTGGTCTGTTGGTGGTGGTGGTGGTCTGTTGGTGGTGGTAGTGGTGGTCTGTTGGTGGTGGTAGTGGTGGTGGTGGTCTGTTGGTGTTGGTGGGTTGGTGGTGGTCTGTTGGTGGGTTGGTGGTGGTGGTGGTGGTCTGTTGGTGGTGGTGGTGGTCTGTTGGTGGTGGTGGTCTGTTGGTTTTGGTGGTGGTGGTGGTGGTGGTGGTCTGTTGGTGGTGGTGGTGGTGGTGGTCTGTTAGTGGTGGTCTGTTGGTGGTGGTGGTGGTGGTCTGTTGGTGGTGGTGGTCTGTTGGTGGTGGTGATGGTAGTGGTGGTGGTCTGTTGGTGATGGTGGTCTGTTGGTGGTGGTGATGGTAGTGGTGGTGGTGGTGGTAGTGGTGGTGGTGGTGATCTGTTGGTGGTGGTGGTCTGTTGTTGGTGGTGGTGGTGGTCTGTTGGTAGTGGTGGTGGTGGTGGTCTGTTGGTGGTGGTGGTCTGTTGGTGGTGGCGGCGGTGGTGGTCTGTTGGTGGTGGTGGTTGTCTGTTGGTGTTGGTGGTGGTTGTTGTTGGTGGTGGTCTTTTGGTGGTGGTCTGTTGGTGGTGGTGGTGGCGGTCTGTTGGTGGTGGTGGTCTGGTGGTGGTGGTGGTCTGTTGGTCTGTTGGTGTTGGTGGTGGTCTTTTGGTGGTGGTGGTCTGTTGGTGGTGGTGGTCTGTTGGTGGTGGTGGTCTGGTGGTGGTGGTGGTCTGGTGGTGGTGGTGGTGGTCTGTTGGTGGTGGTGGTGGTGGTCTGTTGGTGGTGGTCTGTTGTTGGTGGTGGTCTGGTGGTGGTGGTCTGGTGGTGGTGGTGGTCTGTTGGTGGTGTTGGTGGTGCTGGTCTGTTGGTGGTGCTTGTCTGTTGGTGGTGCTGGTGGTGGTCTGTTGGTGGTGGTGGTGGTCTGTTGGTGGTGGTGGTGGTCTGTTGGTGGTGGTGGTGGTCAGTTGGTGGTGGTGGTGGTCTGTTGGTGGTTGTTTTGGTCTGTTTGTGGTGGTGGTCTGTTTGTGGTGGTGGAGGTCTGATTGTTTTGGTGGTGGTCTGTTAGTAGTGGTGGTGGTAGTCTGCTGGTGATGGTGGTCTGCTGGTGGTCTGATGGTGGTCTGCTGCTGGTGGTGGTTTGCTGGCAGTGGTGGTCTGCTGGTGGTGGTGGTCTGTTGGTGGTGGTGGTCTGCTGGTGGTGGTGGTCTGCTGGTCTGTTGGTCTGTTGGTGGTGGTGGTGGTGGTCTGGTTGGTGGTGTTGGTGGTCTGTTGGTGGTGGTGGTGGTGGTGGTCTGTTGGTGGTGGTGGTCTGTTGGTGGTGGTGGTGGTGGTCTGTTGGTGGTGGTTTGTTGGTGGTAGTGGTGGTCTGTTGGTGGTGGTGGTCTGTTGGTTTTGATGGTGGTGGTCTGTTGGTGTTGGTGGGTTGGTGGTGGTCTGTTGGTGTTGGTGGGTTGGTGGGGGTCTGTTGGTGGTGGTGGTCTGTTGGTGGTGGTGGTCTGTTGGTGGTGGTCTGTTGGTGGTGGTGGTCTGTTGGTGGTGGTGGTGGTGTGTTGGTGGTGGTGGTCTGTTGGTGGTGGTCTGTTGGTGGTGGTGGTCTGTTGGTGGTGGTGATGGTAGTGGTGGTGGTGGTGGTCTGTTGGTGGTGGTGGTCTGTTGGTGGTGGTGGTGGTCTGTTGGTCTGTTGGTGGTGGTTGTGGTCTGTTGGTGGGGGTGGTGGGGGATGGTCTGTTGGTGGTGGTGGTGGTGTGTTGGTGGTGGTGGTGGTCTGTTGGTGGTGGTCTGTTGGTGGTGGTGGTGGTCTGTTGGTGGTGGTGGTGGTGGTCTGGTGGTGGTGGTGGTCTGTTGGTGGTGGTGGTGGTCTGTTGGTGGTGGTGGTGGTGGTCTGTTGGTGGTGGTGGTGGTCTGTTGGTGGTGGTGATGGTCTGTTGGTGGTGGTGGTGGTGGTGGTCTGTTGGTGGTGGTGGTCTGTTGGTGGTGGTGGGGGTGGTGGTCTGTTGGTGGTGGTGTTCTGTTGGTGGTGGTGGTAGTGTTCTGTTGGTGGTGGTGGTGGTGTTCTGTTGGAGGTAGTCTGTTGGTGGTGGTGGTCTGTTGGTGTTGGTGGGTTGGTGGTGGTCTGTTGGTGGTGTTCTGTTGTTGGTGGTGGTGGTGGTCTGTTGGTGGTGGGGGTCTGTAGGTGGTGGTGGTGGTCTGTTGGTGGTGGTGGTCTGTTGGTGGTGGTGGTCTGTTGGTGGTGTTCGGTTGGTGGTGGTGGTCTGTTGGTGGTGGTGATGGTGGTGGTCTGTTTGTGGTTGTCTGTTGGTGGTGGTCTGTTGGTGGTGGTCTGTTGGTGTTGGTGGTGGTGGTCTGTTGGTGGTGGTCTGTTGGTGGTGGTGGTCTGTTGGTGGTGGTGGTGGTCTGTTGGTGGTTTTCTGTTGGTGGTGGTGGTCTGTTGGTGGTGGTCTGTTGGTGGTGGTGGTGGTCTGTTGGTGGTGGTCTGTTGGTCGGTTGTTGGTGGTGGTGGTCTGTTGGTGGTGGTGGTGGTGGTGGTCTGTTGGTGGTGGTCTGTTGGTCTGTTGGTGGTGGCCTGTTGGTCTGTTGGTCTGTTGGTGGTGGTGGTGGTCTGTTGGTGGTGGTGGTGGTCTGTTGGTGGTCTGTTGGTGGTGGTGGTCTGTTGGTGGTGGTGGTCTGTTGGTGCTACATAACCTTGTCTGTTGGTGGTGGTGGTGGTGGTCTGTTCTTGGTGGTGGTGGTGGTGGTCTGTTGGTCTGTTGGTGGTGGTGGTGGTCTGTTGGTGGTGGTAGTGGTGGTGGTCTGTTGGTCTGTTGGTGGTGGTGGTGGTCTGTTGGTCTGTTGGTGGTGGTTGTGGTCTGTTGGTGGTGGTGGTGGTGGTGGTGGTCTGTTGGTGGTGGTGGTGGTGTGTTGGTGGTGGTGTGTTGGTGGTGGTCTGTTGGTGGTGGTGGTGGTGGTCTGGTGGTGGTGGTGGTCTGTTGGTGGTGGCCTGTTGGTGGTGGTGGTGGTCTGTTGGTGGTGGTCTGTTGGTGGTAGTGGTGGTGGTCTGTTGGTGGTGGTGGTCTGTTGGTGGTGGTCTGTTGGTGGTGGTGGTGGTCTGTTGGTGGTGGTAGTGGTGGTCTGTTGGTGGTGGTAGTGGTGGTGGTGGTCTGTTGGTGTTGGTGGGTTGGTGGTGGTCTGTTGGTGGGTTGGTGGTGGTGGTGGTGGTCTGTTGGTGGTGGTGGTGGTCTGTTGGTGGTGGTGGTCTGTTGGTGGTGGTGGTCTGTTGGTTTTGGTGGTGGTGGTGGTGGTGGTGGTCTGTTGGTGGTGGTGGTGGTGGTGGTCTGTTAGTGGTGGTCTGTTGGTGGTGGTGGTGGTGGTCTGTTGGTGGTGGTGGTCTGTTGGTGGTGGTGATGGTAGTGGTGGTGGTCTGTTGGTGGTGGTGGTCTGTTGGTGGTGGTGATGGTAGTGGTGGTGGTGGTGGTAGTGTTGGTGGTGGTGGTCTGTTGTTGGTGGTGGTGGTGGTCTGTTGGTAGTGGTGGTGGTGGTGGTCTGTTGGTGGTGGTGGTCTGTTGGTGGTGGCGGCGGTGGTGGTCTGTTGGTGGTGGTGGTTGTCTGTTGGTGTTGGTGGTGGTTGTTGGTGGTGGTGGTCTGTTGGTGGTGGTTTGTTGGTGGTGGTCTGTTGGTGGTGGTCTTTTGGTGGTGGTCTGTTGGTGGTGGTGGTGGCGGTCTGTTGGTGGTGGTGGTCTGGTGGTGGTGGTGGTCTGTGGGTCTGTTGGTGTTGGTGGTGGTCTTTTGGTGGTGGTGGTCTGTTGGTGGTGGTGGTCTGTTGGTGGTGGTGGTCTGGTGGTGGTGGTGGTCTGGTGGTGGTGGTGGTGGTCTGTTGGTGGTGGTGGTGGTCTGTTGGTGGTGGTCTGTTGTTGGTGGTGGTCTGTTTGTGGTGGTGGTGGTGGTCTGTTTGTGGTGGTGGTGGTGGTCTGTTGGTAGTGGTGGTGGTAGTCTGCTGGTGGTGGTGGTCTGCTGGTGGTCTGCTGGTGGTGGTGGTCTGCTGGTGGTGGTGGTCTGGTTGGTGGTGGTGGTGGTGGTCTGTTGGTGGTGGTGGTCTGGTGGTGATGGTGGTCTGGTGGTGATGGTGGTGGTGGTGGTCTGTTGGTGGTGGTGGTCTGGTGGTGGTGGTCTGGTGGTGGTAGTGGTCTGTTGGTGGCGTTGGTGGTGCTGGTCTGGTGGTGGTGGTCTGTTGGTGGTGGTGGTCTGTTGGTGTTGGTGGGTTGGTGTTGGTGGGTTGGTGGTGGTGGTCTGGTGGTGGTGGTCTGTTGGTGGTGGTGGTCTGGTGGTGGTGGTGGTCTGGTGGTGGTGGTGGTGGTCTGTTGGTCTGCTGGTGGTGGTGGTCTGGTTGGTGGTGGTGGTGGTCTGTTGGTGGTGTGGTGGTGGTCTGTTGCTGGTGGTGGTCTGTTGGTGGTGGTGGTGGTCTGTTGGTGGTGGTTTGTTGGTGGTGGTGGTGGTCTGTTGGTGGTGGTGGTGGTGGTCTGTTGGTTTTGGTGGTGGTGGTCTGTTGGTGTTGGTGGGTTGGTGGTGGTCTGTTGGTGTTGATGGGTTGGTGGTGGTCTGTTGGTGGTGGTGGTGGTGGTGGTCTGTTGGTGGTGGTCTGTTGGTGGTGGTGGTGGTCTGTTGGTGGTGGTGGTCTGTTGGTGGTGGTGGTGGTCTGTTGGTGGTGGTCTGTTTTGGTGGTGGTCTGTTGGTGGTGGTGGTGGTGGTCTGTTGGTGGTGGTGGTCTGTTGGTGGTGGTGGTGGTGGTGGTCTGGTGGTGGTGGTGGTCTGTTGGTCTGTTGGTGTTGGTGGTGGTGGTGGTCTGTTGGTGGTGGTGGTCTGTTGTTGGTGGTGGTGGTCTGTTGGTGGTGGTGGTGGTGGTTTGGTGGTGGTGGTGGTGGTCTGGTTGGTGGTGGTGGTCTGTTGGTCTGTTGGTGGTTTTAGTCTGGTGGTGGTGGTCTGGTGGTGGTGGTGGTCTGTTGGTGGTGTTGGTGGTGCTGGTCTGGTGGTGGTGGTCTGCTGATGGTGCTGGTCTGTTGGTGGTGGTGCTGGTCTGTTAGTGGTGGTGGTGGTCTGTTGGTGGTGGTGGTGGTCGTCTGTTGGTGGTAGTGGTCTGTTGGTGGTGGTGGTCTGTTGGTGGTGGTGGTGGTGGTCTGTTGGTGGTGGTGGTGGTCTGTTGGTGGTGGTCTGTTGGTGGTGGTGGTCTGTTGGTCTGTTGGTGGTTTTGGTCTGGTGGTGGTGGTCTGGTGGTGGTGGTGGTCTGTTGGTGGTGTTGGTGGTGCTGGTATGGTGGTGGTGGTCTGCTGGTGATGCTGGTCTGTTGGTGGTGGTGGTGGTCTGTTGGTGGTGGTGGTGGTCTGTGGTGGTCTGTTGGTGGTGGTGGTCTGTTGGTGCTACATAACCTTGTCTGTTGGTGGTGGTGGTGGTGGTCTGTTCTTGGTGGTGGTGGTGGTGGTCTGTTGGTCTGTTGGTGGTGGTGGTGGTCTGTTGGTGGTGGTAGTGGTGGTGGTCTGTTGGTCTGTTGGTGGTGGTGGTGGTCTGTTGGTCTGTTGGTGGTGGTTGTGGTCTGTTGGTGGTGGTGGTGGTGGTGGTGGTCTGTTGGTGGTGGTGGTGGTGTGTTGGTGGTGGTGGTGGTCTGTTGGTGGTGGTCTGTTGGTGGTGGTGGTGGTCTGTTGGTGGTGGTGGTGGTGGTCTGGTGGTGGTGGTGGTCTGTTGGTGGTGGCCTGTTGGTGGTGGTGGTGGTCTGTTGGTGGTGGTCTGTTGGTGGTGGTGGTGGTGGTCTGTTGGTGGTGGTGGTCTGTTGGTGGTGGTCTGTTGGTGGTGGTGGTGGTCTGTTGGTGGTGGTAGTGGTGGTCTGTTGGTGGTGGTAGTGGTGGTGGTGGTCTGTTGATGTTGGTGGGTTGGTGGTGGTCTGTTGGTGGGTTGGTGGTGGTGGTGGTGGTCTGTTGGTGGTGGTGGTGGTCTGTTGGTGGTGGTGGTCTGTTGGTGGTGGTGGTCTGTTGGTGGTGGTGGTGGTGGTGGTCTGTTGGTGGTGGTGGTGGTGGTCTGTTGGTGGTGGTGGTCTGTTGGTGGTGGTGATGGTGTTGGTGGTGGTCTGTTGGTGGTGGTGGTCTGTTGGTGGTGGTGATGGTAGTGGTGGTGGTTGTGGTGGTAGTGGTGGTGGTGGTGATCTGTTGGTGGTGGTGGTCTGTTGTTGGTGGTGGTGGTGGTCTGTTGGTAGTGGTGGTGGTGGTGGTCTGTTGGTGGTGGTGGTCTGTTGGTGGTGGCGGCGGTGGTGGTCTGTTGGTGGTGGTGGTTGTCTGTTGGTGTTGGTGGTGGTTGTTGGTGGTGGTGGTCTGTTGGTGGTGGTTTGTTGGTGGTGGTCTTTTGGTGGTGGTCTGTTGGTGGTGGTGGTGGCGGTCTGTTGGTGGTGGTGGTGGTGGTGGTCTGGTGGTGGTGGTGGTCTGTTGGTCTGTTGGTGTTGGTGGTGGTCTTTTGGTGGTGGTGGTCTGTTGGTGGTGGTGGTCTGTTGGTGGTGGTGGTCTGGTGGTGGTGGTGGTCTGGTGGTGGTGGTCTGTTGGTGGTGGTCTGTTGGTGGTGGTCTGTTGGTGGTGGTGGTCTGGTGGTGGTGGTCTGGTGGTGGTGGTGGTCTGTTGGTGGTGGCCTGTTGGTGGTGGTGGTGGTCTGTTGGTGGTGGTCTGTTGGTGGTAGTGGTGGTGGTCTGTTGGTGGTGGTGGTCTGTTGGTGGTGGTCTGTTGGTGGTGGTGGTGGTCTGTTGGTGGTGGTAGTGGTGGTCTGTTGGTGGTGGTAGTGGTGGTGGTGGTCTGTTGGTGTTGGTGGGTTGGTGGTGGTCTGTTGGTGGGTTGGTGGTGGTGGTGGTGGTCTGTTGGTGGTGGTGGTGGTCTGTTGGTGGTGGTGGTCTGTTGGTGGTGGTGGTCTGTTGGTTTTGGTGGTGGTGGTGGTGGTGGTGGTCTGTTGGTGGTGGTGGTGGTGGTGGTCTGTTAGTGGTGGTCTGTTGGTGGTGGTGGTGGTGGTCTGTTGGTGGTGGTGGTCTGTTGGTGGTGGTGATGGTAGTGGTGGTGGTCTGTTGGTGGTGGTGGTCTGTTGGTGGTGGTGATGGTAGTGGTGGTGGTGGTGGTAGTGGTGGTGGTGGTGATCTGTTGGTGGTGGTGGTCTGTTGTTGGTGGTGGTGGTGGTCTGTTGGTAGTGGTGGTGGTGGTGGTCTGTTGGTGGTGGTGGTCTGTTGGTGGTGGCGGCGGTGGTGGTCTGTTGGTGGTGGTGGTTGTCTGTTGGTGTTGGTGGTGGTTGTTGGTGGTGGTGGTCTGTTGGTGGTGGTTTGTTGGTGGTGGTCTGTTGGTGGTGGTCTTTTGGTGGTGGTCTGTTGGTGGTGGTGGTGGCGGTCTGTTGGTGGTGGTGGTCTGGTGGTGGTGGTGGTCTGTGGGTCTGTTGGTGTTGGTGGTGGTCTTTTGGTGGTGGTGGTCTGTTGGTGGTGGTGGTCTGTTGGTGGTGGTGGTCTGGTGGTGGTGGTGGTCTGGTGGTGGTGGTGGTGGTCTGTTGGTGGTGGTGGTGGTCTGTTGGTGGTGGTCTGTTGTTGGTGGTGGTCTGTTTGTGGTGGTGGTGGTGGTCTGTTTGTGGTGGTGGTGGTGGTCTGTTGGTAGTGGTGGTGGTAGTCTGCTGGTGGTGGTGGTCTGCTGGTGGTCTGCTGGTGGTGGTGGTCTGCTGGTGGTGGTGGTCTGGTTGGTGGTGGTGGTGGTGGTCTGTTGGTGGTGGTGGTCTGGTGGTGATGGTGGTCTGGTGGTGATGGTGGTGGTGGTGGTCTGTTGGTGGTGGTGGTCTGGTGGTGGTGGTCTGGTGGTGGTAGTGGTCTGTTGGTGGCGTTGGTGGTGCTGGTCTGGTGGTGGTGGTCTGTTGGTGGTGGTGGTCTGTTGGTGTTGGTGGGTTGGTGTTGGTGGGTTGGTGGTGGTGGTCTGGTGGTGGTGGTCTGTTGGTGGTGGTGGTCTGGTGGTGGTGGTGGTCTGGTGGTGGTGGTGGTGGTCTGTTGGTCTGCTGGTGGTGGTGGTCTGGTTGGTGGTGGTGGTGGTCTGTTGGTGGTGTGGTGGTGGTCTGTTGCTGGTGGTGGTCTGTTGGTGGTGGTGGTGGTCTGTTGGTGGTGGTTTGTTGGTGGTGGTGGTGGTCTGTTGGTGGTGGTGGTGGTGGTCTGTTGGTTTTGGTGGTGGTGGTCTGTTGGTGTTGGTGGGTTGGTGGTGGTCTGTTGGTGTTGATGGGTTGGTGGTGGTCTGTTGGTGGTGGTGGTGGTGGTGGTCTGTTGGTGGTGGTCTGTTGGTGGTGGTGGTGGTCTGTTGGTGGTGGTGGTCTGTTGGTGGTGGTGGTGGTCTGTTGGTGGTGGTCTGTTTTGGTGGTGGTCTGTTGGTGGTGGTGGTGGTGGTCTGTTGGTGGTGGTGGTCTGTTGGTGGTGGTGGTGGTGGTGGTCTGGTGGTGGTGGTGGTCTGTTGGTCTGTTGGTGTTGGTGGTGGTGGTGGTCTGTTGGTGGTGGTGGTCTGTTGTTGGTGGTGGTGGTCTGTTGGTGGTGGTGGTGGTGGTTTGGTGGTGGTGGTGGTGGTCTGGTTGGTGGTGGTGGTCTGTTGGTGGTGGTGGTGGTCGTCTGTTGGTGGTGGTGGTCTATTGGTGCTGGTGGTCTGTTGGTGGTGGTGGTGGTGGTCTGTTGGTGGTGGTGGTGGTCTGTTGGTGGTGGTCTGTTGGTGGTGGTGGTCTGTTGGTCTGTTGGTGGTTTTAGTCTGGTGGTGGTGGTCTGGTGGTGGTGGTGGTCTGTTGGTGGTGTTGGTGGTGCTGGTCTGGTGGTGGTGGTCTGCTGATGGTGCTGGTCTGTTGGTGGTGGTGCTGGTCTGTTAGTGGTGGTGGTGGTCTGTTGGTGGTGGTGGTGGTCGTCTGTTGGTGGTAGTGGTCTGTTGGTGGTGGTGGTCTGTTGGTGGTGGTGGTGGTGGTCTGTTGGTGGTGGTGGTGGTCTGTTGGTGGTGGTCTGTTGGTGGTGGTGGTCTGTTGGTCTGTTGGTGGTTTTGGTCTGGTGGTGGTGGTCTGGTGGTGGTGGTGGTCTGTTGGTGGTGTTGGTGGTGCTGGTATGGTGGTGGTGGTCTGCTGGTGATGCTGGTCTGTTGGTGGTGGTGGTGGTCTGTTGGTGGTGGTGGTGGTCTGTGGTGGTCTGTTGGTGGTGGTGGTCTGTTGGTGCTACATAACCTTGTCTGTTGGTGGTGGTGGTGGTGGTCTGTTCTTGGTGGTGGTGGTGGTGGTCTGTTGGTCTGTTGGTGGTGGTGGTGGTCTGTTGGTGGTGGTAGTGGTGGTGGTCTGTTGGTCTGTTGGTGGTGGTGGTGGTCTGTTGGTCTGTTGGTGGTGGTTGTGGTCTGTTGGTGGTGGTGGTGGTGGTGGTGGTCTGTTGGTGGTGGTGGTGGTGTGTTGGTGGTGGTGGTGGTCTGTTGGTGGTGGTCTGTTGGTGGTGGTGGTGGTCTGTTGGTGGTGGTGGTGGTGGTCTGGTGGTGGTGGTGGTCTGTTGGTGGTGGCCTGTTGGTGGTGGTGGTGGTCTGTTGGTGGTGGTCTGTTGGTGGTGGTGGTGGTGGTCTGTTGGTGGTGGTGGTCTGTTGGTGGTGGTCTGTTGGTGGTGGTGGTGGTCTGTTGGTGGTGGTAGTGGTGGTCTGTTGGTGGTGGTAGTGGTGGTGGTGGTCTGTTGATGTTGGTGGGTTGGTGGTGGTCTGTTGGTGGGTTGGTGGTGGTGGTGGTGGTCTGTTGGTGGTGGTGGTGGTCTGTTGGTGGTGGTGGTCTGTTGGTGGTGGTGGTCTGTTGGTGGTGGTGGTGGTGGTCTGTTGGTGGTGGTGGTCTGTTGGTGGTGGTGATGGTGTTGGTGGTGGTCTGTTGGTGGTGGTGGTCTGTTGGTGGTGGTGATGGTAGTGGTGGTGGTTGTGGTGGTAGTGGTGGTGGTGGTGATCTGTTGGTGGTGGTGGTCTGTTGTTGGTGGTGGTGGTGGTCTGTTGGTAGTGGTGGTGGTGGTGGTCTGTTGGTGGTGGTGGTCTGTTGGTGGTGGCGGCGGTGGTGGTCTGTTGGTGGTGGTGGTTGTCTGTTGGTGTTGGTGGTGGTTGTTGGTGGTGGTGGTCTGTTGGTGGTGGTTTGTTGGTGGTGGTCTTTTGGTGGTGGTCTGTTGGTGGTGGTGGTGGCGGTCTGTTGGTGGTGGTGGTGGTGGTGGTCTGGTGGTGGTGGTGGTCTGTTGGTCTGTTGGTGTTGGTGGTGGTCTTTTGGTGGTGGTGGTCTGTTGGTGGTGGTGGTCTGTTGGTGGTGGTGGTCTGGTGGTGGTGGTGGTCTGGTGGTGGTGGTCTGTTGGTGGTGGTCTGTTGGTGGTGGTCTGTTGGTGGTGGTGGTCTGGTGGTGGTGGTCTGGTGGTGGTGGTGGTCTGTTGGTGGTGTTGGTGGTGCTGGTCTGTTGGTGGTGCTTGTCTGTTGGTGGTGCTGGTGGTGGTCTGTTGGTGGTGGTGGTGGTCTGTTGGTGGTGGTGGTGGTCAGTTGGGGGTGGTGGTGGTCTGTTGGTGGTTGTTTTGGTCTGTTTGTGGTGGTGGTCTGTTTGTGGTGGTGGTCTGTTTGTGGTGGTGGAGGTCTGATTGTTTTGGTGGTTGTCTGTTAGTAGTGGTGGTGGTAGTCTGCTGGTGGTGGTGGTCTGCTGGTGGTCTGATGGTGGTCTGCTGCTGGTGGTGGTTTGCTGGCGGTGGTGGTCTGCTGGTGGTGGTGGTCTGTTGGTGGTGGTGGTCTGCTGGTGGTGGTGGTCTGCTGGTCTGTTGGTTGTGGTGGTGGTGGTCTGGTTGGTGGTGGTGGTGGTCTGTTGGTGGTGGTGGTGGTGGTGGTCTGTTGGTGGTGGTGGTCTGTTGGTGGTGGTGGTGGTGGTCTGTTGGTGGTGGTTTGTTGGTGGTAGTGGTGGTCTGTTGGTGGTGGTGGTCTGTTGGTTTTGGTGGTGGTGGTGGTGGTCTGTTGGTGTTGGTGGGTTGGTGGTGGTCTGTTGGTGTTGGTGGGTTGGTGGGGGTCTGTTGGTGGTGGTGGTCTGTTGGTGGTGGTGGTCTGTTGGTGGTGGTCTGTTGGTGGTGGTGGTCTGTTGGTGGTGGTGGTCTGTTGGTGGTGGTGGTGGTGGTGGTGGTGGTCTGTTGGTGGTGGTCTGTTGGTGGTGGTGGTCTGTTGGTGGTGGTGATGGTGGTGGTGGTGGTGGTGGTCTGTTGGTGGTGGTGGTCTGTTGGTGGTGGTGGTCTGTTGTTGTTGTTGGTGGTGGTGGTGGTCTGTTGGTGGTGGTGGTGGTGGTCTGTTGGTGGTGGTGGTGGTCTGTTGGTGGTGGAGGTGGTGGTGGTGTTCTGTTGGTGTTGGTGGTGGTGGTGGTCTGTTGGTGGTGGTGGTCTGTTGGTGGTGGTTTGTTTTGGTGGTGGTCTGTTGGTGGTGGTGGTGGTGGTGGTCTGTTGGTGTTGGTGGTGGTGGTCTGTTGGTGGTGGTCTGGTGGTGGTGGTGGTCTGTTGGTCTGTTGGTGTTGGTGGTGGTGGTGGTATGTTGGTGGTGGTGGTCTGTTTGTGGTGGTGGAGGTCTGATTGTTTTGGTGGTGGTCTGTTAGTAGTGGTGGTGGTAGTCTGCTGGTGGTGGTGGTCTGCTGGTGGTCTGATGGTGGTCTGCTGCTGGTGGTGGTTTGCTGGCGGTGGTGGTCTGCTGGTGGTGGTGGTCTGTTGGTGGTGGTGGTCTGCTGGTGGTGGTGGTCTGCTGGTCTGTTGGTCTGTTGGTGGTGGTGGTGGTGGTCTGGTTGGTGGTGGTGGTGGTCTGTTGGTGGTGGTGGTGGTGGTGGTCTGTTGGTGGTGGTGGTCTGTTGGTGGTGGTGGTGGTGGTCTGTTGGTGGTGGTTTGTTGGTGGTAGTGGTGGTCTGTTGGTGGTGGTGGTCTGTTGGTTTTGGTGGTGGTGGTGGTGGTCTGTTGGTGTTGGTGGGTTGGTGGTGGTCTGTTGGTGTTGGTGGGTTGGTGGGGTCTGTTGGTGGTGGTGGTCTGTTGGTGGTGGTGGTGGTGGTCTGGTGGTGGTGGTGGTCTGGTTGGTGGTGGTGATCTGTTGGTGGTGGTGGTGGTCGTCTGTTGGTGGTGGTGGTCTGTTGGTGCTGGTGGTCTGTTGGTGGTGGTGGTGGTGGTCTGTTGGTGGTGGTGGTGGTCTGTTGGTGGTTTTGGTCTGGTGGTGGTGGTCTGGTGGTGGTGGTGGTCTGTTGGTGGTGTTGGTGGTGCTGGTCTGGTGGTGGTGGTCTGCTGGTGGTGCTGGTCTGTTGGTGGTGGTGGTGGTCTGTTGGTGGTGGTGGTGGTCGTCTGTTGGTGGTGGTGGTCGTCGTCTGTTGGTGGTAGTGGTCTGTTGGTGGTGGTGGTCTGTTGGTGGTGGTGGTCTGTTGGTGGTGGTCTGTTGGTGGTGGTCTGTTGGTGGTGGTGGTCTGTTGGTCTGTTGGTGGTTTTGGTCTGGTGGTGGTGGTCTGGTGGTGGTGGTGGTCTGTTGGTGGTGTTGGTGGTGCTGGTCTGGTGGTGGTGGTCTGCTGGTGGTGCTGGTCTGTTGGTGGTGGTGGTGGTCTGTTGGTGGTGGTGGTCTGTTGGTGGTGGTGGTGGTCGTCTGTTGGTGGTAGTGGTCTGTTGGTGGTGGTGGTCTGTTGGTGGTGGTGGTCTGTTGGTGGTGGTGGTGGTCTGTTGGTGGTGGTCTGTTGGTGTTGGTGGTCTGTTGGTCTGTTGGTGGTGGTTGTGGTCTGTTGGTGGTGGTGGTGGTGGTGGTGGTCTGTTGGTGGTGGTGGTGGTGTGTTGGTGGTGGTGTGTTGGTGGTGGTCTGTTGGTGGTGGTCTGTTGGTGGTGGTGGTGGTGGTCTGGTGGTGGTGGTGGTCTGTTGGTGGTGGCCTGTTGGTGGTGGTGGTGGTCTGTTGGTGGTGGTCTGTTGGTGGTGGTGGTGGTGGTGGTCTGTTGGTGGTTGTGGTCTGTTGGTGGTGGTGGTGGTGGTGGTGGTCTGTTGGTGGTGGTGGTGGTGTGTTGGTGGTGGTCTGTTGGTGGTGGTCTGTTGGTGGTGGTCTGTTGGTGGTGGTGGTGGTGGTCTGGTGGTGGTGGTGGTCTGTTGGTGGTGGCCTGTTGGTGGTGGTGGTGGTCTGTTGGTGGTGGTCTGTTGGTGGTGGTGGTGGTGGTCTGTTGGTGGTGGTGGTCTGTTGGTGGTGGTCTGTTGGTGGTGGTGGTGGTCTGTTGGTGGTGGTAGTGGTGGTCTGTTGGTGGTGGTAGTGGTGGTGGTGGTCTGTTGGTGTTGGTGGGTTGGTGGTGGTCTGTTGGTGGGTTGGTGGTGGTGGTGGTGGTCTGTTGGTGGTGGTGGTCTGTTGGTGGTGGTGGTCTGTTGGTTTTGGTGGTGGTGGTGGTGGTGGTGGTCTGTTGGTGGTGGTGGTGGTGGTGGTCTGTTAGTGGTGGTCTGTTGGTGGTGGTGGTGGTGGTCTGTTGGTGGTGGTGATGGTAGTGGTGGTGGTCTGTTGGTGGTGGTGGTCTGTTGGTGGTGGTGATGGTAGTGGTGGTGGTGGTGGTAGTGGTGGTGGTGGTGATCTGTTGGTGGTGGTGGTCTGTTGTTGGTGGTGGTGGTGGTCTGTTGGTAGTGGTGGTGGTGGTGGTCTGTTGGTGGTGGTGGTCTGTTGGTGGTGGCGGCGGTGGTGGTCTGTTGGTGGTGGTGGTTGTCTGTTGGTGTTGGTGGTGGTTGTTGGTGGTGGTGGTCTGTTGGTGGTGGTTTGTTGGTGGTGGTCTGTTGGTGGTGGTCTTTTGGTGGTGGTCTGTTGGTGGTGGTGGTGGCGGTCTGTTGGTGGTGGTGGTCTGGTGGTGGTGGTGGTCTGTTGGTCTGTTGGTGTTGGTGGTGGTCTTTTGGTGGTGGTGGCCTGTTGGTGGTGGTGGTCTGTTGGTGGTGGTGGTCTGGTGGTGGTGGTGGTCTGGTGGTGGTGGTGGTGGTCTGTTGGTGGTGGTGGTGGTCTGTTGGTGGTGGTCTGTTGTTGGTGGTGGTCTGGTGGTGGTGGTCTGGTGGTGGTGGTGGTCTGTTGGTGGTGTTGGTGGTGCTGGTCTGTTGGTGGTGCTTGTCTGTTGGTGGTGCTGGTGGTGGTCTGTTGGTGGTGGTGGTGGTCTGTTGGTGGTGGTGGTGGTCTGTTGGTGGTGGTGGTGGTCAGTTGGTGGTGGTGGTGGTCTGTTGGTGGTTGTTTTGGTCTGTTTGTGGTGGTGGTCTGTTTGTGGTGGTGGTCTGTTTGTGGTGGTGGAGGTCTGATTGTTTTGGTGGTGGTCTGTTAGTAGTGGTGGTGGTAGTCTGCTGGTGGTGGTGGTCTGCTGGTGGTCTGATGGTGGTCTGCTGCTGGTGGTGGTTTGCTGGCGGTGGTGGTCTGCTGGTGGTGGTGGTCTGTTGGTGGTGGTGGTCTGCTGGTGGTGGTGGTCTGCTGGTCTGTTGGTCTGTTGGTGGTGGTGGTGGTGGTCTGGTTGGTGGTGGTGGTGGTCTGTTGGTGGTGGTGGTGGTCTGTTGGTAGTGGTGGTCTGTTGGTGGTGGTGGTGGTGGTCTGTTGGTGGTGGTTTGTTGGTGGTAGTGGTGGTCTGTTGGTGGTGGTGGTCTGTTGGTTTTGGTGGTGGTGGTGGTGGTCTGTTGGTGTTGGTGGGTTGGTGGTGGTCTGTTGGTGTTGGTGGGTTGGTGGGGGTCTGTTGGTGGTGGTGGTCTGTTGGTGGTGGTGGTCTGTTGGTGGTGGTCTGTTGGTGGTGGTGGTCTGTTGGTGGTGGTGGTGGTGTGTTGGTGGTGGTGGTCTGTTGGTGGTGGTCTGTTGGTGGTGGTGGTCTGTTGGTGGTGGTGATGGTAGTGGTGGTGGTGGTGGTCTGTTGGTGGTGGTGGTCTGTTGGTGGTGGTGGTCTGTTGTTGTTGTTGTTGGTGGTGGTGGTCTGTTGGTGGTGGTGGTGGTGGTCTGTTGGTGGTGGTCTGTTGGTGGTGGAGGTGGTGGTGGTGTTCTGTTGGTGTTGGTGGTGGTGGTGGTCTGTTGGTGGTGGTGGTGGTCTGTTGGTGGTGGTTTGATTTGGTGGTGGTCTGTTGGTGGTGGTGGTGGTGGTGGTCTGTTGGTGGTGGTGGTCTGTTGGTGGTGGTGGTCTGTTGGTCTGTTGGTGTTGGTGGTGGTGGTGGTCTGTTGTTGGTGGTGGTGGTCTGTTGGTGGTGGTGGTGGTGGTCTGGTGGTGGTGGTGGTCTGGTTGGTGGTGGTGGTCTGTTGGTGGTGGTGGTGGTCGTCTGTTGGTGGTGGTGGTCTGTTGGTGCTGGTGGTCTGTTGGTGGTGGTGGTGGTGGTCTGTTGGTGGTGGTGGTGGTCTGTTGGTGGTGGTGGTCTGTTGGTGGTTTTGGTCTGGTGGTGGTGGTCTGGTGGTGGTGGTGGTCTGTTGGTGGTGTTGGTGGTGCTGGTCTGGTGGTGGTGGTCTGCTGGTGGTGCTGGTCTGTTGGTGGTGGTGGTGGTCTGTTGGTGGTGGTGGTGGTCGTCTGTTGGTGGTAGTGGTCTGTTGGTGGTGGTGGTCTGTTGGTGGTGGTGGTCTGTTGGTGGTGGTCTGTTGGTGGTGGTCTGTTGGTGGTGGTGGTCTGTTGGTCTGTTGGTGGTTTTGGTCTGGTGGTGGTGGTCTGGTGGTGGTGGTGGTCTGTTGGTGGTGTTGGTGGTGCTGGTCTGGTGGTGGTGGTCTGCTGGTGGTGCTGGTCTGTTGGTGGTGGTGGTGGTCTGTTGGTGGTGGTGGTGGTCGTCTGTTGGTGGTGGTGGTCTGTTGGTGGTGGTGGTCTGTTGGTGGTGGTGGTGGTCTGTTGGTGGTGGTCTGTTGGTGTTGGTGGTCTGTTGGTCTGTTGGTGGTTTTGGTCTGGTGGTGGTGGTCTGGTGGTGGTGGTGGTGTTGGTGGTGCTGGTCTGGTGGTGGTGGTCTGCTGGTGGTGCTGGTCTGTTGGTGGTGGTGGTGGTCTGTTGGTGGTGGTGGTGGTCTGTTGGTAGTGGTGGTGGTCTGTTGGTGGTGGTGGTGGTCTGTTGGTGGTGGTGGTGGTCTGTTGGTGGTGGTGGTCTGTTTGTGGTGGTGGTGGTCTGTTCGTGGTGGTGGTCTGTTTGTGGTGGTGGTGGTCTGTTTGTGGTGGTGGTGGTGGTCTGTTTGTGGTGGTGGTGGTGGTCTGTTGGTAGTGGTGGTGGTAGTCTGCTGGTGGTGGTGGTCTGCTGGTGGTCTGCTGGTGGTGGTGGTCTGCTGGTGGTGGTGGTCTGGTTGGTGGTGGTGGTGGTGGTCTGTTGGTGGTGGTGGTCTGTTGGTGGTGGTGGTCTGGTGGTGATGGTGGTCTGGTGGTGATGGTGGTGGTGGTGGTCTGTTGGTGGTGGTGGTCTGGTGGTGGTAGTGGTCTGTTGGTGGCGTTGGTGGTGCTGGTCTGGTGGTGGTGGTCTGTTGGTGGTGGTGGTCTGTTGGTGTTGGTGGGTTGGTGTTGGTGTTGGTGGGTTGGTGGTGGTGGTCTGGTGGTGGTGGTCTGTTGGTGGTGGTGGTCTGGTGGTGGTGGTGGTCTGGTGGTGGTGGTGGTGGTCTGTTGGTCTGCTGGTGGTGGTGGTCTGGTTGGTGGTGGTGGTGGTCTGTTGGTGGTGTGGTGGTGGTCTGTTGCTGGTGGTGGTCTGTTGGTGGTGGTGGTGGTCTGTTGGTGGTGGTTTGTTGGTGGTGGTGGTGGTCTGTTGGTGGTGGTGGTGGTGGTCTGTTGGTTTTGGTGGTGGTGGTCTGTTGGTGTTGGTGGGTTGGTGGTGGTCTGTTGGTGTTGGTGGGTTGGTGGTGGTCTGTTGGTGGTGGTGGTGGTGGTGGTCTGTTGGTGGTGGTCTGTTGGTGGTGGTCTGTTGGTGGTGGTGGTCTGTTGGTGGTGGTGGTGGTGGTCTGTTGGTGGTGGTGGTGGTGGTGGTGTGCTGGTGTTGGTGGTGGTGGTCTGTTGGTGGTGGTGGTCTGTTGGTGGTGGTGATGGTAGTGGTGGTGGTGGTGGTCTGTTGGTGGTGGTGGTCTGTTGGTGGTCTGTTGTTGTTGGTGGTGGTGGTGGTGGTCTGTTGGTGGTGGTGGTCTGTTGGTGGTGGTGGTGGTGGTCTGTTGGTGGTGGTGGTGTTCTGTTGGGGTTGGTGGTGGTGGTCTGTTGGTGGTGGTGGTGGTCTGTTGGTGGTGGTCTGTTGGTGGTGGTGGTGGTCTGTTGGTGGTGGTCTGTTTTGGTGGTGGTCTGTTGGTGGTGGTGGTGGTGGTCTGTTGGTGGTGGTGGTCTGTTGGTGGTGGTGGTGGTGGTGGTCTGGTGGGGGTGGTGGTCTGTTGGTCTGTTGGTGTTGGTGGTGGTGGTGGTCTGTTGGTGGTGGTGGTCTGTTGTTGGTGGTGGTGGTGGTCTGTTGGTGGTGGTGGTCTGGTGGTGGTGGTGGTGGTCTGGTTGGTGGTGGTGGTCTGTTGGTGGTGGTGGTGGTCGTCTGTTGGTGGTGGTGGTCTATTGGTGCTGGTGGTCTGTTGGTGGTGGTGGTGGTGGTCTGTTGGTGGTGGTGGTGGTCTGTTGGCGGTGGTCTGTTGGTGGTGGTGGTCTGTTGGTCTGTTGGTGGTTTTAGTCTGGTGGTGGTGGTCTGGTGGTGGTGGTGGTCTGTTGGTGGTGTTGGTGGTGCTGGTCTGGTGGTGGTGGTCTGCTGATGGTGCTGGTCTGTTGGTGGTGGTGCTGGTCTGTTAGTGGTGGTGGTGGTCTGTTGGTGGTGGTGGTGGTCGTCTGTTGGTGGTAGTGGTCTGTTGGTGGTGGTGGTCTGTTGGTGGTGGTGGTGGTGGTCTGTTGGTGGTGGTGGTCTGTTGGTGGTGGTCTGTTGGTGGTGGTGGTCTGTTGGTCTGTTGGTGGTTTTGGTCTGGTGGTGGTGGTCTGGTGGTGGTGGTGGTCTGTTGGTGGTGTTGGTGGTGCTGGTCTGGTGGTGGTGGTCTGCTGGTGATGCTGGTCTGTTGGTGGTGGTGGTGGTCTGTTGGTGGTGGTGGTGGTCTGTTGGTGGTCTGTTGGTGGTGGTGGTCTGTTGGTGGTGGTGGTCTGTTGGTGCTACATAACCTTGTCTGTTGGTGGTGGTGGTGGTGGTCTGTTCTTGGTGGTGGTGGTGGTGGTCTGTTGGTCTGTTGGTGGTGGTGGTGGTCTGTTGGTGGTGGTAGTGGTGGTGGTCTGTTGGTCTGTTGGTGGTGGTGGTGGTCTGTTGGTCTGTTGGTGGTGGTTGTGGTCTGTTGGTGGTGGTGGTGGTGGTGGTGGTCTGTTGGTGGTGGTGGTGGTGTGTTGGTGGTGGTGGTGGTCTGTTGGTGGTGGTCTGTTGGTGGTGGTGGTGGTCTGTTGGTGGTGGTGGTGGTGGTCTGGTGGTGGTGGTGGTCTGTTGGTGGTGGCCTGTTGGTGGTGGTGGTGGTCTGTTGGTGGTGGTCTCTTGGTGGTGGTGGTGGTGGTCTGTTGGTGGTGGTGGTCTGTTGGTGGTGGTCTGTTGGTGGTGGTGGTGGTCTGTTGGTGGTGGTAGTGGTGGTCTGTTGGTGGTGGTAGTGGTGGTGGTGGTCTGTTGGTGTTGGTGGGTTGGTGGTGGTCTGTTGGTGGGTTGGTGGTGGTGGTGGTGGTCTGTTGGTGGTGGTGGTGGTCTGTTGGTGGTGGTGGTCTGTTGGTGGTGGTGGTGGTGGTGGTGGTGGTGGTCTGTTGGTGGTGGTGGTGGTCTGTTAGTGGTGGTCTGTTGGTGGTGGTGGTGGTGGTCTGTTGGTGGTGGTGGTCTGTTGGTGGTGGTGATGGTGTTGGTGGTGGTCTGTTGGTGGTGGTGGTCTGTTGTTGGTGGTGATGGTAGTGGTGGTGGTTGTGGTGGTAGTGGTGGTGGTGGTGATCTGTTGGTGGTGGTGGTCTGTTGTTGGTGGTGGTGGTGGTCTGTTGGTAGTGGTGGTGGTGGTGGTCTGTTGGTGGTGGTGGTCTGTTGGTGGTGGCGGCGGTGGTGGTCTGTTGGTGGTGGTGGTTGTCTGTTGGTGTTGGTGGTGGTTGTTGGTGGTGGTGGTCTGTTGGTGGTGGTTTGTTGGTGGTGGTCTGTTGGTGGTGGTCTTTTGGTGGTGGTCTGTTGGTGGTGGTGGTGGCGGTCTGTTGGTGGTGGTGGTGGTGGTGGTCTGGTGGTGGTGGTGGTCTGTTGGTCTGTTGGTGTTGGTGGTGGTCTTTTGGTGGTGGTGGTCTGTTGGTGGTGGTGGTCTGTTGGTGGTGGTGGTCTGGTGGTGGTGGTGGTCTGGTGGTGGTGGTCTGTTGGTGGTGGTGGTGGTCTGTTGGTGGTGGTCTGTTGGTGGTGGTCTGGTGGTGGTGGTGGTCTGTTGGTGGTGTTGGTGGTGCTGGTCTGTTGGTGGTGCTTGTCTGTTGGTGGTGCTGGTGGTGGTCTGTTGGTGGTGGTGGTGGTCTGTTGGTGGTGGTGGTGGTCAGTTGGTGGTGGTGGTGGTCTGTTGGTGGTTGTTTTGGTCTGTTTGTGGTGGTGGTCTGTTTGTGGTGGTGGTCTGTTTGTGGTGGTGGAGGTCTGATTGTTTTGGTGGTTGTCTGTTAGTAGTGGTGGTGGTGGTCTGCTGGTCTGTTGGTCTGTTGGTGGTGGTGGTGGTGGTCTGGTTGGTGGTGGTGGTGGTCTGTTGGTGGTGGTGGTGGTGGTGGTCTGTTGGTGGTGGTGGTCTGTTGGTGGTGGTGGTGGTGGTCTGTTGGTGGTGGTTTGTTGGTGGTAGTGGTGGTCTGTTGGTGGTGGTGGTGGTGGTCTGTTGGTGTTGGTGGGTTGGTGGTGG
The DNA here is from genome assembly GCA_029206835.1 of Rana muscosa. Taxonomy (NCBI): domain Eukaryota; kingdom Metazoa; phylum Chordata; class Amphibia; order Anura; family Ranidae; genus Rana; species Rana muscosa. The sequence continues at coordinate 4,726,715 of JARGYO010000212.1, forward strand.
TCTGTTGGTGTTGGTGGGTTGGTGGGGGTCTGTTGGTGGTGGTGGTCTGTTGGTGGTGATGGTCTGTTGGTGGTGGTCTGTTGGTGGTGGTGGTCTGTTGGTGGTGGTGGTCTGTTGGTGGTGGTGGTGGTGGTGGTGTGTTGTTGGTGGTGGTCTGTTGGTGGTGGTCTGTTAGTGGTGGTGGTCTGTTGGTGGTGGTGATGGTAGTGGTGGTGGTGGTGGTCTGTTGGTGGTGGTGGTCTGTTGGTGGTGGTGGTCTGTTGTTGTTGTTGGTGGTGGTGGTGGTCTGTTGGTGGTGGTGGTGGTGGTCTGTTGGTGGTGGTGGTGGTCTGTTGGTGGTGGAGGTGGTGGTGGTGTTCTGTTGGTGTTGGTGGTGGTGGTGGTCTGTTGGTGGTGGTGGTGGTCTGTTGGTGGTGGTTTGTTTTGGTGGTGGTCTGTTGGTGGTGGTGGTGGTGGTGGTCTGTTGGTGGTGGTGGTGGTGGTCTGTTGGTGGTGGTCTGGTGGTGGTGGTGGTCTGTTGGTCTGTTGGTGTTGGTGGTGGTGGTGGTATGTTGGTGGTGGTGGTCTGTTTGTGGTGGTGGAGGTCTGATTGTTTTGGTGGTGGTCTGTTAGTAGTGGTGGTGGTAGTCTGCTGGTGGTGGTGGTCTGCTGGTGGTCTGATGGTGGTCTGCTGCTGGTGGTGGTTTGCTGGCGGTGGTGGTCTGCTGGTGGTGGTGGTCTGTTGGTGGTGGTGGTCTGCTGGTGGTGGTGGTCTGCTGGTCTGTTGGTCTGTTGGTGGTGGTGGTGGTGGTCTGGTTGGTGGTGGTGGTGGTCTGTTGGTGGTGGTGGTGGTGGTGGTCTGTTGGTGGTGGTGGTGGTGGTCTGTTGGTGGTGGTTTGTTGGTGGTAGTGGTGGTCTGTTGGTGGTGGTGGTCTGTTGGTTTTGGTGGTGGTGGTGGTGGTCTGTTGGTGTTGGTGGGTTGGTGGTGGTCTGTTGGTGTTGGTGGGTTGGTGGGGTCTGTTGGTGGTGGTGGTCTGTTGGTGGTGGTGGTCTGTTGGTGGTGGTGGTGGTGGTCTGGTTGGTGGTGGTGGTCTGTTGGTGGTGGTGGTGGTCGTCTGTTGGTGGTGGTGGTCTGTTGGTGCTGGTGGTCTGTTGTTGGTGGTGGTGGTGGTCTGTTGGTGGTGGTGGTGGTCTGTTGGTGGTGGTGGTCTGTTGGTGGTTTTGGTCTGGTGGTGGTGATCTGGTGGTGGTGGTGGTCTGTTGGTGGTGTTGGTGGTGCTGGTCTGGTGGTGGTGGTCTGCTGGTGGTGCTGGTCTGTTGGTGGTGGTTTGTTGGTGGTAGTGGTGGTCTGTTGGTGGTGGTGGTCTGTTGGTTTTGGTGGTGGTGGTGGTGGTCTGTTGGTGTTGGTGGGTTGGTGGTGGTCTGTTGGTGTTGGTGGGTTGGTGGGGGTCTGTTGGTGGTGGTGGTCTGTTGGTGGTGGTGGTCTGTTGGTGGTGGTCTGTTGGTGGTGGTGGTCTGTTGGTGGTGGTGGTGGTGTGTTGGTGGTGGTGGTCTGTTGGTGGTGGTCTGTTGGTGGTGGTGGTCTGTTGGTGGTGGTGATGGTAGTGGTGGTGGTGGTGGTCTGTTGGTGGTGGTGGTCTGTTGGTGGTGGTGGTCTGTTGTTGTTGTTGTTGGTGGTGGTGGTCTGTTGGTGGTGGTGGTGGTGGTTTGTTGGTGGTGGTCTGTTGGTGGTGGAGGTGGTGGTGGTGTTCTGTTGGTGTTGGTGGTGGTGGTGGTCTGTTGGTGGTGGTGGTGGTCTGTTGGTGGTGGTTTGATTTGGTGGTGGTCTGTTGGTGGTGGTGGTGGTCTGTTGGTGGTGGTGGTCTGTTGGTGGTGGTGGTCTGTTGGTCTGTTGGTGTTGGTGGTGGTGGTGGTATGTTGGTGGTGGTGGTCTGTTGTTGGTGGTGGTGGTCTGTTGGTGGTGGTGGTGGTGGTCTGGTGGTGGTGGTGGTCTGGTTGGTGGTGGTGGTCTGTTGGTGGTGGTGGTGGTCGTCTGTTGGTGGTGGTGGTCTGTTGGTGCTGGTGGTCTGTTGGTGGTGGTGGTGGTGGTCTGTTGGTGGTGGTGGTGGTCTGTTGGTGGTGGTGGTCTGTTGGTGGTTTTGGTCTGGTGGTGGTGGTCTGGTGGTGGTGGTGGTCTGTTGGTGGTGTTGGTGGTGCTGGTCTGGTGGTGGTGGTCTGCTGGTGGTGCTGGTCTGTTGGTGGTGGTGGTGGTCTGTTGGTGGTGGTGGTGGTCGTCTGTTGGTGGTAGTGGTCTGTTGGTGGTGGTGGTCTGTTGGTGGTGGTGGTCTGTTGGTGGTGGTCTGTTGGTGGTGGTCTGTTGGTGGTGGTGGTCTGTTGGTCTGTTGGTGGTTTTGGTCTGGTGGTGGTGGTCTGATGGTGGTGGTGGTCTGTTGGTGGTGTTGGTGGTGCTGGTCTGGTGGTGGTGGTCTGCTGGTGGTGCTGGTCTGTTGGTGGTGGTGGTGGTCTGTTGGTGGTGGTGGTGGTCTGTTGGTGGTGGTGGTGGTCGTCTGTTGGTGGTAGTGGTCTGTTGGTGGTGGTGGTCTGTTGGTGGTGGTGGTCTGTTGGTGGTGGTGGTGGTCTGTTGGTGGTGGTCTGTTGGTGTTGGTGGTCTGTTGGTCTGTTGGTGGTTTTGGTCTGGTGGTGGTGGTCTGGTGGTGGTGGTGGTGTTGGTGGTGCTGGTCTGGTGGTGGTGGTCTGCTGGTGGTGCTGGTCTGTTGGTGGTGGTGGTGGTCTGTTGGTGGTGGTGGTGGTCTGTTGGTAGTGGTGGTGGTCTGTTGGTGGTGGTGGTGGTCTGTTGGTGGTGGTGGTGGTCTGTTGGTGGTGGTGGTCTGTTTGTGGTGGTGGTCTGTTTGTGGTGGTGGTGGTCTGTTCGTGGTGGTGGTCTGTTTGTGGTGGTGGTGGTCTGTTTGTGGTGGTGGTGGTGGTCTGTTTGTGGTGGTGGTGGTGGTCTGTTGGTAGTGGTGGTGGTAGTCTGCAGGTGGTGGTGGTCTGCTGGTGGTCTGCTGGTGGTGGTGGTCTGCTGGTGGTGGTGGTCTGGTTGGTGGTGGTGGTGGTGGTCTGTTGGTGGTGGTGGTCTGTTGGTGGTGGTGGTCTGGTGGTGATGGTGGTCTGGTGGTGATGGTGGTGGTGGTGGTCTGTTGGTGGTGGTGGTCTGGTGGTGGTGGTCTGGTGGTGGTAGTGGTCTGTTGGTGGCGTTGGTGGTGCTGGTCTGGTGGTGGTGGTCTGTTGGTGGTGGTGGTCTGTTGGTGTTGGTGGGTTGGTGTTGGTGTTGGTGGGTTGGTGGTGGTGGTCTGGTGGTGGTGGTCTGTTGGTGGTGGTGGTCTGGTGGTGGTGGTGGTCTAGTGGTGGTGGTGGTGGTCTGTTGGTCTGCTGGTGGTGGTGGTCTGGTTGGTGGTGGTGGTGGTCTGTTGGTGGTGTGGTGGTGGTCTGTTGCTGGTGGTGGTCTGTTGGTGGTGGTGGTGGTCTGTTGGTGGTGGTTTGTTGGTGGTGGTGGTGGTCTGTTGGTGGTGGTGGTGGTGGTCTGTTGGTTTTGGTGGTGGTGGTCTGTTGGTGTTGGTGGGTTGGTGGTGGTCTGTTGGTGTTGGTGGGTTGGTGGTGGTCTGTTGGTGGTGGTGGTGGTGGTGGTCTGTTGGTGGTGGTCTGTTGGTGGTGGTGGTGGTCTGTTGGTGGTGGTGGTCTGTTGGTGGTGGTGGTGGTGGTCTGTTGGTGGTGGTGGTGGTGGTGGTGTGCTGGTGTTGGTGGTGGTGGTCTGTTGGTGGTGGTGGTCTGTTGGTGGTGGTGATGGTAGTGGTGGTGGTGGTGGTCTGTTGGTGGTGGTGGTCTGTTGGTGGTCTGTTGTTGTTGGTGGTGGTGGTGGTGGTCTGTTGGTGGTGGTGGTCTGTTGGTGGTGGTGGTGGTGGTCTGTTGGTGGTGGTGGTGTTCTGTTGGGGTTGGTGGTGGTGGTCTGTTGGTGGTGGTGGTGGTGGTGGTCTGTTGGTGGTGGTCTGTTGGTGGTGGTGGTGGTCTGTTGGTGGTGGTCTGTTTTGGTGGTGGTCTGTTGGTGGTGGTGGTGGTGGTGGTCTGTTGGTGGTGGTGGTCTGTTGGTGGTGGTGGTGGTGGTGGTCTGGTGGGGGTGGTGGTCTGTTGGTCTGTTGGTGTTGGTGGTGGTGGTGGTCTGTTGGTGGTGGTGGTCTGTTGTTGGTGGTGGTGGTCTGTTGGTGGTGGTGGTGGTGGTCTGGTGGTGGTCTGGTTGGTGGTGGTGGTCTGTTGGTGGTGGTGGTGGTCGTCTGTTGGTGGTGGTGGTCTATTGGTGCTGGTGGTCTGTTGGTGGTGGTGGTGGTGGTCTGTTGGTGGTGGTGGTGGTCTGTTGGTGGTGGTCTGTTTGTGGTGGTGGTCTGTTGGTCTGTTGGTGGTTTTAGTCTGGTGGTGGTGGTCTGGTGGTGGTGGTGGTCTGTTGGTGGTGTTGGTGGTGCTGGTCTGGTGGTGGTGGTCTGCTGATGGTGCTGGTCTGTTGGTGGTGGTGCTGGTCTGTTAGTGGTGGTGGTGGTCTGTTGGTGGTGGTGGTGGTCGTCTGTTGGTGGTAGTGGTCTGTTGGTGGTGGTGGTCTGTTGGTGGTGGTGGTGGTGGTCTGTTGGTGGTGGTGGTGGTCTGTTGGTGGTGGTCTGTTGGTGGTGGTGGTCTGTTGGTCTGTTGGTGGTTTTGCTCTGGTGGTGGTGGTCTGGTGGTGGTGGTGGTCTGTTGGTGGTGTTGGTGGTGCTGGTCTGGTGGTGGTGGTCTGTTGGTGATGCTGGTCTGTTGGTGGTGGTGGTGGTCTGTTGGTGGTGGTGGTGGTCTGTTGGTGGTCTGTTGGTGGTGGTGGTCTGTTGGTGGTGGTGGTCTGTTGGTGCTACATAACCTTGTCTGTTGGTGGTGGTGGTGGTGGTCTGTTCTTGGTGGTGGTGGTCTGTTGGTCTGTTGTTGGTGGTGGTGGTCTGTTGGTGGTGGTAGTGGTGGTGGTCTGTTGGTCTGTTGGTGGTGGTGGTGGTCTGTTGGTCTGTTGGTGGTGGTTGTGGTCTGTTGGTGGTGGTGGTGGTGGTGGTGGTCTGTTGGTGGTGGTGGTGGTGTGTTGGTGGTGGTGGTGGTCTGTTGGTGGTGGTCTGTTGGTGGTGGTGGTGGTCTGTTGGTGGTGGTGGTGGTGGTCTGGTGGTGGTGGTGGTCTGTTGGTGGTGGCCTGTTGGTGGTGGTGGTGGTCTGTTGGTGGTGGTCTGTTGGTGGTGGTGGTGGTGGTCTGTTGGTGGTGGTGGTCTGTTGGTGGTGGTCTGTTGGTGGTGGTGGTGGTCTGTTGGTGGTGGTAGTGGTGGTCTGTTGGTGGTGGTAGTGGTGGTGGTGGTCTGTTGGTGTTGGTGGGTTGGTGGTGGTCTGTTGGTGGGTTGGTGGTGGTGGTGGTGGTCTGTTGGTGGTGGTGGTGGTCTGTTGGTGGTGGTGGTCTGTTGGTGGTGGTGGTCTGTTGGTGGTGGTGGTGGTGGTGGTGGTGGTGGTCTGTTAGTGGTGGTCTGTTGGTGGTGGTGGTGGTGGTCTGTTGGTGGTGGTGGTCTGTTGGTGGTGGTGATGGTGTTGGTGGTGGTCTGTTGGTGGTGGTGGTCTGTTGGTGGTGGTGATGGTAGTGGTGGTGGTTGTGGTGGTAGTGGTGGTGGTGGTGATCTGTTGGTGGTGGTGGTCTGTTGTTGGTGGTGGTGGTGGTCTGTTGGTAGTGGTGGTGGTGGTGGTCTGTTGGTGGTGGTGGTCTGTTGGTGGTGGCGGCGGTGGTGGTCTGTTGGTGGTGGTGGTTGTCTGTTGGTGTTGGTGGTGGTTGTTGGTGGTGGTGGTCTGTTGGTGGTGGTTTGTTGGTGGTGGTCTGTTGGTGGTGGTCTTTTGGTGGTGGTCTGTTGGTGGTGGTGGTGGCGGTCTGTTGGTGGTGGTGGTGGTGGTGGTCTGGTGGTGGTGGTGGTCTGTTGGTCTGTTGGTGTTGGTGGTGGTCTTTTCGTGGTGGTGGTCTGTTGGTGGTGGTGGTCTGTTGGTGGTGGTGGTCTGTTGGTGGTGGTGGTGGTCTGTTGGTGGTGGTCTGTTGGTGGTGGTGGTCTGGTGGTGGTGGTCTGGTGGTGGTGGTGGTCTGTTGGTGGTGTTGGTGGTGCTTGTCTGTTGGTGGTGCTGGTGGTGGTCTGTTGGTGGTGGTGGTGGTCTGTTGGTGGTGGTGGTGGTCAGTTGGTGGTGGTGGTGGTCTGTTGGTGGTTGTTTTGGTCTGTTTGTGGTGGTGGTCTGTTTGTGGTGGTGGTCTGTTTGTGGTGGTGGAGGTCTGATTGTTTTGGTGGTTGTCTGTTAGTAGTGGTGGTGGTAGTCTGCTGGTGGTGGTGGTCTGCTGGTGGTCTGATGGTGGTCTGCTGCTGGTGGTGGTTTGCTGGCGGTGGTGGTCTGCTGGTGGTGGTGGTCTGTTGGTGGTGGTGGTCTGCTGGTGGTGGTGGTCTGCTGGTCTGTTGGTCTGTTGGTGGTGGTGGTGGTGGTCTGGTTGGTGGTGGTGGTGGTCTGTTGGTGGTGGTGGTGGTGGTGGTCTGTTGGTGGTGGTGGTCTGTTGGTGGTGGTGGTGGTGGTCTGTTGGTGGTGGTTTGTTGGTGGTAGTGGTGGTCTGTTGGTGGTGGTGGTCTGTTGGTTTTGGTGGTGGTGGTGGTGGTCTGTTGGTGTTGGTGGGTTGGTGGTGGTCTGTTGGTGTTGGTGGGTTGGTGGGGGTCTGTTGGTGGTGGTGGTCTGTTGGTGGTGATGGTCTGTTGGTGGTGGTCTGTTGGTGGTGGTGGTCTGTTGGTGGTGGTGGTCTGTTGGTGGTGGTGGTGGTGGTGGTGTGTTGGTGGTGGTGGTCTGTTGGTGGTGGTCTGTTGGTGGTGGTGGTCTGTTGGTGGTGGTGATGGTAGTGGTGGTGGTGGTGGTCTGTTGTTGTTGTTGGTGGTGGTGGTGGTCTGTTGGTGGTGGTGGTGGTGGTCTGTTGGTGGTGGTGGTGGTCTGTTGGTGGTGGAGGTGGTGGTGGTGTTCTGTTGGTGTTAGTGGTGGTGGTGGTCTGTTGGTGGTGGTGGTGGTCTGTTGGTGGTGGTTTGTTTTGGTGGTGGTCTGTTGGTGGTGGTGGTGGTGGTGGTCTGTTGGTGGTGGTGGTGGTGGTCTGTTGGTGGTGGTCTGGTGGTGGTAGTGGTCTGTTGGTCTGTTGGTGTTGGTGGTGGTGGTGGTATGTTGGTGGTGGTGGTCTGTTTGTGGTGGTGGAGGTCTGATTGTTTTGGTGGTGGTCTGTTAGTAGTGGTGGTGGTAGTCTGCTGGTGGTGGTGGTCTGCTGGTGGTCTGATGGTGGTCTGCTGCTGGTGGTGGTTTGCTGGCGGTGGTGGTCTGCTGGTGGTGGTGGTCTGTTGGTGGTGGTGGTCTGCTGGTGGTGGTGGTCTGCTGGTCTGTTGGTCTGTTGGTGGTGGTGGTCTGGTTGGTGGTGGTGGTGGTCTGTTGGTGGTGGTGGTGGTGGTGGTCTGTTGGTGGTGGTGGTCTGTTGGTGGTGGTGGTGGTGGTCTGTTGGTGGTGGTTTGTTGGTGGTAGTGGTGGTCTGTTGGTGGTGGTGGTCTGTTGGTTTTGGTGGTGGTGGTGGTGGTCTGTTGGTGTTGGTGGGTTGGTGGTGGTCTGTTGGTGTTGGTGGGTTGGTGGGGTCTGTTGGTGGTGGTGGTCTGTTGGTGGTGGTGGTCTGTTGGTGGTGGTGGTGGTGGTCTGGTGGTGGTGGTGGTCTGGTTGGTGGTGGTGGTCTGTTGGTGGTGGTGGTGGTCGTCTGTTGGTGGTGGTGGTCTGTTGGTGCTGGTGGTCTGTTGGTGGTGGTGGTGGTGGTCTGTTGGTGGTGGTGGTGGTCTGTTGGTGGTGGTGGTCTGTTGGTGGTTTTGGTCTGGTGGTGGTGGTCTGGTGGTGGTGGTGGTCTGTTGGTGGTGTTGGTGGTGCTGGTCTGGTGGTGGTGGTCTGCTGGTGGTGCTGGTCTGTTGGTGGTGGTGGTGGTCTGTTGGTGGTGGTGGTGGTGGTCTGTTGGTGGTGGTGGTGGTCGTCTGTTGGTGGTAGTGGTCTGTTGGTGGTGGTGGTCTGTTGGTGGTGGTGGTCTGTTGGTGGTGGTCTGTTGGTGGTGGTCTGTTGGTGGTGGTGGTCTGTTGGTCTGTTGGTGGTTTTGGTCTGGTGGTGGTGGTCTGGTGGTGGTGGTGGTCTGTTGGTGGTGTTGGTGGTGCTGGTCTGGTGGTGGTGCTGGTCTGTTGGTGGTGGTGGTGGTCTGTTGGTGGTGGTGGTGGTCTGTTGGTGGTGGTGGTGGTCGTCTGTTGGTGGTAGTGGTCTGTTGGTGGTGGTGGTCTGTTGGTGGTGGTGGTCTGTTGGTGGTGGTGGTGGTGGTCTGTTGGTGGTGGTCTGTTGGTGTTGGTGGTCTGTTGGTCTGTTGGTGGTTTTGGTCTGGTGGTGGTGGTCTGGTGGTGGTGGTGGTCTGTTGGTGGTGTTGGTGGTGCTGGTCTGGTGGTGGTGGTCTGCTGGTGGTGCTGGTCTGTTGGTGGTGGTGGTGGTCTGTTGGTGGTGGTGGTGGTCTGTTGGTAGTGGTGGTGGTCTGTTGGTGGTGGTGGTGGTCTGTTGGTGGTGGTGGTGGTGGTGGTCTGTTGGTGGTGGTGGTCTGTTCGTGGTGGTGGTCTGTTTGTGGTGGTGGTGGTCTGTTTGTGGTGGTGGTGGTGGTCTGTTTGTGGTGGTGGTGATGGTCTGTTGGTAGTGGTGGTGGTAGTCTGCTGGTGGTGGTGGTCTGCTGGTGGTCTGCTGGTGGTGGTGGTCTGCTGGTGGTGGTGGTCTGGTTGGTGGTGGTGGTGGTGGTCTGTTGGTGGTGGTTGTCTGTTGGTGGTGGTGGTCTGGTGGTAAAGGTGGTCTGGTGGTGATGGTGGTGGTGGTGGTCTGTTGGTGGTGGTGGTCTGGTGGTGGTGGTCTGGTGGTGGTAGTGGTCTGTTGGTGGTGTTGGTGGTGCTGGTCTGGTGGTGGTGGTCTGTTGGTGGTGGTGGTCTGTTGGTGTTGGTGGGTTGGTGTTGGTGTTGGTGGGTTGGTGGTGGTGGTCTGGTGGTGGTGGTCTGTTGGTGGTGGTGGTCTGGTGGTGGTGGTGGTCTGGTGGTGGTGGTGGTGGTCTGTTGGTCTGCTGGTGGTGGTGGTCTGGTTGGTGGTGGTGGTGGTCTGTTGGTGGTGTGGTGGTGGTCTGTTGCTGGTGGTGGTCTGTTGATGGTGGTGGTGGTCTGTTGGTGGTGGTTTGTTGGTGGTGGTGGTGGTCTGTTGGTGGTGGTGGTGGTGGTCTGTTGGTTTTGGTGGTGGTGGTCTGTTGGTGTTGGTGGGTTGGTGGTGGTCTGTTGGTGTTGGTGGGTTGGTGGTGGTCTGTTGGTGGTGGTGGTGGTGGTGGTCTGTTGGTGGTGGTCTGTTGGTGGTGGTGGTGGTCTGTTGGTGGTGGTGGTCTGTTGGTGGTGGTGGTGGTGGTCTGTTGGTGGTGGTGGTGGTGGTGGTGTGCTGGTGTTGGTGGTGGTGGTCTGTTGGTGGTGGTGGTCTGTTGGTGGTGGTGATGGTAGTGGTGGTGGTGGTGGTCTGTTGGTGGTGGTGGTCTGTTGGTGGTCTGTTGTTGGTGGTGGTGGTGGTGGTGGTCTGTTGGTGGTGGTGGTCTGTTGGTGGTGGTGGTGGTGGTCTGTTGGTGGTGGTGGTGTTCTGTTGGGGTTGGTGGTGGTGGTCTGTTGGTGGTGGTGGTGGTGGTGGTCTGTTGGTGGTGGTCTGTTGGTGGTGGTGGTGGTCTGTTGGTGGTGGTCTGTTTTGGTGGTGGTCTGTTGGTGGTGGTGGTGGTGGTGGTCTGTTGGTGGTGGTGGTGGTGGTCTGTTGGTGGTGGTGGTGGTCTGGTGGTGGTGGTGGTCTGTTGGTATGTTGGTGTTGGTGGTGGTGGTGGTCTGTTGGTGGTGGTGGTCTGTTGTTGGTGGTGGTGGTCTGTTGGTGGTGGTAGTGGTGGTCTGGTGGTGGTGGTGGTCTGGTTGGTGGTGGTGGTCTGTTGGTGGTGGTGGTGGTGGTCGTCTGTTGGTGGTCTGTTGGTGCTGGTGGTCTGTTGGTGGTGGTGGTGGTGGTCTGTTGGTGGTGGTGGTGGTCTGTTGGTGGTGGTCTGTTGGTGGTGGTGGTCTGTTGGTCTGTTGGTGGTTTTAGTCTGGTGGTGGTGGTCTGGTGGTGGTGGTGGTCTGTTGGTGGTGTTGGTGGTGCTGGTCTGGTGGTGGTGGTCTGCTGATGGTGCTGGTCTGTTGGTGGTGGTGCTGGTCTGTTGGTGGTGGTGGTGGTCTGTTGGTGGTGGTGGTGGTCGTCTGTTGGTGGTAGTGGTCTGTTGGTGGTGGTGGTCTGTTGGTGGTGGTGGTGGTGGTCTGTTGGTGGTGGTGGTGGTCTGTTGGTGGTGGTCTGTTGGTGGTGGTGGTCTGTTGGTCTGTTGGTGGTTTTGGTCTGGTGGTGGTGGTCTGGTGGTGGTGGTGGTCTGTTGGTGGTGTTGGTGGTGCTGGTCTGGTGGTGGTGGTCTGCTGGTGATGCTGGTCTGTTGGTGGTGGTGGTGGTCTGTTGGTGGTGGTGGTGGTCTGTTAGTAGTGGTGGTGGTCTGTTGGTGGTGGTGGTGGTCTGTTGGTGGTGGTCTGTTGGTGGTGGTGGTCTGTTTGTGGTGGTGGTCTGTTTGTGGTGGTGGTGGTCTGTTTGTGGTGGTGGTGGTCTGTTTGTGGTGGTCTGTTTGTGGTGGTGTTGGTGGTTTGTTTGTGGTGGTGGTGGTGGTCTGTTGGTAGGGGTGGTGGTAGCCTGCTGGTGGTGGTGGATTGCTGGTGGTGGTGGTCTGGTTGGTGGTGGTGGTGGTGGTCTGTTGGTGGTGGTGGTGGTCTGTTGGTGGTGGTCTGTTGGTGGTGGTGGTCTGGTGGTGATGGTGGTCTGGTGGTGATGGTGGTCTGGTGGTGGTCTGTTGGTGGTGGTGGTCTGGTGGTGGTGGTCTGGTGGTGGTGGTGGTCTGTTGGTGGTGTTGGTGGTGCTGGTCTGGTGGTGGTGGTCTGTTAGTGGTGGTGGTCTGTTGGTGTTGGTGGTTTGGTGTTGGTGTTGGTGGGTTGGTGGTGGTGGTGGTGGTGGTCTGTTGGTGGTGGTCTGTTGGTGGTGGTCGTCTGTTGGTGGTGGTGGTCTGGTGGTGGTGGTCTGTTGGTGGTGGTGGTCTGTTGGTGGTGGTCTGTTGGTGCTGGTGGTCTGTTGGTGGTGGTGGTCTGTTGGTGGTGGTCTGTTGGTGGTGGTGGTGTGTTGGTGGTTTTGGTCTGGTGGTGGTGGTCTGGTAGTGGTGGTGGTCTGTTGGTGGTGTTGGTGGTGCTGGTCTGGTGGTGGTGGTCTGCTGGTGGTGCTGGTCTGTTGGTGGTGGTGGTGGTCTGTTGGTGGTGGTGGTGGTCTGTTGGTGGTGGTCGTGCTCGTCTGTTGGTGGTAGTGGTCTGTTGGTGGTGGTGGTCTGTTGGTGGTGGTGGTGGTCTGTTGGTGGTGGTCTGTTGGTGGTGGTCTGTTGGTGGTGGTGGTCTGTTGGTCTGTTGGTGGTTTCGGTCTGGTGGTGGTGGTCTGCTGGTGGTGCTGGTCTGTTGGTGGTGGTGGTGGTCTGTTGGTGGTGGTGGTGGTCTGTTGGTGGTGGTGGTGATCGTCTGTTGGTGGTAGTGGTCTGTTGGTGGTGGTGGTCTGTTGGTGGTGGTGGTCTGTTGGTGGTGGTGGTGGTCTGTTGGTGGTGGTCTGTTGGTGGTGGTGGTCTGTTGGTGGTGTTGGTGGTGCTGGTCTGGTGGTGGTGGTGGTGGTCTGTTCATGGTGGTGGTCTGTTTGTGGTGGTGGTGGTCTGTTTGTGGTGGTGGTGGTGGTCTGTTTGTGGTGGTGGTGGTGGTCTGTTGGTAGTGGTGGTGGTAGTCTTGTTGTGGTGGTGGTATGCTGGTGGTCTGCTGGTGGTGGTGGTCTGCTGGTGGTGGTGGTCTGGTTGGTGGTGGTGGTCTGTTGGTGGTGGTGGTCTGTTGGTGGTGGTGGTCTGGTGGTGATGGTGGTCTGGTGGTGATGGTGGTGGTGGTGGTCTGTTGGTGGTGGTGGTCTGGTGGTGGTGGTCTGGTGGTGGTGGTGGTCTGTTGGTGGTGCTGGTCTGGTGGTGGTGGTCTGTTGCTGGTGGTGGTCTGTTGGTGTTGGTGGGTTGGTGTTGGTGGGTTGGTGGTGGTGGTCTGGTGGTGGTGGTCTGTTGGTGGTGGTGGTCTGGTGGTGGTAATGGTCTGGTGGTGGTGTTGGTGGTCTGTTGGTGGTGGTGGTCTGGTTGGTGGTGGTGGTGGTGGTCTGTTGGTGGTGTGGTGGTGGTCTGTTGGTGGTGGTGGTCTGTTGGTGGTGGTTTGTTGGTGGTGGTGGTGGTCTGTTGGTGGTGGTGGTGGTGGTCTGTTGGTTTTGGTGGTGGTGGTCTGTTGGTGTTGGTGGGTTGGTGGTGGTCTGTTGGTGTTGGTGGGTTGGTGGTGGTCTGTTGGTGGTGGTGGTGGTCTGTTGGTGGTGGTGGTCTGTTGGTGGTGGTCTGTTGGTGGTGGTGGTGGTCTGTTGGTGGTGGTGGTCTGTTGGTGGTGGTGGTCTGTTGGTGGTGGTGGTGGTGGTGGTGTGCTGGTGGTGGTGGTCTGTTGGTGGTGGTCTGTTGGTGGTGGTCTGTTGGTGGTGGTGGTCTGTTGGTGGTGGTGATGGTAGTGGTGGTGGTGGTGGTCTGTTGGTGGTGGTGGTCTGTTGTTGTTGTTGGTGGTGGTGGTGATCTGTTGGTGGTGGTGGTCTGTTGGTGGTGGTGGTGGTGGTCTGTTGGTGGTGGTGGTGTTCTGTTGGGGTTGGTGGTGGTGGTCTGTTGGTGGTGGTGGTGGTGGTGGTCTGTTGGTGGTGGTGGTGGTCTGTTGGTGGTGGTCTGTTTTGGTGGTGGTCTGTTGGTGGTGGTGGTGGTCTGTTGGTGGTGGTGGTCTGTTGGTGGTGGTGGTGGTGGTGGTCTGGTGGTGGTGGTGGTCTGTTGGTCTGTTGGTGTTGGTGGTGGTCTGTTGGTGGTGGTGGTCTGTTGTTGGTGGTGGTGGTCTGTTGGTGGTGGTGGTGGTGGTCTGGTGGTGGTGGTGGTCTGGTTGGTGGTGGTGGTCTGTTGGTGGTGGTGGTGGTCGTCTGTTGGTGGTGGTGGTCTGTTGGTGCTGGTGGTCTGTTGGTGGTGGTGGTGGTGGTCTGTTGGTGGTGGTGGTGGTCTGTTGGTGGTGGTCTGTTGGTGGTGGTGGTCTGTTGGTGGTTTTGGTCTGGTGGTGGTGGTCTGGTGGTGGTGGTGGTCTGTTGGTGGTATTGGTGGTGCTGGTCTGGTGGTGGTGGTCTGCTGATGGTGCTGGTCTGTTGGTGGTGGTGCTGGTCTGTTGGTGGTGGTGGTGGTCTGTTGGTGGTGGTGGTGGTCTGTTGGTGGTGGTGGTGGTCGTCTGTTGGTGGTAGTGGTCTGTTGGTGGTGGTGGTCTGTTGGTGGTGGTGGTGGTGGTCTGTTGGTGGTGGTGGTGGTCTGTTGGTGGTGGTCTGTTGGTGGTGGTCTGTTGGTGGTGGTGGTCTGTTGGTCTGTTGGTGGTTTTGGTCTGGTGGTGGTGGTCTGGTGTTGATTGTGGTCTGTTGGTGGTGTTGGTGGTGCTGGTCTGGTGGTGGTGGTCTGCTGGTGATGCTGGTCTGTTGGTGGTGGTGGTGGTCTGTTGGTGGTGGTGGTGGTCCGTTAGTAGTGGTGGTGGTCTGTTGGTGGTGGTCTGTTGGTGGTGGTGGTCTGTTTGTGGTGGTGGTCTGTTTGTGGTGGTGGTGGTCTGTTTGTGGTGGTGGTGGTCTGTTTGTGGTGGTCTGTTTGTGGTGGTGGTGGTGGTCTGTTTGTGGTGGTGGTGGTGGTCTGTTTGTGGTGGTGGTGGTGGTCTGTTGGTAGTGGTGGTGGTAGCCTGCTGGTGGTGGTGGTCTGCTGGTGGTGGTGGTCTGGTTGGTGGTGGTGGTGGTGGTCTGTTGGTGGTGGTGGTGGTCTGTTGGTGTTGGTCTGTTGGTGGTGGTGGTCTGGTGGTGATGGTGGTCTTGTGGTGATGGTGGTGGTGGTGGTCTGTTGGTGGTGGTGGTCTGGTGGTGGTGGTCTGGTGGTGGTGGTGGTCTGTTGGTGGTGTTGGTGGTGCTGGTCTGGTGGTGGTGGTCTGTTGGTGGTGGTGGTCTGTTGGTTTTGGTGGTTTGGTGGTGGTGGTTAGTGATGAGCCGAACACCCCCGGGTTCGGTTCGCACCAGAACCCGCGAACGGACCGAAAGTTCGTACGAACATTAGAACCCTATTAAATACAATGGATGCGAACGTTCGAATTCTAAAGTGCTAATTATAACAACTATTATGCATGTTATTGTCCTAAAAAGGGTTTGGGAACCCGGGTTCTGCACCAGGGGACATGTATCAATGCAAAAAGAAGTTTTAAAAACGGTCGTTTTTCGGGAGCAGTCATTTTAATGATGCATAAAGTGAAAAAAAAAAGTCAAATATTCCTTTAAATATCGTACCTGGGGGGTGTCTAAAGTATGCCTGTGAAGTGCCACGTGTTTCCCGTGTTTAGAACTGTCCCTGCACAAAATGACACTTCTAAAGGAAAAAAAATAGGATTTTTATAACAGCTTACCTGTAAAATCCTTTTCTTGGAGTACATCACGGGACACAGAGCGACATAGTCATTACTAATGGGTTATATAGATACCGTCAGGTGCTGGCACTGGCAACTTCCAAAACCGGAAGTACCCTCCCCTATATAAGCCCCTCCCATCCGGGAGCACCTCAGTTTTGTAGCAAAGCAATAAGTGTCCCTAAAGAGGGGCAGGAGCTCTGTGTCCCGTGATGTACTCCAAGAAAAGGATTTTACAGGTAAGCTGTTATAAAAATCCTATTTTCTTTCTCGTACATCACGGGACACAGAGCGACATAGTCATTACTAATGGGATGTCCTAAAGCAATGCCAAATGAGGGGGGGGATACACCATATATAAGCTGAGCGCTATCAGACATGAGGATCTTTTGCGGCCTGCAACACACTGCGCCCAAAGGCGACATCCTCCTGACTTCTAACGTCCACCTGGTAGAACCTAGTAAACGTGTGTACCGAAGACCATGTTGCGGCCTTACAGATTTGAGCCAGGGAGGCCTGGTGATGCACTGCCCATGAAGTTCCAACTGCTCTCGTGGAGTGCGCCCTAACTTTGAACGGAGGCGGTCTACTTCTCAAGCCATAGGCTTGTATTATGACCTGTCGAATCCACTTGGCTAAAGTAGATTTTGACGCTGCCTGACCCTTTCTGGGGCCTTCCGGCAGAATAAACAAAGTATCAGTTCTGCGAATCTGAGCAGTGGCTTTTAGATAAGCTTTAACTGCTCTTACTACATCCAAAGAATGCAATAACTTTTCCTCTACCGAAGTAGGTTTGGGGAAAAAAGAAGGAAGAACCACATCTTGGTTCAAATGAAAACTCGATACCACCTTAGGAAGAAAGGCTGGATGAGGACGTAACACTACTCTGTCCTTATGGATAACCAGATATGGCTCCCTACAGGACATAGCTGCTAATTCCGATACTCTTTTAGCCAAACAAATGGCTACTAGAAAAATCAATTTCCTGGTGAGAAGAACCAAGGAAATATGCTGTAATGGTTCAAATGGTTGTTTCTGTAGAACCGACAGAACCAAGTTTAGATCCCATGGACATATGGGAATATTAACCGGAGGACTAATACGCATCACTCCTTGTATAAAGGCTTTGACTAGTGAATGCGAAGCCAAGGGCCTTTGAAAAAATATTGACAAGGCCGAAATCTGACCCTTGATAGTACTCAAGGCAAGCTTCCTATCTACAGCCCATTGTAGGAAGTCCAGAATCCTACCTATTACGTATTTACGTGGATGCCATTTCCTGGCCTCACACCAGGCGATGTACGCCTTCCAGATTCTATAGTAGATCTGCCTGGATACCGGTTTCCTGGCATTGATCATGGTAGACACCACAGCATTAGAGAGCCCTCTCTTTTTTAGAATGTGGGCTTCAATAGCCAGGCCGTCAAACCTAGGGCTGGTAAGGAAGGGTGGTATATCGGTCCCTGCGAAAGCAGGTCTGGACGATGTGGGAGGGTCCAAGGACTCCCCACAGACATTTTTACAATCTCCGCGTACCACGCTCTTTGGGGCCACGCTGGAGCCACCGGAATCACTGTTTCTTTTCTACCCTGATTCTGCGGAGTAATCGAGGTAACCATTGTGGCGGTGTGAATGCATATATCAGCTTGAACTGATCCCAAGGGAACACTAGGGCATCCGAGCCGCAAGCTAGGGGATCCCTTGTCCGAGAGACAAACCTGTCCACCTTTGCGTTGAATCTGGATGCTAGAAGATCTACATCCGATGTTCCCCACCGCTGACATATTGTCCAGAAAACCTCGGGGTGAAGGGACCCTTCCTCTGGGCATAATTGCTGGCGACTTAGAAAGTCCGCCTTCCAATTCTCCACTCCTGGAATGAATACCGCAGATATGGCTGGGACATATTTTTCTGCCCATTTCAGGATGTCATTTACTTCCCTCTGGGCTGCACGACTCCTGGTGCCCCCCTGATGATTGATATATGCCACTGCTGTGGCATTGTCTGATTGAATTCTGACAGGGGACCCTTGGAGTTTGGATGTCCATGCTACTAGGGCATACCGGGCTGCTCGTATCTCTAAGAGATTGATGGGCAGGGCCTTTTCTGCATCCGACCATCTGCCCTGGAGAGACTATTGCTCCAGTACTGCTCCCCAGCCTATAAGGCTGGCATCTGTAGTGACCACCTTCCAAGAAATCGGACTGAAGGGGACAAGGACATTGTAAGTCTAGGGCCTGAACTTTTTTGTTCCAGGCTGACAGTATGGCCCCTTGCAAATTCCTTGAATGGAATTGACCGTAGGGTACTGCTTCGACTGATGCCACCAATTTTCCCAGCAGCCTCATATACAGGCGTATGGACGGCTGTCTTTTTTGTACCCACTAAGTGGATCAAATCTTTCAAAGACAACACCTTTCCTCGAGGCAAGAATATTTTTCTCTGGCCTGAATCCAACCTTAGCCCCAAGTATTCCAGACTTTTGACTGGTTTTTAGGGCTGACTTGTCTCGGTTGATAATCCAACCGTGAGATTCCAGATACTTGATTGTCTTGTGAACGACCACGTCTAGTTTTTTCACTGAGTGGTCTATCAGCAATAAGTCATCCAGATATGCCATTATCATTACACCTTGTGTTCTTAGATTGGCCAATAAAGGGCCAGAATTTTTGTAAACACTCGTGGTGCTGTGGCCAAACCGAAGGGTAAGGCTCTGAACTGAAAATGGCGCCCTTCTACTGCAAAGCGTAGAAATTTTTGGTGGACTGGAAAGATGGGAATGTGCAAATAAGCATCTTTGATGTCGATCGCGGCTAACCAATCCTCCCCTTGTAGGGCAGTGGCCACCGATCGGATCGACTCCCTCGGAAAGTCCTGATATACAGGAATTTGTATAGCCCTTTTAGAATTAATATGGGCCTCCCGTCCGCGTTTGCTTCGGGACTGTAAAGAGGTTTGAGTAAAACCCGAACCCTCATTCTTCCAGGGGAACCTCCATAATTACTCCTTGGAGCAATAGTTGTTCTAGTGCCAACAGGAGGGACTCTCTCTTCTGGGGATCCCTTGGCACGTTTGACCTCAAAAATGGGAAGGAGGAGAGTCTTTTAACTCCAAACTGCATCCCAAACCTACTGCGGAGAGCACCTATCTGTCTTGATCATGTCCCGCCAGGTCTCTTGCGAACAACTGGAGTCCTCCCCCCACCCGACTGAGTGGGGGCTTCAATGAATTTAACTTTTGGGGGAGGTTTTGTACCTCCCCTGACCCAGGGTTTCTCATTACCCTGCTACTGTCCCTGTTTTTTACCCCCGGGATTTGACCGAGGAGGCCGTCGGAACTGTTACACAGCCGATGCCCTAGGGACTGGAGAAGCAGGCCTCTCAAAGGGGGACCTCTAACTCTGTTTTTAACCGGCAAGAGCGTATTTTTACCGCTGGAAATTTTCTGGATATATTTGTCCAGGTTTTCCCTGAATAAGCGTTCACCATGAAACGGGACGCTAACCAGCCATTCTTTACAGGGAGCTTCAGCAGACCAGTTTTTGAGCCATAGGTGCCTACGCATATGTACTATAGACAGCGTAAGGCGGGAGGCCTGATGGACTGAATCCTCTATGGCGTCAACCGCAAAGCCTAAGGCTCTAGGTAGATCAGCTAGGGCAAAGCCTGCTGATCTGTCAAGTCCCTCAAGACCTGTTTCAACTGATCCTTCACTGCTTAGCAGACCCCAATAGCTGCTACTGCTGGTTGTGTCACCAAGCAGATTTTCATAAGGACTCCAATCTTTTGGGTTCTTGAACATTTGGACATTATCCACTGGACATGTCAGTGATTTATACATACAAGAGATGGCTGCGTCCACTGTAGGGACCTTCCATTTTTTTTTTTTTTTTTTTTGATGAACTTATCCTCCATGGGATAGACCACCGGAAATCTCTTGGGGGAATAAATATTTTCTCAGGACGTTCCCAATCCTGGTAAATGAGCCCTTTCAGTAAAGGGTGAAGTGGAAAAGAACAAACAGTCTGGGGGCTTCCAGCGACCCCAACGAGGATACAGTAGTGGTTGATGGTTCCGCAAGGTGCATTTTTAAATGCTGATCGGACCATGTTAGTCAGAGACTGAACCCATAATCTTTCAGCTTGAGATGCTGAGAAAAGGTTCCCCCACTGTTGATTCCTCTATAACAGAATCAACCTCATCCTGATCCCCTTCAGGCAGGTCGATCCCTGTATGGGACTGTTGCTCTGCTAACAGGCACTCTGAAGGAGGAGACGGAGATCGGGCGTGCTTTCCCTGACAGGGAGGCAGCGATAAATGTTGACAATCTCTCTCTAATCCTCCCAGAGCTGAGGAAAAAACCTCCTCTGTTACATACACAGGAGCAGGTGAACTGAGGACAGCCACAGTACCAAGTACCCCTGCGGGGTCTCTACGGTCACTTACCTCTGAACTTCAGGGGAGACTGGTGCAGCAGAAGTATGCCCAAGATCCTCCGAGCCCGATGAGACCCCCTTCGCTTCCTGGAAGATTCAGTTCCGGAGCTTCTGGACGGCATATTCCTAAGCCTAAAGCTGAGGTATTCCAGCCGTAATACACCACTTTTACTGAGAATAGTCTAGCACAATTGCTGCTATATCACAGTTGGTGTCTACTAATGTGCCTTTCTAGGGGATGCCTGTATCAACCGCTTGCTGTATGCCTTTAAATGTTGCCAGCTCTGTCTCTGTACTTCATAGCCAGCTCACTACAATATTGTGGTTTTTTTAAAACTGCTGGGACGCCCGCACATGCGCAGAAGCGCTGCGGCGCGCACAGAGCGTCATCCCCCAGGCTCCGCCCCCTTTCCCGGCTCACCTCTATATATAGAGGCGCGTGCACGCGCACGCGCGCGGCCACGTGCGCCTTCGGCGCTAATTTCAAAATATGGTAACAAGGGACAGGAGCCAGGGCCCCTCTTTGCCGCAGGCCGGGGGATGGACGAGCACTGCAACATGGCAGAGGAAGCAGTTTCCTATAAGAGAACTCACCATCTGCCTGGACTTTGCTCTGCTGAGAAGAAGCTAGTCCACATGACAAGAAAACATTCCACAGCGGCCTCTAGTGGACAAACACAGGTACCGCAGTCTAATATATTAAATATATATATAAAAAATATTTTTTTTTTTTTTCTTGACCACCATTAAAAATTATTACATTTTTTTAGTAGTTACAGGCATGCACAGAATTTTGCGGGAATACCATTAGGTAACAGACAGAAAGACAAATTAGGCTTGGGGGTCCCCCAATAGAACCAAGTTCCTGGGGGCCCCCACTTACCTGTTCCCCGCCGCAGGACTTTGTTTGGTCCACAAAAGCCCAAACTTCACCTATCACGGCAGGCATTGTAATCAAACCTTCAGGGACCGGGTTCCCAAGGATTCCACTCCCCTGGACCTGTATAGCACCCTGCACAGAAAACATCTTGGTCGTGGGTATGACCAGAGCTCTGGATCCCAGGGTCCAGCTCTCCTAAGAGAAGCATTACAGGCAAAACCTTGCTCTTCTCTGCAAGGCCCGGGTACCGACCGTTTAGCTATGAAGCTTTTTTGGTCGGATCCGGAATAGCTTACTGAGGCCCAAAAAGAACCTGTACGCAAGCTCAGTGAAAAACACATGTTTCTTCTTGGCCAACACCTTAGACACTGGCAAAAAACTGAGGTGCTCCCGGATGGGAGGGGCTTATATAGGGGAGGGTACTTCCGGTTTTGGAAGTTGCCAGTGCCAGCACCTGACGGTATCTATATAACCCATTAGTAATGACTATGTCGCTCTGTGTCCCGTGATGTACGAGAAAGAAAAGCCATTTAAAACTTCTTGCGGCTTTAATGTAATGTCTGGTCCCGGTAATATGGATGAAAATCTTTAAGAAAAATGGCATAGCTACCTCATGACCCCCCCCCCTACCCCAGCCCATTACCAGCCCCTTTGGGTCTTGTATGGATATTAAGGGGAACCCCGCACATAAAATAAAAAAGGCCCTATATACTCTGAACAGCCGTATACAGGCGGTGCATACAAGACAGGGACTGTAGGTTTGTTCTTATGTAGAATGTGTTTGTAATTTTGAACAGGTACATTGTTGAAGTGTAGCTCCAGCCCAAAAATCTATTTTTAAACTTTTTGGGAAACATAGGTAAGGGTTATCACCCCTGTAACATTTGTTTTGCTGTCTGTGCCCCTGTTCAGAACATTTCACCTCACTTTCCGTCCCAATGACAACTGTTTTTGAAATGTGGTGTTTTTCTTGAAACAAGGATTGCTGATAAAGCATCAGTACAGATGAGACACCTTTCTCCCATATTTATTCTTACAGGAGAGAATTTTCCTTTCTAGGGGTAGATTTCCTCTCACTTCCTGTTGTCTTCTTTCGTTTGCAAGTAGGAGTCGTTTGTAAGTTGGATGTTTGAAAGTAGGGACCTGCCGTATATACTCTGCAGAAATAGGCCCCTTAGTTGTTGGTGTTGGCACAACACTGTAAGCACTCACAGTTACTCTTGGTTGGTGCTGGAACGCCCTGCTGTCAACTATTATATCAGGAATTTTAATTACATATAATTGTTGAACAGTGGTAGTAAAAATTGGGGCTTTGATGGTGGTGCTGGTGCCACAACACTGTAAGCCCTGACAGTTACTCTTGGTGGGTGCAGCAATGGGCCCTGCTGTGAATTATTAGATCAAGAATTGTAATTGCATGCCCCTGTTGAACAGGGGCTGAAAAATTGGGCTTTTCGTGGTGGTGGTGGTGGTGGTGGTGTTGCCACAACACTGTAAGCCCTCAGAGTTACTCTTGGTGGGTGCAGGAATGGGCCCTGCTGTGAATTATTAGATCAAGAATTGTAATTACATGCCCCTTTTGAACAGGGGCTGAAAAATTGGGCCTTTCGTGGTGGTGGTGGTGGTGGCGTTGCCACAACACTGTAAGCCATCAGACTTACTCTTGGTGGGTGCAGGAATGGGCCCTGCTGTGAATTATTACATCAAGAATTGTAATTGCATGCCCCTGTTGAACAGGGGCTGAAAAATTGGGCCTTAGGCACTGGTGGCACAACACTACAACCCCTCACAGATACTGTACTTGGAGCACAGCAATGAGCCCTGTTGCAAAGTATTGCTTCAAAAATTGTAATGACACGCCCCTGTTAAACAGGGGCTGAAAAATTGGGCCTTAGGCACTGGTGGCACAACACTACAACCCCTCACAGATACTGTACTTGGAGCACAGCAATGAGCCCTATGGCAAATTATTGCTAAAAAAATTGTAAGTACACGCCCCTGTAAAACAGGGGCTGAAAAATTGGGCCTTAGCCACTGGTGGCGGCACCCATAAACAAAAATGATCTTCCAAGCTATCATCATCAATCGTATCATTGAGGACTCGGAGGAGGAGGATAGCCAGTCAACATAACAGCACAGGCACTCAGCATCAGCATCAGTCTTGAAGGGACGTGACATGTTAAAATCAATTAGTCTGTTATATCAGCATCAGGTGTGTGGTAGCTGGTGGTGATCCAAGACTGGTTCATCTTGATGAAAGTCAGTCGATCAACCGAGTCGGTGGACAGGCGCACCCTGTGATCCGTGACAAATCCTCCAGCAGCACTGAATGTGCGTTCCGAAAGAACGCTGGATGCAGGACAGGCCAGTAGCTCAATTGCATACTGTGCAAGCTCTGGCCAGTGATCCATCCTCAAGACCCAGTAAGCCAGAGGATTTTCGGTGGGGAAGGTGTCCAAGTCTGACCTTGCCCCTAGATATTCCTGCACCATGTTTATCAGACGCTGGCGATGGTTGCTGGAACCAATCATACTTTGGGGCTGCGGACTAAAGAATTGTCTGAACGCATCGGTCAGACGGCCACCTTCCCCACCGCTCCTTCTTTGACTGGCCGAAGCCTCAGCAACTCGTTGTCCTGGACCAGGAGTTTGTAACCTCCCAGTCTCTGGGAACGCATTGCACAGACCTTTCTGCAAGGCCTCCCGGAGTTGTCTCATCCTCTGCTCCCTCTGCGACGGTAACATAAGGTCCGCAACCTTACCCTTGTACCGTAGATCAAGGAGAGTGGCCAGCCAGTAATGGTCCCTCTCCTTGATCCGAAGAATACGAGGATCCTTCCGCAGACTTTGCAGGATCAGGGAGGCCATGCAGCGTAGGTTTGCTGAGGCATTCGCTCCGGAGTCCTCTGGGTCACTAAGGACGACATGATCCGCAGTCACCTCCTCCCAGCCACGTACAAGTCCACTGGTTTCTTGGGACTGTAAATCATCCCTAAAAGACTGCTGCTGATGATGCTGAGTGCCAGCCTCCACCTCCATGCTGACACAATCCTCCTCCTCCTCCTCCTCCTCTTCCTCTTCCTGTGCGATGGGTGGGACAGAAGGAACACTGTCTGGGTAAAGGGGGCCTTGAGAGGCAAGGAAGTCCTCCTCTTCCTGCCTCTGTTCTGCCTCAAGTGCCCTGTCCATTATTCCACGCAGCGTGTGCTCCAACAGGTGGACAAGAGGTACAGTGTCACTGATGCATGCACTGTCACTGCTCACCATCCTCGTGGCCTCCTCAAATGGTGCCAGGACAGTGCATGCATCCCTGATCATGCCCCACTGGCGTGGAGAAAAAAAACCAAGCTCCCCTGACCCTGTCCTGGTGCCGTAGTCGCACAGGTACTCATTGATGGCCCTCTGCTGCGTGTGCAGCCGCTGCAGCATGGCCAACGTTGAGTTCCACCTGGTGGGCATGTCACATATAAGGCGGTTCTTGGGCAGGTTCAACTCCTTTTGCAGCTCAGCCAGGCGAGCACTGGCATTATAAGATCTGCGGAAATGCACACAGACTTTCCTGGCCTGCCTCAGGACATCCTGTAAGCCCGGGTACCTGCCCAAGAACCGCTGCACCACCAGGTTAAGGACGTGAGCCACACAGGGCACATGGGTCAGTTGTCCCTGTCGGAGGGCGGAGAGGAGGTTGGTGCCATTGTCGCAAACCACCATTCCTGGCTTAAGCTGGCGTGGCGTCAACCACCTCTCGGCCTGGCCCTGCAGAGCAGACAGAACCTCTGCCCCAGTGTGGCTTCTGTCCCCCAAACACACCAGCGCAAGCACGGCATGGCATCTTTTTGCCTGCGTACTTGCGTAGCCCCGTGAACGGCTACGGAGCACCGCTGGTTCATAGGACAAACCACAGGAAGAGGCCATGGAAGAAGAAGAAGAGGAGGGGGTGGAGGAGAGAGGTGTGTCACAACCAGTAGTAGCATTTTGGAGGCGTGGCGGTGGGACAACCTCCAACACTACTGCACCTTGTCCTGCATCCTTCCCAGCTGCCAAAAGAGTGACCCAATGGGCCGTGAAAGAAAGGTAACGTCCCTGTCCATGCCTTCTGGACCATGAGTAATATGCACCTTACCACTGACCGCCCTGTCCAGCGAGGCCAAGACATTGCCTTCCACATGCCGGTAGAGAGCCGGAATAGCCTTCCGTGAGAAAAAGTGGCGTTTGGGAACCTGCCACTGAGGAACCGCACATTGCACAAACTCACGGAAGGGGGCCGAGTCTACCAACTGAAAAGGCAGCAGTTGAAGCGCTAGCAATTTAGCCAAGCTAGCATTCAACCGCTGGGCATGTGGATGGCTGGGAGTGAACTTCTTTCGAAGGTCCAGCAGCTGGGGCAGGGAAATTTGCCTGCTAGAATCGGACGTCGGTGTACTGCTAGCAGAGTGGCCGCAAGTACTTGGCTGTGACACACCTAATTCTACACCTTCATTCCTCTCAGTGCATGTTTCAGAGAGGACTGAAGTTATAGTGGGGTTGGAGATCCCAGCTGATGCGGTGCAAGGAGAGGTCCGCTTTGTTCTTTGGTGTGGGTCTTTGAGGTAGGCTTGCCAACGAGCTGCATGGCAGGTCAACATATGTCTGGTCAGGCATGTGGTACCCAAGCGGCTGATGTTTTGGCCACGCGATATACACTTGAGACATATGTTGC
Source organism: Rana muscosa (assembly GCA_029206835.1). Lineage (NCBI taxonomy): Eukaryota > Metazoa > Chordata > Amphibia > Anura > Ranidae > Rana > Rana muscosa. The sequence continues at coordinate 4,751,400 of JARGYO010000212.1, forward strand.
AAACAGCAGCTGTGCGATCTGATGCACTAGCCTCAAAAAAGGCCCACACCAAGGAACTTTTTGAATGACGGGCAGAGGCAGCGCCCTGCACAGGCGGAGCTCTGCGGTGTGATTCCGTCGGTGTACTGCCCTTACGCTGGCCACCAAAGGGCATCCTGTCTCGTTGGAGATGTGCCTCCTCCTCATCCTCCTCCTCCTCTCTCCTATTAGGCACCCACGTGGAGTCAGTGACCTCATCATCCCCTCCCTCCTCATCACTGGAGCCAATCTGGCAGTATGCTGCAGCTGCTGGAACATGACTGCCAGATTGGTGTCCTTCTTGAGCATCCCCTCTGTCTGCTCTCACCCTACTGCCTTCCTGTAGCTGGGTTTCATCATCAGACCCTTCGAAACGCTGGGCATCCTCCTGGAGCATGTACCCAACACTGTGCTCAAACAGTTCGGGGGACTCCTCAGGAGGAGGACATGGTGGGTCTAGGGAAGGAGTGACTGATGATGAGTCTGACATTGATACCAGGGAAGAGGACGCTTTGGCAGCTGCTTTGCCAGTACCCTGAGCCTGGGTGAGAGAGGATGAGGAGGAGGAGGAGGGCTTGGTCATCCACTCTACCAAGTCTTCGGCATGATGTGGCTCAACATGTCCAGCTGCCGAAAAGAAGGACAAGCGTGTCCCATGGCCATGTGCTGATGACAATGCACCGCGTCCACGACCAGCACTGTTGCCCCCAGACACAGAGCCTGCTTGCCCTCTTTTATTGCCTCCTGACTGTCTGCCTCTCCTTGTTTGCCTTCCAGACATTCTAATAGATGGCCTGCAGGGAGATGGGAAAAAAGCAATAAGGGCTACCGTCAGGTGTCCTTCTCTGTCCCTTGAAACAAGGACTTGCACAGTGAAAGAAACTGACACTCTCCCTACCTACAGTTTTCTGTCCCTAGAAAAAATGTTTTTTTTAAGCACAATATAGCACAAGGAGAATTCACTCACTGTCCTTCCAGGTCCCTAGAAACAAGGACTTGCACAGTGAAAGAAACTGACACTCTCCCTACCTACAGTTTTCTGTCCCTAGAAAAAATGTTTTTTTTAAGCACAATATAGCACAAGGAGAATTCACTCACTGTCCTTCCAGGTCCCTAGAAACAAGGACTTGCACAGTGAAAGAAACTGACACTCTCCCTACCTACAGTTTTCTGTCCCTAGAAAAAATGTTTTTTTTAAGCACAATATAGCACAAGGAGAATTCACTCACTGTCCTTCCAGGTCCCTAGAAACAAGGACTTGCACAGTGAAAGAAACTGACACTCTCCCTACCTACAGTTTTCTGTCCCTAGAAAAAATGTTTTTTTTAAGCACAATATAGCACAAGGAGAATTCACTCACTGTCCTTCCAGGTCCCTGGAAACAAGGACTTGCACAGTGAAAGAAACTGACACTCTCCCTACCTACAGTTTTCTGTCCCTAGAAAAAATGTTTTTTTTAAGCACAATATAGCACAAGGAGAATTCACTCACTGTCCTTCCAGGTCCCTGGAAACAAGGACTTGCACAGTGAAAGAAACTGACACTCTCCCTACCTACAGTTTTCTGTCCCTAGAAAAAATGTTTTTTTAAGCACAATATAGCACAAGGAGAATTCACTCACTGTCCTTCCAGGTCCCTAGAAACAAGGACTTGCACAGTGAAAGAAACTGACACTCTCCCTACCTACAGTTTTCTGTCCCTAGAAAAAATGTTTTTTTTAAGCACAATATAGCACAAGGAGAATTCACTCACTGTCCTTCCAGGTCCCTGGAAACAAGGACTTGCACAGTGAAAGAAACTGACACTCTCCCTACCTACAGTTTTCTGTCCCTAGAAAAAATGTTTTTTTTAAGCACAATATAGCACAAGGAGAATTCACTCACTGTCCTTCCAGGTCCCTGGAAACAAGGACTTGCACAGTGAAAGAAACTGACACTCTCCCTACCTACAGTTTTCTGTCGCTAGAAAAAATGTTTTTTTTAAGCACAATATAGCACAAGGAGAATTCACTCACTGTCCTTCCAGGTCCCTGGAAACAAGGACTTGCACAGTGAAAGAAACTGACACTCTCCCTACCTACAGTTTTCTGTCCCTAGAAAAAAAATGTTTTTTTTAAGCACAATATAGCACAAGGAGAATTCACTCACTGTCCTTCCAGGTCCCTGGAAACAAGGACTTGCACAGTGAAAGAAACTGACACTCTCCCTACCTACAGTTTTCTGTCCCTAGAAAAAATGTTTTTTTTAAGCACAATATAGCACAAGGAGAATTCACTCACTGTCCTTCCAGGTCCCTGGAAACAAGGACTTGCACAGTGAAAGAAACTGACACTCTCCCTACCTACAGTTTTCTGTCCCTAGAAAAAATGTTTTTTTTAAGCACAATATAGCACAAGGAGAATTCACTCACTGTCCTTCCAGGTCCCTAGAAACAAGGACTTGCACAGTGAAAGAAACTGACACTCTCCCTACCTACAGTTTTCTGTCCCTAGAAAAAATGTTTTTTTTAAGCACAATATAGCACAAGGAGAATTCACTCACTGTCCTTCCAGGTCCCTGGAAACAAGGACTTTCACAGTGAAAGAAACTGACACTCTCCCTACCTACAGTTTTCTGTCGCTAGAAAAAATGTTTTTTTTAAGCACAATATAGCACAAGGAGAATTCACTCACTGTCCTTCCAGGTCCCTGGAAACAAGGACTTTCACAGTGAAAGAAACTGACACTCTCCCTACCTACAGTTTTCTGTCCCTAGAAAAAATGTTTTTTTTAAGCACAATATAGCACAAGGAGAATTCACTCACTGTCCTTCCAGGTCCCTAGAAACAAGGACTTGCACAGTGAAAGAAACTGACACTCTCCCTACCTACAGTTTTCTGTCCCTAGAAAAAATGTTTTTTTTAAGCACAATATAGCACAAGGAGAATTCACTCACTGTCCTTCCAGGTCCCTGGAAACAAGGACTTGCACAGTGAAAGAAACTGACACTCTCCCTACCTACAGTTTTCTGTCCCTAGAAAAAATGTTTTTTTTAAGCACAATATAGCACAAGGAGAATTCACTCACTGTCCTTCCAGGTCCCTGGAAACAAGGACTTGCACAGTGAAAGAAACTGACACTCTCCCTACCTACAGTTTTCTGTCCCTAGAAAAAATGTTTTTTTAAGCACAATATAGCACAAGGAGAATTCACTCACTGTCCTTCCAGGTCCCTAGAAACAAGGACTTGCACAGTGAAAGAAACTGACACTCTCCCTACCTACAGTTTTCTGTCCCTAGAAAAAATGTTTTTTTTTAAGCACAATATAGCACAAGGAGAATTCACTCACTGTCCTTCCAGGTCCCTGGAAACAAGGACTTGCACAGTGAAAGAAACTGACACTCTCCCTACCTACAGTTTTCTGTCCCTAGAAAAAATGTTTTTTTTAAGCACAATATAGCACAAGGAGAATTCACTCACTGTCCTTCCAGGTCCCTAGAAACAAGGACTTGCACAGTGAAAGAAACTGACACTCTCCCTACCTACAGTTTTCTGTCCCTAGAAAAAATGTTTTTTTTAAGCACACTATAGCACAAGCACAAAACACACTGACACTCTCCCTACCTATCCTTCTCTTTCCCTAAACTAAAGGAATCCAGGTTAAGCAAGAAAGAAATAAAAGTCACTGTCCCTGCCTATGCTGCTCTATCCCTGCTCCGGAACACACTACACTAGGCCGCCGTGCTGGCGGCCTTTTATAGTGTGGGGCGTGTACTAAACACCCTCAGCAATAATTGGCCACAGGCATCCTGCCTGTGGCCAATCATTGCTCTCCTCGCTGCCGGCGCTGTGATTGGCCAAGCATGCGGGGTCACAGTGCATGCTTGGCCAATCACAGCGCCTGGATGACACTGCGATGGCGTAGTGCATTGTGGGCCGTTCGCGTCACTCGAATTTGGCGCGAACGGCCCAAATCGTTCGATCTTCGTCGAACGATCGAACAGCCGATGTTCGAGTCGAACGTATGTTCGACTCGAACACGAAGCTCATCCCTAGTGGTGGTGGTCTGTTGGTGGTGGTGGTGATCTGTTGGTGGTGGTCGTCTGTTGGTGGTGGTGGTCTGGTGGTGGTGGTCTGTTGGTGGTGGTGGTCTGGTGGTGGTGGTGGTCTGGTGGTGGTGGTGGTCTGGTGGTGGTGGTGGTGGTCTGTTGGTCTGTTGGTGGTGGTGGTCTGGTTGGTGGTGGTGGTGGTCTGTTGGTGGTGGTGGTGGTGGTCTGTTGGTGGTGGTGGTCTGTTGGTGGTGGTGGTGGTCTGTTGGTGGTGGTCTGTTGGTGGTGGTCTGTTAGTGGTGGTGGTGGTCTGTTGGTGTTGGTGGTGGTGGTCTGTTGGTGTTGGTGGGTTGGTGGTGGCCTGTTGGTCTGTTGGTCTGTTGGTGGTGGTGGTGGTCTGTTGGTGGTGGTGGTCTGTTGGTGGTCTGTTGGTGGTGGTGGTCTGTTGGTGGTGGTGGTCTGTTGGTGCTACATAACCTTGTCTGTTGGTGGTGGTGGTGGTGGTCTGTTGGTGGTGGTGGTGGTCTGTTGGTCTGTTGGTGGTAGTGGTGGTCTGTTGGTGGTGGTGGTGGTGGTGGTCTGTTGGTGGTGGTGGTGGTGTGTTGGTCTGTTGGTGGTGGTGGTGGTCTGTTGGTGGTGGTGGTGGTCTGTTGGTGGTGGTCTGTTGGTGGTGGTGGTGGTCTGTTGGTGGTGGTGGTGGTGGTCTGTTGGTGGTGGTGGTCTGTTGGTGGTGGTGGTGGTGGTCTGTTGGTGGTGGTGGTGGTCTGTTGGTGGTGGTCTGTTGGTGGTGGTGGTCTGTTGGTGGTGGTGGTCTGTTGGAACCAGCTAAAAAGATTCTCTTATTGCTTTTCAGATATTTATCGCATGGTAATTGATTTACCTGATATGTTATGTCCTCTGTATACTGGTGTAGCGGGTGTTTGAATTTATGTGAGGACTCTGGGGGTGTGGGGTTCCTTGGGGCCTACAGGTGGCGTTGTTGCCTTGGGCCGGAGCTGAACTCACACCGCAAACTGTGCCTTTTTGTCCTCCCCTGGAGCTGGTACGGCTGGGCGGGGAACCCGCTGTGGCGCAAAGGGAGAGGTCATAAAAGAGGCGGACGTCCTGATTTTAGGCAGAGAGTTGGAGGATGCGGCCGCACCCAGGCACCTTCAGCTTGGGTGCTGGCGTTCCGGTGTTCCAGGCCTAGGCGCCCTTGGCCTATCTGGAACGGAGATGGAGTCCATCTCAGGCACCTTTAGCCTGGGGTGAGGTACTATGGCGGATGCCTGGGGCTCAGTACCTTCGACTGAGTTCCGCGAGGGTGGAGGAATCCGAGGGGACCCTAACTCCTTGGGTGCCCGTGTCTGAATTCGTGAGGACTGGTGCGCAGTAACTTCTCCGAAGAGCCCGGCGCGGCATCGCTGGTGACGGAGAGGCCTCCATTTCTCCCTTGGATGGATTTCTTCCTCTGACGGGGCAAAGTGAGCGAAGGTAATTCACGTTCTATATTACCTAGTCAGTGGCAGTGACTATTCACCACTGGTGACAGCACAGTGGGCAGCAGCAGAAGGGAAAGGATTGTGCCTCGATCTGTCCCCCTCATTTTCCAAAGGAGAAAATAGGATTTTTATAACAGCTTACCTGTAAAATCCTTTTCTTGGAGTACATCACGGGACACAGAGCGACATAGTCATTACTAATGGGTTATATAGATATCGTCAGGTGCTGGCACTGGCAACTTCCAAAACCGGAAGTACCCTCCCCTATATAAGCCCCTCCCATCCGGGAGCACCTCAGTTTTGTAGCAAAGCAATAAGTGTCCCCAAAGAGGGGCGGGAGCTCTGTGTCCCGTGATGTACTCCAAGAAAAGGATTTTACAGGTAAGCTGTTATAAAAATCCTATTTTCTTTCTCGTACATCACGGGACACAGAGCGACATAGTCATTACTAATGGGATGTCCTAAAGCAATGCCAAATGAGGGGGGGGGGATACACCATATATAAGCTGAGCGCTATCAGACATGAGGATCTTTTGCGGCCTGCAACACACTGCGCCCAAAGGCGACATCCTCCTGACTTCTAACGTCGACCTGGTAGAACCTAGTAAACGTGTGTACTGAAGACCATGTTGCGGCCTTACAGATTTGAGCCAGGGAGGCCTGGTGATGCACTGCCCATGAAGTTCCAACTGCTCTCGTGGAGTGCGCTCTAACTTTGAACGGAGGCGGTCTCCTTCTCAAGCCATAAGCTTGCATAATGACCTGTCGAATCCACTTGGCTAAAGTAGATTTTGACGCTGCCTGACCCTTTCTGGGGCCTTCCGGCAGAATAAACAAAGTATCCGTTCTGCGAATCTGAGCAGTGGCTTTTAGATAAGCTTTAACTGCTCTTACTACATCCAAAGAATGCAATAACTTTTCCTCTACCGAAGTAGGTTTGGGGAAAAAATTAGGAAGAACCACATCTTGGTTCAAATGAAACCTCGATACCACCTTAGGAAGAAAGGCTGGATGAGGACGTAACACTACTCTGTCCTTATGGATAACCAGATATGGCTCCTTACAGGACATAGCTGCTAATTCCGACACTCTTTTAGCCGAACAAATGGCTACTAGAAAAATCAATTTCCTGGTGAGAAGCACCAAGGAAATATGCTGTAATGGTTCAAATGGTTGTTTCTGTAGAACCGACAGAACCAAGTTTAGATCCCATGGACATATGGGAATATTAACCGGAGGACTAATACGCATCACTCCTTGTATAAAGGCTTTGACTAGTGAATGCGAAGCCAAGGGCCTTTGAAATAATATTGACAAGGCCGAAATCTGACCCTTGATAGTACTCAAGGCAAGCTTCCTATCTACAGCCCATTGTAGGAAGTCCAGAATCCTACCTATTACGTATTTACGTGGATGCCATTTCTTGGCCTCACACCAGGCGATGTACGCCTTCCAGATTCTATAGTAGATCTGCCTGGATACCGGCTTCCTGGCATTGATCATGGTAGATACCACAGCATTAGAGAGCCCTCTCTTTTTTAGAATGTGGGCTTCGATAGCCAGGCCGTCAAACCTAGGGCTGGTAAGGAAGGGTGGTATATTGGTCCTTGCGAAAGCAGGTCCGGACGATGTGGGAGGGTCCAAGGACTCCCCACAGACATTTTTACAATCTCCGCGTACCATGCTCTTCGGGGCCACGCTGGAGCCACCAGAATCACTGGTTTCTTTTCTACCCTGATTCTGCGGAGTAATCGAGGTAACAATTGTGGCGGAGGGAATGCATATATCAGCTTGAACTGATCCCAAGGGAACACTAGGGCATCCGAGCCGCACGCTAGGGGATCCCTTGTCCAAGAGACAAACCTGTCCACTTTTGTGTTGAATCTGGATGCTAGCAGATCTACATCCGGTGTTCCCCACCGCTGACATATTGTCCGGAAAACCTCGGGATGAAGGGACCATTCCCCTGGGCATAATTGTTGGCGACTTAGAAAGTCCGCCTTCCAATTCTCCACCCCTGGAATGAATACCGCAGATATGGCTGGGACATATCTTTCTGCCCATCTCAGGATGTAATTTACTTCCCTTTGGGCTGCACGACTCCTGGGGCCCCCCTGACGATTGATATATGCCACTGCTGTGGCATTGTCTGATTGAACTCTGACAGGGGACCCTTGGAGTTTGGATGTCCATGCTACTAGGGCATACCGGGCTGCTCGTATCTCTAAGAGATTGATGGGCAGGGCCTTTTCCGCATCCGACCATCTGCCCTGGAGAGACCATTGCTCCAGTACTGCTCCCCAGCCTATAAGGCTGGCATCTGTAGTGACCACCTTCCAGGAAATCGGACTGAAGGATTTCCCTCTTTCCAGATTCTGGGGAACCAACCACCAGCGGAGGCTCTTGCGAACGGAAGGGGACAAGGACATTGGTAAGTCCAGAGCCTGAAATTTTTTGTTCCAGGCTGACAGTATGGCCCTTTGCAACTTCCTTGAATGGAATTGACCGTAGGGTACTGCTTCGAATGATGCCACCATTTTTCCCAGCAGCCTCATGCACAGGCGTATGGATGGCTGTCTTTTTGAACCCACTAAGTGGATCAAATCTCTCAAAGACGACCCCTTTTCTTGAGGCAAGAAAATTTTTCTCTGGTCTGAATCCAGCCTTAGCCCCAAGTATTCCAGACTTTTGACTGGTTTTAGGGCTGACTTGTCTCGGTTGATAATCCAACCGTGATATTCCAGATACTTGATTGTCTCGTGAACAACCACTTCTAGTTTTTCCACTGAGTGGTCTATCAGCAACAAGTCGTCTAGAAATGCCATTATCGTTACACCTCGTGTTCTTAGATTGGCCAATAATGGGGCCAGAATTTTTGTGAACACTCTTGGAGCTGTGGCCAGACCGAAGGGTAAGGCTCTGAACTGAAAATGGCGCCCTTCCACCGCAAAGCGTAGACATTTTTGGTGGGCTGGAAAGATGGGAATGTGCAAATAAGCATCTTTGATGTCGATCGAGGCTAACCATTCCTCCCCTTGTAGGGCAGTGGCTACCGATCGGATCGACTCCATCCGGAAAGTCCTGATATGTAGGAATTTGTTTAGCCCTTTTAGATTTAATATGGGCCTCACGTCCCCGTTTGGCTTCGGAACTGTAAAGAGGTTTGAGTAAAACCCGAACCCCCATTCTTCCAGGGGAACCTCTATAATTACTGCTTGGAGCAATAATTGTTCTAGTGCCAACAGGAGGGATCCTCTCTTCTGGGGATCCCTTGGCACGTTTGACCTTATAAAGCGGGAAGGAGGGGAGTTTTTTAACTCCAATTTGTATCCCAGATTTACTGCGGAGAGCACCCATCTGTCTCGGATCGTGTCCCGCCAGGTCTCTGTGAACAACTGAAGTCTTCCCCCCACCCGATTGGGTGGGGGCAACCCTTCATGCATTTGACTTTGGGGGAGGTTTTGTACCTCTCCTGCTCCAGGGCTTCTTGTTACCCTGCAACTGTCCCTGATTTTTACCTCCGGGATTTGACCGAGGAGGCCGTCGGAACTGTTTCACAGCTGATGTCCTAGGGACTGGAGAAGCCGGCCTCTTAAAAGAGGGACCTCTAACTCTATTTTTAACCGGCAAAAGTGTACTTTTACCGCTGGAAATTCTCTGGATATACTTGTCCAGGTCTTCCCCGAATAAGCGCTCACCATGAAATGGGAAGCTGACCAGCAATTTTTTACAGGGAGCTTCAGCAGACCAGTTTTTGAGCCATAGAAGCCTGCGCATATGTACTACAGACAGCGTAAGGCGGGAGGCCTGATGGATTGAATCCTTTATAGCGTCCACCGCAAAGCATAAGGCTCTAGGTAGATCAGCTAGGGCAAGAGCCTGCTGATCTGGCAAGTCCCTTAAGACCTGTTTCAACTGATCCTTCACTGCTTGGCAGACCCCAATAGCTGCCACTGCTGGTTGTGTCACCAATCCTGCTGTAGAAAAAGCAGATTTTAATAAGGACTCCAATTTTTTATCTATTGGGTCCTTGAACATTTGGACATTATCCACCGGACATGTCAGTGATTTATTCACACAAGAGATGGCTGCGTCCACTGTAGGGACTCTCCATTTTCTGATGAACTTATCCTCCATGGGATAGACCACCTGAAATCTCTTGGGGGGAGTAAATATTTTGTCAGGATGCTCCCAATCCTGGTAAATGAGCCCTTCCAGTAAAGGATGGATCGGAAAGGAACAAACAGTCTGGGGAGCTTTTAGCGACCCCAACGAGGAGACAGAAGTGGATGATGGCTCCGCAAGAGGCATTTTAAATGCTGATCGGACCATATTAGTCAGGGACTGAACCCATAACCTTTCAGCATGTGATGCTGAGAACGGCTCTTCCACTGTTGATTCCTCTACAACCGAATCGACCTCATCCTGATCCCCTTCAGGTAGGTCGATCCCTGTATGGGACTGTTGCTCTGTTAACAGGCACTCTGAGGGAGGAGACGGAGATCGAGCGCTTTTCTCCTGTGACAGGGAAGCAGCGATCAATGCTGACAATCTCTCTTCCAGCCCTCCCAGAGCTGAGGAAAAAACCTCCTCTGTTACATACACAGGAGCAGGTGAACTGAGGACAGCCACAGTACCAGGTACTCCTGAGGGTGCTCTACGGTCACTAACCTCTGATTCTTCAGGGGAGACTGGTGCAGCCAAAGCATGCCCAAGATCCTCAGAGCCCGATGGAGACCCCCTATTCCTCCTGGAATTTCTAGTCCCGGAGTTTTTAGACGGCATATTCCTAAGCCACAAAGCTGAGGTATTCCAGCCGAAATACACCAGTTACTGACAATAGTCTAGCATAAATGCTGCTATAAGAAACAGTTGGTGTCTACTAATGTGCCTTTCTAGGGGATGCCTGTATCAACCGCTTGCTGTATGCCCTTTTTTAAATGTTGCCAGCTCTGTCTCTGTACTTCATAGCCAGCTCACCACACAAAATTGTGGTTTTTAACATGCTGGGACGCCCGCACATGCGCAGAAGCGCTGCAGCGCGCACAGAGCGTCATCCCCCAGGCTCCGCCCCCTTTCCCGGCTCACCTCTATATATAGAGGCACGTGCACACGCACGCGCGCAGCCACGTGCGCCTTCGGCGCTAATTTCGAAAAATGGAAACTAGGGACAAGAGCCAGGGCCCCTCTTTGCCGCAGGCCGGGGGATGGACGAGCACTGCAACATGGCAGAGGAAGCAGTTTCCCATAAGAGAACTCACCATCTGCCTGGACTTGCTCTGCTGAGAAGAAACTAGTCCACATGACAAGAAAACATTCCACAGCGGCCTCTAGTGGACAAACACAGGTACCGCAGTCTGATATATTAAATATATATATATAAAAAAAAAAATTTTTTTTTTCTTGACCACCATTAAAAATTATTACATTTTTTTTAGTAGTTACAGGCATGCACAGAATTTTGCGGGAATACCATTAGGTAACAGACAGAAAGACAAATTAGGCTTGGGGGTCCCCCAATAGAACCAAGTTCCTGGGGGCCCCCACTTACCTGTTCCCCGCCGCAGGACTTTGTTTGGTCCACAAAAGCCCAAACTTCACCTATCACGGCAGGCATTGTAATCAAACCTTCAGGGACCGGGTTCCCAAGGATTCCACTCCCCTGGACCTGTATAGCACCCTGCACAGAAAACATCTTGGTCGTGGGTATGGCCAGAGCTCTGGATCCCAGGGTCCAGCTCTCCTAAGAGAAGCATTACAGGCAAAACCTTGCTCTTCTCTGCAAGGCCCGGGTACCGACCGTTTAGCTATGAAGCTTTTTTGGTCGGATCCGGAATAGCTTACTGAGGCCCAAAAGAACCTGTACGCAAGCTCAGTGAAAAACACATGTTTCTTCTTGGCCAACACCTTAGACACTGGCAAAAAAACTGAGGTGCTCCCGGATGGGAGGGGCTTATATAGGGGAGGGTACTTCCGGTTTTGGAAGTTGCCAGTGCCAGCACCTGACGGTATCTATATAACCCATTAGTAATGACTATGTCGCTCTGTGTCCCGTGATGTACGAGAAAGAAAGGTTGTTTTATTGCTTGGCAAGAAGAATAAAACTGAGTTGGACCACCACCATCAACAGACCACCACCACCACCACTATCACCACCACCACCACCACCACTACCATCACCACCACCAACAGACCACCACCAACAGACCACCACCACCACCAACAGACCACCACCAACAGACCACCACCACCACCACCAACAGACCACCACCACCACCACCAACAGACCACCACCACCAACAGACCACTACCACCAACAGACCACCACTACCACCAACAGACCACCACCACCACCAACAGACCACCACCACCACCAAAAGACCACCACCACCACCACCAACAGACCACCACAAACCCACCAACACCAACAGACCACCACCACCACCAACTGTTGGTGGTGATGGTGGTGGTCTGTTGGTGGTGGTGGTGGTGGTCTATTGGTGGTGGTGGTCTGTTGGTGGTGGTGGTCTGTTGGTGGTGGTCTGTTGGTGGTGGTGGTGTTCTGTTGGTGTTGGTGGTCTGTTGGTGGTGGTGGTGGTCTGTTGGTGGTGGTCTGTTGGTAGTGGTCTGTTGGTGGTGGTCTGTTTTAGTGGTGGTCTGTTGGTGGTGGTGGTGGTGGTGGTCTGTTGGTGGGTTGGTGGTGGTCTGTTGGTGGTGGTGGTGGTCTGTTGGTGTTGGTGGGTTGGTGGTGGTCTGTTGGTGGTGGTGGTGGTGGTCTTTTGGTGGTGGTGGTGGTCTGTTGGTGGTGGTGGTGGTCTGTTGGTGGTGGTGGTGGTCTGTTGGTGGTGGTGGTCTGTTGGTGGTGGTGGTCTGTTGGTGGTTGTGGTGGTGGTCTGTTGGTGGTGGTGGTGGTCTGTTGGTGGTGGTGGTGGTGGTCTGTTGGTGGTGGTCTGTTGGTGGTGGTGGTCTGTTGGTGGTGGTGGTCTGTTGGTGGTGGTGATGGTAGTGGTGGTCTGTTGGTGGTGGTGGTGGTGGTGGTCTGTTGGTGGTGGTGGTGGTGGTCTGTTGGTGGTGGTGGTCTGTTGGTGGTGGTGGTCTGTTGGTGGTGGTGATGGTAGTGGTGGTGGTGGTGGTGGTCTGTTGGTGGTGGTGGTCTCTTGGTGTTGGTGGTCTGTTGTTGGTGGTGGTGGTGGTCTGTTGGTGGTGGTCTGTTGGTGGTGGTGGTCTGTTGGTGGTGGTGGTGGTCTGTTGATGGTGGTCTGTTGGTGGTGGTGGTGGTGGTCTGTTGGTGGTGGTCTGTTGGTGGTGTTGGTCTGTTGGTGGTGGTGGTCTGGTGGTGGTGGTCTGGTGGTGGTGGTGGTCTGTTGGTGGTGTTGGTGGTGGTGGTGGTGGTCTGGTGGTGGTGGTGGTCTGTTGGTGGTGGTGGTCTGTTTGTGGTGGTGGTCTGTTTGTGGTAGTGGTGGTCTGTTTGTGGTGGTGGTCTGTTTGTGGTGGTGGTGGACTGTTTGTGGTGGTGGTTGTCTGTTTGTGGTGGTGGTGGTCTGTTTGTGGTGGTGGTGGCCTGTTGGTAGTGGTGGTGGTAGTCTGCTGGTGGTGGTGGTCTGCTGGTGGTCTGCTGGTGGTGGTGGTCTGCTGGTGGTGGTAGTCTGGTTGGTGGTGGTGGTGGTGGTCTGTTGGTGGTGGTGGTGGTCTGTTGGTGGTGGTGATCTGTTGGTGGTGGTGGTCTGGTGGTGATGGTGGTCTGGTGGTGATGGTGGTGGTGGTGGTCTGTTGGTGGTGGTGGTCTGGTGGTGGTGGTCTGGTGGTGGTGGTGGTCTGTTGGTGGTGTTGGTGGTGCTGGTCTGGTGGTGGTGGTCTGTTGGTGGTGGTGGTGGTGGTCTGTTGGTGTTGGTGGGTTAGTGTTGGTGTTGGTGGGTTGGTGGTGGTGGTGGTGGTCTGTTGGTGGTGGTAGTCGTCTGTTGGTGGTGGTGGTCGTCTGTTGGTGGTCTGGTGGTGGTGGTGGTCTGTTGGTCTGTTGGTGGTGGTCTGGTTGGTGGTGGTGGTGGTCTGTTGGTGGTGGTGGTGGTGGTCTATTGGTGGTGGTGGTCTGTTGGTGGTGGTCTGTTGGTGGTGGTCTGTTGGTGGTGGTGGTGTTCTGTTGGTGGTGGTAGTGGTGGTGGTGGTCTGTTGGTGGTGGTGGTGGTGGTGGTCTGTTGATGGTGGTCTGTTGGTGGTGGTCTGTTGGTGGTGGTCTGTTTTGGTGGTGGTCTGTTGGTGGTGGTGGTGGTGGTGGTCTAATGGTGGGTTGGTGGTGGTCTGTTGGTGGTGGTGGTGGTCTGTTGGTGTTGGTGGGTTGGTGGTGGTCTGTTGGTGGTGGTGGTCTTTTGGTGGTGGTCTGTTGGTGGCGGTGGTGGTCTGTTGGTGGTGGTGGTGGTCTGTTGGTGGTGGTGGTCTGTTGGTGGTGGTGGTCTGTTGGTGGTGGTGGTGGTGGTCTGTTGGTGGTGGTCTGTTGGTGGTGGTGGTGGTGGTCTGTTGGTGGTGGTGGTCTGTTGGTGGTGGTGATGGTAGTGGTGGTGGTGGTGGTAGTGGTGGTGGTGGTGGTCTGTTGGTGGTGGTGGTCTCTTGGTGTTGGTGGTCTGTTGTTGGTGGTGGTGGTGGTGGTGGTCTGTTGGTGGTGGTGGTCTGTTGGTGGTGGTCTGTTGATGGTGGTCTGTTGGTGGTGGTGGTCTGTTGGTGGTGGTGGTCTGTTGGTGGTGGTGGTGGTCTGTTGGTGGTGTTGGTCTGTTGGTGGTGGTGGTCTGGTGGTGGTGGTGGTCTGATGGTGGTGTTGGTGGTGCTGGTCTGGTGGTGGTGGTCTGTTGGTGGTGCTGGTCTGTTGGTGGTGCTGGTGGTGGTCTGTTGTTGGTGGTGGTGGTCTATTGGTGGTGGTGGTCTGTTGGTGGTGGTGGTGTTCTGTTGGTGTTGGTGGTGGTGGTCTGTTGGTGGTGATGGTGGTGGTGGTCTGTTGGTGGTGGTGGTGGTCTGTTGGTGGTGGTCTGTTTTGGTGGTGGTCTGTTGGTGGTGGTGGTGGTGGTGGTCTGTTGGTGGGTTGGTGGTGGTCTGTTGGTGGTGGTGGTGGTCTGTTGGTGTTGGTGGGTTGGTGGTGGTCTGTTGGTGGTGGTGGTGGTGGTCTTTTGGTGGTGGTGGTGGTCTGTTGGTGGTGGTGGTGGTCTGTTGGTGGTGGTGGTGGTCTGTTGGTGGTGGTGGTCTGTTGGTGGTGGTGGTCTGTTGGTGGTTGTGGTGGTGGTCTGTTGGTGGTGGTGGTGGTCTGTTGGTGGTGGTGGTGGTGGTCTGTTGGTGGTGGTCTGTTGGTGGTGGTGGTCTGTTGGTGGTGGTGGTCTGTTGGTGGTGGTGATGGTAGTGGTGGTCTGTTGGTGGTGGTGGTGGTGGTGGTCTGTTGGTGGTGGTGGTGGTGGTCTGTTGGTGGTGGTGGTCTGTTGGTGGTGGTGGTCTGTTGGTGGTGGTGATGGTAGTGGTGGTGGTGGTGGTGGTCTGTTGGTGGTGGTGGTCTCTTGGTGTTGGTGGTCTGTTGTTGGTGGTGGTGGTGGTCTGTTGGTGGTGGTCTGTTGGTGGTGGTGGTCTGTTGGTGGTGGTGGTGGTCTGTTGATGGTGGTCTGTTGGTGGTGGTGGTGGTGGTCTGTTGGTGGTGGTCTGTTGGTGGTGTTGGTCTGTTGGTGGTGGTGGTCTGGTGGTGGTGGTCTGGTGGTGGTGGTGGTCTGTTGGTGGTGTTGGTGGTGGTGGTGGTGGTCTGGTGGTGGTGGTGGTCTGTTGGTGGTGGTGGTCTGTTTGTGGTGGTGGTCTGTTTGTGGTAGTGGTGGTCTGTTTGTGGTGGTGGTCTGTTTGTGGTGGTGGTGGACTGTTTGTGGTGGTGGTTGTCTGTTTGTGGTGGTGGTGGTCTGTTTGTGGTGGTGGTGGCCTGTTGGTAGTGGTGGTGGTAGTCTGCTGGTGGTGGTGGTCTGCTGGTGGTCTGCTGGTGGTGGTGGTCTGCTGGTGGTGGTAGTCTGGTTGGTGGTGGTGGTGGTGGTCTGTTGGTGGTGGTGGTGGTCTGTTGGTGGTGGTGATCTGTTGGTGGTGGTGGTCTGGTGGTGATGGTGGTCTGGTGGTGATGGTGGTGGTGGTGGTCTGTTGGTGGTGGTGGTCTGGTGGTGGTGGTCTGGTGGTGGTGGTGGTCTGTTGGTGGTGTTGGTGGTGCTGGTCTGGTGGTGGTGGTCTGTTGGTGGTGGTGGTGGTGGTCTGTTGGTGTTGGTGGGTTAGTGTTGGTGTTGGTGGGTTGGTGGTGGTGGTGGTGGTGGTCTGTTGGTGGTGGTAGTCGTCTGTTGGTGGTGGTGGTCATCTGTTGGTGGTCTGGTGGTGGTGGTGGTCTGTTGGTCTGTTGGTGGTGGTCTGGTTGGTGGTGGTGGTGGTCTGTTGGTGGTGGTGGTGGTGGTCTATTGGTGGTGGTGGTCTGTTGGTGGTGGTCTGTTGGTGGTGGTCTGTTGGTGGTGGTGGTGTTCTGTTGGTGTTGGTAGTGGTGGTGGTGGTCTGTTGGTGGTGGTGGTGGTGGTGGTCTGTTGATGGTGGTCTGTTGGTGGTGGTCTGTTGGTGGTGGTCTGTTTTGGTGGTGGTCTGTTGGTGGTGGTGGTGGTGGTGGTCTAATGGTGGGTTGGTGGTGGTCTGTTGGTGGTGGTGGTGGTCTGTTGGTGTTGGTGGGTTGGTGGTGGTCTGTTGGTGGTGGTGGTCTTTTGGTGGTGGTCTGTTGGTGGCGGTGGTGGTCTGTTGGTGGTGGTGGTGGTCTGTTGGTGGTGGTGGTCTGTTGGTGGTGGTGGTCTGTTGGTGGTGGTGGTGGTGGTCTGTTGGTGGTGGTCTGTTGGTGGTGGTGGTGGTGGTCTGTTGGTGGTGGTGGTCTGTTGGTGGTGGTGATGGTAGTGGTGGTGGTGGTGGTAGTGGTGGTGGTGGTGGTCTGTTGGTGGTGGTGGTCTCTTGGTGTTGGTGGTCTGTTGTTGTTGGTGGTGGTGGTGGTGGTCTGTTGGTGGTGGTGGTCTGTTGGTGGTGGTCTGTTGATGGTGGTCTGTTGGTGGTGGTGGTCTGTTGGTGGTGGTGGTCTGTTGGTGGTGGTGGTGGTCTGTTGGTGGTGTTGGTCTGTTGGTGGTGGTGGTCTGGTGGTGGTGGTGGTCTGATGGTGGTGTTGGTGGTGCTGGTCTGGTGGTGGTGGTCTGTTGGTGGTGCTGGTCTGTTGGTGGTGCTGGTGGTGGTCTGTTGTTGGTGGTGGTGGTCTATTGGTGGTGGTGGTCTGTTGGTGGTGGTGGTGTTCTGTTGGTGTTGGTGGTGGTGGTGGTGGTCTGTTGGTGGTGATGGTGGTGGTGGTCTGTTGGTGGTGGTGGTGGTCTGTTGGTGGTGGTCTGTTTTGGTGGTGGTGGTGGTCTGTTGGTGTTGGTGGGTTGGTGGTGGTCTGTTGGTGGTGGCAGTAGTGGTCTGTTGGTGGTGGTGGTGGTCTGGTGGTGGTGGTGGTGGTGGTCTGTTGGTGGTGGTCTGTTGTGGTGGTGGTGGTGGTGGTCTGTTGGTGGTGGTGGTCTGTTGGTGGTGGTGATGGTAGTGGTGGTGGTGGTGGTCTGTTGGTGGTGGTCTGTTGGTGATGGTGGTGGTGGTCTGTTGGTGGTGGTGGTGGTGGTGGTCTGTTGGTGGTGGTGGTCTGTTGGTGGTGGTGGTGGTGGTCTGTTGGTGGTGGTGGTGGTCTGTTGGTGGTGGTCTATTGGTGGTGTTGGTCTGTTGGTGGTGGTGGTCTGGTGGTGGTGGTGGTCTGTTGGTGGTGTTGGTGGTGCTGGTCTGGTGGTGGTGGTCTGTTTGTGGTGCTGGTCTGTTGGTGGTGCTGGTGGTGGTCTGTTGGTGGTGGTGGTTGTCTGTTGGTGGTGGTCTGTTGGTGGTGTTGGTCTGTTGGTGGTGGTGGTCTGGTGGTGGTCTGTTGGTGGTGCTGGTCTGGTGGTGGTGGTCTGTTGGTGGTGGTGGTCTGTTGGTGGTGGTGGTGGTCTGTTGGTGATGGTGGTGGTCTGTTGGTGTTGGTGGGTTGGTGGTGGTCTGTTGGTGTTGGTGGGTTAGTGGTGGTGGTGGTGTTGGTGGTCTGTTGGTGGTGATGGTCTGTTGGTGGTGGTGGTGGTCTGTTGGTGGTGGTGGTCTGTTGGTGGTGGTGGTGGTGGTCTGTTGGTGGTGGTGGTCTGGTTGGTGGTGGTGGAGGTCTGTTGGTGGTGGTGGTCTGTTGGTGGTGGTGGTGGTCTGTTGGTGGTGGTGGTGGTGGTGGTCAGTTGTCGGTGGTGGTGGTGGTCTGTTGGTGGTGTTGGTGGTGGTAGTGGTGGCCTGTTGGTGGTGGTGGACTGTTGGTGGTGGTCTGTTGGTGGTGGTGGTGGTCTGTTGGTGGTCTGTTGGTGTTGGGGGGTTGGTGGTGGTCTTTTGGAGTTGGTGGGTTAGTGGTGGTGGTGGTCTGTTGGTGGTGGTGGTGGTGGTCTGTTGGTGGTGGTGGTGGTCTGTTGGTGGTGGTCTGTTGGTGGTGTTGGTCTGTTGGTGGTGGTGGTCTGGTGGTGGTGGTGGTCTGGTGGTGGTGGTCTGGTGGTGGTGGTCTGGTGGTGGTGGTGGTCTGTTGGTGGTGGTGGTCTGTTTGTGGTGGTGGTCTGTTAGTGGTGGTGGTGGTCTGTTTGTGGTGGTGGTCTGTTTGTGGTGGTGGTGGTCTGTTTGTGGTGGTGGTGGCCTGTTGGTAGTGGTGGTGGTAGTCTGCTGGTGGTTGTGGTCTGCTGGTGGTCTGCTGGTGGTGGTGGTCTGCTGGTGGTGGTCTGGTTGTTGGTGGTGGTGGTGGTCTGTTGGTGGTGGTGATCTGTTGGTGGTGGTGGTGGTCTGGTGGTGATGGTGGTCTGGTGGTGATGGTGGTGGTGGTGGTCTGTTGGTGGTCATGGTCTGGTGGTGGTGGTCTGGTGGTGGTGGTGGTCTGTTGGTGGTGTTGGTGGTGCTGGTCTGGTGGTGGTGGTCTGTTGGTGGTGGTGGTCTGTTGGTGTTGGTGGGTTAGTGTTGGTGTTGGTGGGTTGGTGGTGGTGGTGGTGGTGGTCTGTTGGTGGTGGTCTCTTGGTGGTGGTAGTCGTCTGTTGGTGGTGGTGGTCGTCTGTTGGTGGTGGTCTGTTGGTGGTGGTGGTCTGGTGGTGGTCTGGTGGTGGTCT
The DNA here is from genome assembly GCA_029206835.1 of Rana muscosa. NCBI lineage: Eukaryota > Metazoa > Chordata > Amphibia > Anura > Ranidae > Rana > Rana muscosa. Next base: position 4,770,118 of record JARGYO010000212.1, read on the forward strand.
GTTGGTCTGTTGGTGGTGGTCTGGTTGGTGGTGGTGGTGGTCTGTTGGTGGTGGTGGTGGTGGTCTATTGGTGGTGGTGGTCTGTTGGTGGTGGTGGTGGTGGTCTGTTGGTGGTGGTCTGTTGGTGGTGCTGGTGTTCTGTTGGTGTTGGTAGTGGTGGTGGTGGTCTGTTGGTGGTGGTGGTGGTGGTGGTCTGTTGGTGGTGGTCTGTTGGTGGTGGTGGTGGTCTGTTGGTGGGTTGGTGGTGGTCTGATGGTGGTGGTGGTGGTCTGTTGGTGTTGGTGGGTTGGTGGTGGTCTGTTGGTGGTGGTGGTCTTTTGGTGGTGGTGGTGGTCTGTTGGTGGTGGTGGTGGTCTGTTGGTGGTGGTGGTCTGTTGGTGGTGGTGGTCTGTTGGTGGTGGTGGTGGTGGTCTGTTGGTGGTGGTGGTGGTGGTCTGTTGGTGGTGGTCTGTTGGTGGTGGTGGTGGTGGTCTGTTGGTGGTGGTGATGGTAGTGGTGGGGGTAGTGGTGGTGGTCTGTTGGTGGTGGTGGTCTCTTGGTGTTGGTGGTCTGTTGTTGGTGTTGGTGGTGGTGGTCTGTTGGTGGTGGTGGTGGTCTGTTGATGGTGGTCTGTTGGTGGTGGTGGTCTGTTGGTGGTGGTGGTGGTGGTCTGTTGGTGGTGGTCTGTTGGTGGTGTTGGTCTGTTGGTGGTGGTGGTCTGGTGGTGGTGGTCTGGTGGTGGTGGTAATCTGTTGGTGGTGGTGGTCTGTTGGTGGTGGTGGTGGTGGTCTGTTGGTGGTGGTGGTGGTGGTCTGTTGGTGGTGGTTTGTAGGTGGTGGTGGTGGTGGTCTGTTGGTGGTGGTGGTCTGTTGGTGGTGGTGATGGTAGTGGTGGTGGTGGTGGTAGTGGTGGTGGTCTGTTGGTGGTGGTGGTCTCTTGGTGTTGGTGGTCTGTTGTTGTTGGTGGTGGTGGTCTGTTGGTGGTGGTGGTGGTGGTCTGTTGGTGGTGGTGGTGGTCTGTTGATGGTGGTCTGTTGGTGGTGGTGGTCTGTTGGTGGTGGTGGTGGTGGTGGTCTGTTGGTGGTGGTGGTGGTCTGTTGGTGGTGTTGGTCTGTTGGTGGTGGTGGTCTGGTGGTGGTGGTCTGGTGGTGGTCTGTTGGTGGTGTTGGTGGTGCTGGTCTGGTGGTGGTGGTCTGTTGGTGGTGCTGGTCTGTTGGTGGTGCTGGTAGTGGTCTGTTGGTGGTGGTGGTGGTCTATTGGTGGTGGTGGTCTGTTGGTGGTGGTGGTGGTGGTGGTCTGTTGGTGGTGGTCTGTTGGTGGTGGTGGTGTTCTGTTGGTGTTGGTGGTGGTGGTGGTGGTCTGTTGGTGGTGGTGGTGGTCTGTTGGTGGTGGTGGTGGTCTGTTGGTGGTGGTCTGTTTTGGTGGTGGTGGTGGTCTGTTGGTGTTGGTGGGTTGGTGGTGGTCTGTTGGTGGCGGTAGTGGTGGTCTGTTGGTGGTGGTGGTGGTCTGTTGGTGGTGGTGGTGGTCTGTTGGTGGTGGTGGTGGTGGTCTGTTGGTGGTGGTGGTGGTGGTCTGTTGGTGGTGGTGATGGTAGTGGTGGTGGTGGTGGTAGTGGTGGTGGTGGTGGTCTGTTGGTGGTGGTGGTCTGTTGGTGTTGGTGGTCTGTTGTTGTTGGTGGTGGTGGTCTGTTGGTGGTGGTGGTGGTGGTGTTGGTCTGTTGGTGGTGGTGGTCTGTTGGTGGTGGTGCTGGTCTGTTGGTGGTGGTGGTGGTGGTCTGTTGGTGGTGGTGGTGGTCTGTTGGTGGTGGTCTGTTGGTGGTGGTGGTCTGGTGGTGGTGGTGGTCTGTTGGTGGTGTTGGTGGTGCTGGTCTGGTGGTGGTGGTCTGTTGGTGGTGCTGGTCTGTTGGTGGTGCTGGTGGTGGTCTGTTGGTGGTGGTGGTCTGTTGGTGGTGGTCTGTTGGTGGTGTTGGTCTGTTGGTGGTGGTGGTCTGTTGGTGGTGGTCTGTTGGTGGTGTTGGTGGTGCTGGTCTGGTGGTGGTGGTCTGTTGGTGGTGCTGGTCTGTTGGTGGTGGTCTGTTGGTGGTGGTGGTGGTCTGTTGGTGGTGGTCTGTTGGTGGTGGTGGTGGTCTGTTGGTGGTGGTGGTCTGTTGGTGGGGTGGTGGTGGTATGTTTATGGTGGTGGTCTGTTTGTGGTGGTGGTCTGTTTGTGGTGGTGGTGATCTGTTGGTGGTGGTGGTCGTCTGTTGGTGGTCTGGTGGTGGTGGTGGTCTGTTGGTCTGTTGGTGGTGGTCTGGTTGGTGGTGGTGGTGGTCTGTTGGTGGTGGTGGTGGTGGTCTATTGGTGGTGGTGGTCTGTTGGTGGTGGTCTGTTGGTGGTGGTCTGTTGGTGGTGGTGGTGTTCTGTTGGTGTTGGTAGTGGTGGTGGTGGTCTGTTGGTGGTGGTGGTGGTGGTGGTCTGTTGATGGTGGTCTGTTGGTGGTGGTCTGTTGGTGGTGGTCTGTTTTGGTGGTGGTCTGTTGGTGGTGGTGGTGGTGGTCTAATGGTGGGTTGGTGGTGGTCTGTTGGTGGTGGTGGTGGTCTGTTGGTGTTGGTGGGTTGGTGGTGGTCTGTTGGTGGTGGTGGTCTTTTGGTGGTGGTCTGTTGGTGGTGGTGGTGGTCTGTTGGTGGTGGTGGTTGTCTGTTGGTGGTGGTGGTCTGTTGGTGGTGGTGGTCTGTTGGTGGTGGTGGTGGTGGTCTGTTGGTGGTGGTCTGTTGGTGGTGGTGGTGGTGGTCTGTTGGTGGTGGTGGTCTGTTGGTGGTGGTGATGGTAGTGGTGGTGGTGGTGGTAGTGGTGGTGGTGGTGGTCTGTTGGTGGTGGTGGTCTCTTGGTGTTGGTGGTCTGTTGTTGTTGGTGGTGGTGGTGGTGGTCTGTTGGTGGTGGTGGTCTGTTGGTGGTGGTCTGTTGATGGTGGTCTGTTGGTGGTGGTGGTCTGTTGGTGGTGGTGGTGGTGGTCTGTTGGTGGTGGTGGTGATCTGTTGGTGGTGTTGGTCTGTTGGTGGTGGTGGTCTGGTGGTGGTGGTGGTCTGATGGTGGTGTTGGTGGTGCTGGTCTGGTGGTGGTGGTCTGTTGGTGGTGCTGGTCTGTTGGTGGTGCTGGTGGTGGTCTGTTGGTGGTGGTGGTGGTCTATTGGTGGTGGTGGTCTGTTGGTGGTGTTCTGTTGGTGTTGGTGGTGGTGGTGGTGGTCTGTTGGTGGTGATGGTGGTGGTGGTCTGTTGGTGGTGGTGGTGGTCTGTTGGTGGTGGTCTGTTTTGGTGGTGGTGGTGGTCTGTTGGTGTTGGTGGGTTGGTGGTGGTCTGTTGGTGGTGGTAGTAGTGGTCTGTTGGTGGTGGTGGTGGTCTGGTGGTGGTGGTGGTCTGTTGGTGGTGGTGGTGGTGGTCTGTTGGTGGTGGTCTGTTGTGGTGGTGGTGGTGGTGGTCTGTTGGTGGTGGTCTGTTGGTGGTGGTGATGGTAGTGGTGGTGGTGGTGGTAGGTGTGGTATTGGTGGTCTGTTGGTGGTGGTCTGTTGGTGATGGTGGTGGTGGTCTGTTGGTGGTGGTGGTGGTGGTGGTCTGTTGGTGGTGGTGGTCTGTTGGTGGTGGTGGTGGTCTGTTGGTGGTGGTGGTGGTGGTCTGTTGGTGGTGGTGGTGGTCTGTTGGTGGTGGTCTATTGGTGGTATTGGTCTGTTGGTGGTGGTGGTCTGGTGGTGGTGGTGGTCTGTTGGTGGTGTTGGTGGTGCTGGTCTGGTGGTGGTGGTCTGTTTGTGGTGCTGGTCTGTTGGTGGTGCTGGTGGTGGTCTGTTGGTGGTGGTGGTTGTCTGTTGGTGGTGGTCTGTTGGTGGTGTTGGTCTGTTGGTGGTGGTGGTCTGGTGGTGGTCTGTTGGTGGTGCTGGTCTGGTGGTGGTGGTCTGTTGGTGGTGGTGGTCTGTTGGTGGTGGTGGTGGTCTGTTGGTGATGGTGGTGGTCTGTTGGTGTTGGTGGGTTGGTGGTGGTCTGTTGGTGTTGGTGGGTTAGTGGTGGTGGTGGTGTTGGTGGTCTGTTGGTGGTGGTGGTCTGTTGGTGGTGGTGGTGGTCTGTTGGTGGTGGTGGTCTGTTGGTGGTGGTGGTGGTGGTCTGTTGGTGGTGGTGGTCTGGTTGGTGGTGGTGGAGGTCTGTTGGTGGTGGTGGTCTGTTGGTGGTGGTGGTGGTCTGTTGGTGGTGGTGGTGGTGGTGGTCAGTTGTCGGTGGTGGTGGTGGTCTGTCGGTGGTGTTGGTGGTGGTAGTGGTGGCCTGTTGGTGGTGGTGGACTGTTGGTGGTGGTCTGTTGGTGGTGGTGGTGGTCTGTTGGTGGTCTGTTGGTGTTGGGGGGTTGGTGGTGGTCTTTTGGAGTTGGTGGGTTAGTGGTGGTGGTGGTCTGTTGGTGGTGGTGGTGGTGGTCTGTTGGTGGTGGTGGTGGTCTGTTGGTGGTGGTCTGTTGGTGGTGTTGGTCTGTTGGTGGTGGTGGTCTGGTGGTGGTGGTGGTCTGGTGGTGGTGGTCTGGTGGTGGTGGTGGTCTGTTGGTGGTGGTGGTCTGTTTGTGGTGGTGGTCTGTTAGTGGTGGTGGTGGTCTGTTTGTGGTGGTGGTCTGTTTGTGGTGGTGGTGGTCTGTTTGTGGTGGTGGTTGTCTGTTTGTGGTGGTGGTGGTCTGTTTGTGGTGGTGGTGGCCTGTTGGTAGTGGTGGTGGTAGTCTGCTGGTGGTGGTGGTCTGCTGGTGGTCTGCTGGTGGTGGTGGTCTGCTGGTGGTGGTCTGGTTGTTGGTGGTGGTGGTGGTCTGTTGGTGGTGGTGATCTGTTGGTGGTGGTGGTGGTCTGGTGGTGATGGTGGTCTGGTGGTGATGGTGGTGGTGGTGGTCTGTTGGTGGTCATGGTCTGGTGGTGGTGGTCTGGTGGTGGTGGTGGTCTGTTGGTGGTGTTGGTGGTGCTGGTCTGGTGGTGGTGGTCTGTTGGTGGTGGTGGTGGTGGTCTGTTGGTGTTGGTGGGTTAGTGTTGGTGTTGGTGGGTTGGTGGTGGTGGTGGTGGTGGTCTGTTGGTGGTGGTGGTGGTCTGTTGGTGGTGGTAGTCGTCTGTTGGTGGTGGTGGTCGTCTGTTGGTGGTGGTCTGTTGGTGGTGGTGGTCTGGTGGTGGTTTGGTGGTGGTGGTGGTCTGTTGGTCTGTTGGTGGTGGTCTGGTTGGTGGTGGTGGTGGTCTGTTGGTGGTGGTGGTGGTGGTCTATTGGTGGTGGTGGTCTGTTGGTGGTGGTGGTGGTGGTCTGTTGGTGGTGGTCTGTTGGTGGTGCTGGTGTTCTGTTGGTGTTGGTAGTGGTGGTGGTGGTCTGTTGGTGGTGGTGGTGGTGGTGGTCTGTTGGTGGTGGTCTGTTTTGGTGGTGGTCTGTTGGTGGTGGTGGTGGTCTGTTGGTGGGTTGGTGGTGGTCTGTTGGTGGTGGTGGTGGTCTGTTGGTGTTGGTGGGTTGGTGGTGGTCTGTTGGTGGTGGTGGTCTTTTGGTGGTGGTGGTGGTCTGTTGGTGGTGGTGGTGGTCTGTTGGTGGTGGTGGTCTGTTGGTGGTGGTGGTCTGTTGGTGGTGGTGGTGGTGGTCTGTTGGTGGTGGTGGTGGTGGTCTGTTGGTGGTGGTCTGTTGGTGGTGGTGGTGGTGGTCTGTTGGTGGTGGTGATGGTAGTGGTGGTGGTGGTGGTAGTGGTGTTGGTGGTGGTCTGTTGGTGGTGGTGGTCTCTTGGTGTTGGTGGTCTGTTGTTGGTGGTGGTGGTGGTGGTGGTCTGTTGGTGGTGTTGGTGGTGGTGGTCTCTTGGTGGTGGTGGTGGTCTGTTGGTGGTGGTGGTGGTCTGTTGATGGTGGTCTGTTGGTGGTGGTGGTCTGTTGGTGGTGGTGGTGGTGGTCTGTTGGTGGTGGTCTGTTGGTGGTGTTGGTCTGTTGGTGGTGGTGGTCTGGTGGTGGTGGTCTGGTGGTGGTGGTAATCTGTTGGTGGTGGTGGTCTGTTGGTGGTGGTGGTGGTGGTCTGTTGGTGGTGGTGGTGGTGGTGGTCTGTTGGTGGTGGTTTGTAGGTGGTGGTGGTGGTGGTCTGTTGGTGGTGGTGGTCTGTTGGTGGTGGTGATGGTAGTGGTGGTGGTGGTGGTAGTGGTGGTGGTGGTGGTCTGTTGGTGGTGGTGGTCTCTTGGTGTTGGTGGTCTGTTGTTGTTGGTGGTGGTGGTGGTGGTCTGTTGGTGGTGGTGGTGGTGGTCTGTTGGTGGTGGTGGTGGTCTGTTGATGGTGGTCTGTTGGTGGTGGTGGTCTGTTGGTGGTGGTGGTCTGTTGGTGGTGGTGGTGGTCTGTTGGTGGTGTTGGTCTGTTGGTGGTGGTGGTCTGGTGGTGGTGGTCTGGTGGTGGTGGTGGTCTGTTGGTGGTGTTGGTGGTGCTGGTCTGGTGGTGGTGGTCTGTTGGTGGTGCTGGTCTGTTGGTGGTGCTGGTAGTGGTCTGTTGGTGGTGGTGGTGGTCTATTGGTGGTGGTGGTCTGTTGGTGGTGGTGGTGGTCTGTTGGTGGTGGTCTGTTGGTGGTGGTGGTGTTCTGTTGGTGTTGGTGGTGGTGGTGGTGGTGGTCTGTTGGTGGTGGTGGTGGTCTGTTGGTGGTGGTCTGTTTTGGTGGTGGTGGTGGTCTGTTGGTGTTGGTGGGTTGGTGGTGGTCTGTTGGTGGCGGTAGTGGTGGTCTGTTGGTGGTGGTGGTGGTCTGTTGGTGGTGGTGGTGGTCTGTTGGTGGTGGTGGTGGTGGTCTGTTGGTGGTGGTGGTGGTGGTCTGTTGGTGGTGGTCTGTTGGTGGTGGTGGTCTGTTGGTGGTGGTGATGGTAGTGGTGGTGGTGGTGGTAGTGGTGGTGGTGGTGGTCTGTTGGTGGTGGTGGTCTGTTGGTGTTGGTGGTCTGTTGTTGTTGGTGATGGTGGTCTGTTGGTGGTGGTGGTGGTGGTGTTGGTCTGTTGGTGGTGGTGGTCTGTTGGTGGTGGTGGTGGTCTGTTGTTGGTGGTGGTGGTGGTCTGTTGTTGGTGGTGGTGGTCTGTTGGTGGTGGTCTGTTGGTGGTGGTGGTGATCTGTTGGTGGTGTTGGTCTGTTGGTGGTGGTGGTCTGGTGGTGGTGGTGGTCTGATGGTGGTGTTGGTGGTGCTGGTCTGGTGGTGGTGGTCTGTTGGTGGTGCTGGTCTGTTGGTGGTGCTGGTGGTGGTCTGTTGGTGGTGGTGGTGGTCTATTGGTGGTGGTGGTCTGTTGGTGGTGTTCTGTTGGTGTTGGTGGTGGTGGTGGTGGTCTGTTGGTGGTGATGGTGGTGGTGGTCTGTTGGTGGTGGTGGTGGTCTGTTGGTGGTGGTCTGTTTTGGTGGTGGTGGTGGTCTGTTGGTGTTGGTGGGTTGGTGGTGGTCTGTTGGTGGTGGTAGTAGTGGTCTGTTGGTGGTGGTGGTGGTCTGGTGGTGGTGGTGGTCTGTTGGTGGTGGTGGTGGTGGTCTGTTGGTGGTGGTCTGTTGTGGTGGTGGTGGTGGTGGTCTGTTGGTGGTGGTCTGTTGGTGGTGGTGATGGTAGTGGTGGTGGTGGTGGTAGGTGTGGTATTGGTGGTCTGTTGGTGGTGGTCTGTTGGTGATGGTGGTGGTGGTCTGTTGGTGGTGGTGGTGGTGGTGGTCTGTTGGTGGTGGTGGTCTGTTGGTGGTGGTGGTGGTCTGTTGGTGGTGGTGGTGGTGGTCTGTTGGTGGTGGTGGTGGTCTGTTGGTGGTGGTCTATTGGTGGTATTGGTCTGTTGGTGGTGGTGGTCTGGTGGTGGTGGTGGTCTGTTGGTGGTGTTGGTGGTGCTGGTCTGGTGGTGGTGGTCTGTTTGTGGTGCTGGTCTGTTGGTGGTGCTGGTGGTGGTCTGTTGGTGGTGGTGGTTGTCTGTTGGTGGTGGTCTGTTGGTGGTGTTGGTCTGTTGGTGGTGGTGGTCTGGTGGTGGTCTGTTGGTGGTGCTGGTCTGGTGGTGGTGGTCTGTTGGTGGTGGTGGTCTGTTGGTGGTGGTGGTGGTCTGTTGGTGATGGTGGTGGTCTGTTGGTGTTGGTGGGTTGGTGGTGGTCTGTTGGTGTTGGTGGGTTAGTGGTGGTGGTGGTGTTGGTGGTCTGTTGGTGGTGGTGGTCTGTTGGTGGTGGTGGTGGTCTGTTGGTGGTGGTGGTCTGTTGGTGGTGGTGGTGGTGGTCTGTTGGTGGTGGTGGTCTGGTTGGTGGTGGTGGAGGTCTGTTGGTGGTGGTGGTCTGTTGGTGGTGGTGGTGGTCTGTTGGTGGTGGTGGTGGTGGTGGTCAGTTGTCGGTGGTGGTGGTGGTCTGTTGGTGGTGTTGGTGGTGGTAGTGGTGGCCTGTTGGTGGTGGTGGACTGTTGGTGGTGGTCTGTTGGTGGTGGTGGTGGTCTGTTGGTGGTCTGTTGGTGTTGGGGGGTTGGTGGTGGTCTTTTGGAGTTGGTGGGTTAGTGGTGGTGGTGGTCTGTTGGTGGTGGTGGTGGTGGTCTGTTGGTGGTGGTGGTGGTCTGTTGGTGGTGGTCTGTTGGTGGTGTTGGTCTGTTGGTGGTGGTGGTCTGGTGGTGGTGGTGGTCTGGTGGTGGTGGTCTGGTGGTGGTGGTGGTCTGTTGGTGGTGGTGGTCTGTTTGTGGTGGTGGTCTGTTAGTGGTGGTGGTGGTCTGTTTGTGGTGGTGGTCTGTTTGTGGTGGTGGTGGTCTGTTTGTGGTGGTGGTTGTCTGTTTGTGGTGGTGGTGGTCTGTTTGTGGTGGTGGTGGCCTGTTGGTAGTGGTGGTGGTAGTCTGCTGGTGGTGGTGGTCTGCTGGTGGTCTGCTGGTGGTGGTGGTCTGCTGGTGGTGGTCTGGTTGTTGGTGGTGGTGGTGGTCTGTTGGTGGTGGTGATCTGTTGGTGGTGGTGGTGGTCTGGTGGTGATGGTGGTCTGGTGGTGATGGTGGTGGTGGTGGTCTGTTGGTGGTCATGGTCTGGTGGTGGTGGTCTGGTGGTGGTGGTGGTCTGTTGGTGGTGTTGGTGGTGCTGGTCTGGTGGTGGTGGTCTGTTGGTGGTGGTGGTGGTGGTCTGTTGGTGTTGGTGGGTTAGTGTTGGTGTTGGTGGGTTGGTGGTGGTGGTGGTGGTGGTCTGTTGGTGGTGGTGGTGGTCTGTTGGTGGTGGTAGTCGTCTGTTGGTGGTGGTGGTCGTCTGTTGGTGGTGGTCTGTTGGTGGTGGTGGTCTGGTGGTGGTTTGGTGGTGGTGGTGGTCTGTTGGTCTGTTGGTGGTGGTCTGGTTGGTGGTGGTGGTGGTCTGTTGGTGGTGGTGGTGGTGGTCTATTGGTGGTGGTGGTCTGTTGGTGGTGGTGGTGGTGGTCTGTTGGTGGTGGTCTGTTGGTGGTGCTGGTGTTCTGTTGGTGTTGGTAGTGGTGGTGGTGGTCTGTTGGTGGTGGTGGTGGTGGTGGTCTGTTGGTGGTGGTCTGTTTTGGTGGTGGTCTGTTGGTGGTGGTGGTGGTCTGTTGGTGGGTTGGTGGTGGTCTGTTGGTGGTGGTGGTGGTCTGTTGGTGTTGGTGGGTTGGTGGTGGTCTGTTGGTGGTGGTGGTCTTTTGGTGGTGGTGGTGGTCTGTTGGTGGTGGTGGTGGTCTGTTGGTGGTGGTGGTCTGTTGGTGGTGGTGGTCTGTTGGTGGTGGTGGTGGTGGTCTGTTGGTGGTGGTGGTGGTGGTCTGTTGGTGGTGGTCTGTTGGTGGTGGTGGTGGTGGTCTGTTGGTGGTGGTGATGGTAGTGGTGGTGGTGGTGGTAGTGGTGTTGGTGGTGGTCTGTTGGTGGTGGTGG